>JAJMLA010000011.1:0-546304 GCA_030569415.1 Yamadazyma mexicana
GACACACCCTTACACCAGACACACCCTTACACCCTTACACCAGACACACCCTTACACCAGACACACCCTTACACCAGACACACCCTTACACCCTTACACCAGACACACCCTTACACCTTTACACCAGATACACCCTTACACCCAACAACTATCAAATTGCTTGAGTCGGGGATTATCAACTTGGATAGCATGGTGACTCACAGATTCAAGCTTGAAGATGCAACTGAAGCGTTCAAAATGGCTGCTGATCCGAAATCGGGTGCTATCAAGATAATGATTCAGGATCTTGATTAGATAGCGAATATTTAGAATTTACAGAGCTCACTAACTTACCCCATATATGGATTTGTATGGAAAGAATCTCTATGCACTTGTGAACAGGGAAGATCATTTTTTTTGGCTTCAGTGCTTTGTCTTCATGCTCTGAAGGGTACTTAAATCACCACCAAATCATGACAGTATGACACAATTACATTTCGATATGTCTCTTCACCATTGTAACATTATTACCAGATCACCATCGCAATATAAAAGAAGACCACCACAAAAATGGAATGTGTGAAATCAGCTAAAAACTTTAAAAAAACTTCGAGAAGAGAGTTGAAACCTAAAATGTCAGAACCTTAAAAGCTTACAAAGTACGCTCAAGGACCTACCTACGGCTAAATAAACTTTTCGTAGTTCTTGATAAGTTGCAATGCAGCACAATTAACCTCAAAGGTAACTTCAACGATAACGAAAGGGAGTCTTGTGATTTGCCAAATTTCCAGAAAATAATCTAGTAATCCTGCAGGTTGACAAGTCTACGGTTTTGTACCCGGCAACTAGCTACGAGTATTATGACAGCCCAAAAAGACTGGGAATCATAACGCTTTTGGGGATTCTTGAGTTCTATCATAGGACCCTTCATCTACGTAAAAGATCCACAAAAGCAACATAATAGACATATATCGACAATACAAAACTCACACAGCAGCTGGGGATACCGTGACGTAAAATTAAGTTTGATTTTAATCGGGTGTTCCTCGTAAGTGGAATAGACAATACCCACTTTTTGATATATGTGCCGTGCGTTGAAAGGCGGCGAAAGACGATTGTGGATTCAACTTAAATAACCTTAAATCTATTACCGTGACGAAATTTTGGGTATCATTGAGTATAAAATGATAGCTAATCCCCTGGTTCTGTGTAACGAATTTGTATTACGCTTTTTTGTGCAAAAGCGTGTTAAGACCGAGATATATTAAAGCACTAATGGTCAACGTTCTCCTGGAACTGGTGCCAGTTGTTTGCAGCGTTGAACCCGGCCAGAGCCAGTACACAGGCTTGATAGAACCAAATGGAACTTTGGTTTGTATTGATGGAGTGCCTTATGGGAAGGCACCCCCAGCATCAAAGCTGGATGGGAGGAGATCCATTTCCACAACTAGTAAGGTTATGATATTTCTTTTGGCTTTTTCAATGGTAGGAATATGTGCTGCCTGAAATACATGACAAGAGTTCCAAAAAAAAAACGGACAATTCGATGTTAAGTCTGTAAGACTCAACAATATTGCCGGCTGGGGCTGGTATCAGAAAAAGCCCAGTGTTTGCACACCATGTATAGATTATTTACTTTATTAGATCACCAAGCCACATTATCCATATCTTTCCGGCTTGGTCCGCTACTTCTCTGTATTAAACAGTTACTAAAAATAGGTTCTTAAGTTGTACCCACTAATCGGCCTTGTGCCCTGATCAACAAGTAACTGTCTTGACAGCTCGAGGAGTCTCGCATGCATTATGTCACACATTCTTCTTACCAATACACTTTGAAGAAACCTTTGGTGACTCAAGGGTCAGGATAAGTAGGTTTTAAATAGTGAGTAAATGTGCTGAACAAGGTTAGACTTTATTTTCATAGAACAAGCGAAAGATGTACTTCGAAGGGCTCAGCTCCTCAATCGCATCCTCGAGCTATAAGAAAGAGTTTCCAGTATGTAGTAGCCTTTACCTATTGTTTTCACTAGTCGTACTCGAAGGATGACTAGCTTTGGATGACGCATGTTTCAGCTTTTGGGATGTTGTCAAAATCAAGACGTGATGTTTAACTGATGACGTGCTGACCTACACATTACCTTCTTTGTGTTGATCATAGCCTGGAAATTTGGCTCTGAAAGGGCCCCACTGCTTGTTTGATGCCCAGTGTATGGAGAAGATAGTATTACATATATCAGAGTTCTGGCAGCTGCTGCAAGAGAGTGCCTGTTGATAATAAAAATTATGGGCTTATCCTCCTGTAGTATTCTTATCTTTCTTATTTGTACCAGTGTATTGGGTACACTCAATTCATTTTATTGCTCAGAGGGCTCTCTGTGTTCTCTATGAAAAAGTAAATAAGAAAAAACCAATATAGAACTAACAAAAAGAAGGATTCGAACCCCAAAACGACCGAGTTCAAATAATTTAGAACGACTCCGATCATGGCGAGGTAAGTGGTCCAGACTGAAAGTGGTGTATTTCTCCGCAATTAAGGTACTGTCAAGGTACACACAGAATTCGAGGACAAGCCTCATGTATGTTAAGAACGATACGGCCAATAGGTTCATCACGGGAAGTCTAACACCGGTGCTGTACCCTTACGGAAGAATTAGTCGACAAAGAATAGGGCCACTTCAGAACAGGGGAAGCAAATCAACCAAGAATTTTTATTACTGTCCCTATACCAATAGTTAACCCAGATTCCCTAAGTATGAAATTCTGGTTGATTTGAATTGGCGTCTTTTTGATCAACTCAATTTCCATTTCCACGTCTTCTCCTGGCAAGACTGTTCGAGAGTGATCAATATGTGCAAGGTTTGGAAACTTTAATGTGCATGTCATATTGGCAGTTCTAATAAATATCAGTGGCATATATCCCTCTTTAATAGGAGAATGACGTCCTCCTTCTTCTGTTTCCAAAATATGTAAAGCAGCCAAAATCTTCCTATGAGAAGCTAAGGTGGAAGGTTGAGTCAAAAGCATACCTCTTGAGAGCTCCTTTCTTTTGACACCTGGTACCAAGATATCGGCTATTTCACCAGCTACAGCAATATCTAACTCTGGCTTCATAGACTTGATACTCGAAACTTTGACCACAAGTGGCCTTTTAAACCCTACAATCTCCACTTCATCCCCATTCTTCAAGGAACCTTTTTCCACTTTTCCGCTTGCAATAGTACCTTCAGCACTAGAAAATACCGATTCAATTGGCATTATGAATGACAGCTTCAAGTCTCTATGAGGAGGAGGAATGTTATCAATGGCATCTAGTAATTTCAGAATGGCTTGTTCACCTATTTCTGGGTTTCTGTCTTCTAAAGCACACAAGGCAGATCCTCTAATGAAAGGGGTTTTGGTACCATCAAAGCCGTACTTGTCCAAAAGTTGTCTCATTTTGTCCTCAAATAACACTAACTTTTCAAAATCCTCAACGAGGTCCATCTTGTTAACGAATACAACCACATCTCGAATACCTAGTTGTCTGGCGAACAACATATGTTCCACAGACTGCTGCATAGGACCCAGAGTAGAATCCAAAACTATAATGGCACTATCCATTTGAGACGTTCCAACAACCGTGTTCTTTCCGTAGTCCGGCCAGGCAGGGCAGTCGATGTGAACATAATGTCTCTTATCAGTGGAGTACTCGACATGTGCAGTATCGATACTCATGCCTCTATACCTCTCAGCTGGAGTCCTGTCAATGTCGCTATGATCTAAAAACGTAGTTAGGCCTTTCTTAGCCAAAATCTTGGTTATAGCAGCCGTCAAAGTGGTTTTACCGTGATCATGGTGTCCAATAGTGCCTATAGTGAGATGGGTCCTGGGACCATCGAAAGTGGCAGGACTCATGCTAAAAATCGACCTCAAGGACGACGAAATCCCCGAAATCCACAAAATCCACGAATTGAACGGTAAGTTAAGGGATTGCAACAGCATTAAAATGCTTCTGTATAGTTTTATAATGTATTTTAACATCGTTGAGGTGTTCCATTTACGAGAATTCTGCTCGCTACTAAATGGCTTTATCTTCTGTATGCAGTACAAGATGAAAATAAAATTTACGAAAAACTGGCATTGTTCCGGTTAAGACACTACTAAAGGAGTGAAGTACATCTGATATAAAAGCAGCAGTTCCTTGCTGTTTGTAGTGATATGTGCTGTAATTCTCCTAGATATGGGCTTTCTCCTACGTGATCAATAACAAAAAATTTTCCCTTGAATTTAATAACACTAGCATCTAATTTAGTGAATTTTGCTATTTTCTAACACTTTTGGCACAACACTAAGGAACACTTTTAAGAAAGCTCAAGACCGTTGAGAATCTCAGTATCACAATACTTTAAAGCGAATACGGCCGACATGGCTTATAATGAACCGGTCACACGTAGAACCATTTCCCTGTGCCCCCAGGGACCATGGGGCTGCAATCTCCACGGATCACGAAAAAATGGCCGAGCATTTTCAGCTCGTGGGATTATTTTAACTCCGCGGAGATACTTTTCGGAAAAACAAGCAAGGCTAAGACAAATTAGGAAATAGCCATAGGGTCTAAATGTTTCAGTATAAAAAGACTTCTAAAAGACCAGTATCGGCATACTTTACCAGATTCATCAAGAATACTACCAAGCCACATATAAAACAATAAAAGAGATGTCAGTTAAACCAGTCGCCATTACCACCAAGGGTTTCGGAACCATGTCTATGACTTGGGTCCCTAAGCCTCAGCCATTTGAAAAATCCATTGAAACTTTACAATACGTTAAAGAAAAGTATGGAGTCAAGTTCTTCAATGGGTCTGATTTTTACCAAAATGATCCTAAGTTCCAAAACTTGGACTTAATCTCCCAATTTGTGAAGACCCAAAAAGACAGCGGTGATATCATTGTGTCAATTAAGACTGGTGTCGATAAAAAGACTCTTCACCCTAACAACTCCAAAGAATACCTCGATGAATGTGTTGAGGGTGTTGTAAAGTGGTTCAAAGATATCAACCCAAAGCCTAAAGTGCTTATCGAATCCGCCAGAGTCGACAGGGCCGTTCCCATTGAACAAACTATGAATGTGCTTTTAGACCACGTTAAAGCTGGCGACTTCGATGGTATCTCCTTGAGTGAAGTTAGTGCTGCTACTATTGCTAGAGCTGCAGCTGTTGCTCCAATTTCTGCCATTGAGGTGGAGGTTTCCTTGTTCTCGCAAGACGTCTTTCACAATGGTGTATTAGCTGAAGCATCCAAACACGGTATTCCAATCATTGCCTACTCTCCTCTTTCAAGAGGGATTTTAACTGACTATGCTGCTGAACACGAAGACTTCCTTTCTTCTATAAGTAAAGGTGACTTGAGAACAGCCATCATCGACAGATTCAAGCCAGAGAATTTCGAAAAGAACAAAGATCGTTTGACTAAGTTGTACAATTTTGCTAAATCCAAGGGTATTCCTTTGGAGTGTTTGGCCCTCAGTTACCTTGAATCTCTTTCTGGTTTGGAAAACTTCCAAGGTATCGAAAAGGTTACTCAAGTCATCCCAATTCCATCTGGATCCACAAAGGAAAAGATTGACAAGAACTTCTCCACTATTAAATTGACCAGAGATGACTTGGACGCTTTACAAGAAATCATTGATCTGACTGAAATTCACGGTTCTAGATACAATCCAGCTGTTGAAAATCAATTGTTTGTTTAAATCTATATGCTTTTGTTCCTGAATATAAGGATTATGACACATCTATGCCACGTATTGCCCTAAATATCGAGTACCTTACAAGCTCTCTATAAAATACACAAATGGGGTAGTTCTTTCAGTGACTAATATTTATATCAATAAGCAGTAGTGAATACATGGTAGTGTACTGGAAATCATACGTTCATACATAGAATAATAAGACCACATTTAAGATCTCACCACACATACCTGAAATCCCTGTTTTCCCGGTCTGTAAGATCGGCAAATTCAGAGCTCTCGACTTTGACATACTTTTCACCCAATGAATCTCTTTCAAGGTCTCTCTTTCTGTTCTCCCACCAGTTGTACACAGCGAGCGTGATAATGACGATTAATCCCAAGGAATAAAATCCCACCCGGCATCTTTTTGCAGTCACATAAGTAGGGGCTTCTGCCGCTATAAACGTTTGTGGACCAACGATAGCTGCAACTGCATAGCCTGCAATATAAATACCGTTGCACACAACTTTCTTAGTTCTCCCTGCAATATTTGCGGACAATCCAGAAAGGGCCGTTATCATCGAAACGGGATAGAATCCTATTAAATAGAAACCACCTAATTGTGTGTACTTCAGACTGGCAAATGTGAACAACAAGCCACCAACCGTAGCAACACTAAACGCTATGGTAGATATAACCAAAGGATGCTTGATCAAATTCGACATATTGAGAAAGGCTAAGGCTGACAATCCAACCAACTGAGTCACTCCTAATGGTGCTTTCATAAGCAAAGCCTTTCCAGTGGAAAAACCAAACGCTTCTTTCATGAGTATAGCAGTATAAGCACTGATCCCTGAATTCGGCACTTCTACGGCAAATGCAAGTAGAACAAATAAGTATACCCTTGGCTCCAAGAATGCTTCTTTGACCTGGTACCATTTGACTTTTCTACACCCAAAACCTTGTTCGTTGCTCCGAATTCTCTCCACAGTCAAAAGCTTTTCTCTTTCTGTTAACCACCAAGCCTTTGTAGGGACGTCTGGTACTATAGCAATGAAGATGACAGCAAAGACACAAGAGCAAATGCCTAAAATCAAAAATAAAAATCTCCATGGACCAATTGCAAAAGAATCTTTATTCTCGAAAACGCCATAGGCAACCGCAGAGCCAACAATATTACCAATACCCGTAGCCGAAAATATAAAGGCCATCCTGGGGTACTGCTCCGACTTTTTATAGAAGTTATTGATTATAAGAGCCAATCCCCCAAGTAATGGCGACTCAAACATCCCCAAGAATACTCTACACACAATAATATCGGCAAAAGTTTCCGAAGCAGCATGCAACGCAAGCACCACTCCCCAAGCGAAGAGATAAACACCCACAGCTTTCGAAAGCGGTGCTTTTTGAAGCGTCCAAGCCCCTATGAAGGCAAAGCAAAGATACCCAAAGTAAAAACTACTGGCTGCCCAACTGTATTGATCACCAACCATATGAAGGTCTTTCCTGATTCCCATTATACTTGAATAAGACAAAGTAAATCTATCCACAAACTGAACACTATGGGTAAGACATAGGATGGGAAGCACAATGAAGTCAATCTTTTTTAGAATGCGTTTGTTCTCCTCTTCGGTTATTTCCATGGTCTTTGTCAACTCGACGTATTCTAAAGCTATGTCCAAAGAATAACGTCCTTCTAATTTATTGTAACTTTCAGTTACATCGGTCGCTTTGTCAACCATGCTTACAGGGGCCCTTTTATCAGATAAATCAGACATAATCAAACAAGATCAGATGCAATCAGATAACCCGGTCAAGCGTACCTTTAGTTTTTGCAGCCGATGTCAGTCGTAAACTACTACCGCCAATATAAACCGTAAAACAATCCAAAAAAGGGGACAGGGCAAAGTTTTCTTGGCAAGAGGTTGACTTTATATAGAATTTTTCCAAACACAGATCCCAAATTCCTAAAATGGGGTCGTTTTCAAACAGTTCCGCTAACCGGTACAGCATCCGACTTTGACTTTATCCACACCCGAGCGCAACATCCGCACACCAAAAATTAAAAGATCCGCACACCAGTCACATACTGATGGTCAGATGATTGTGAGATACACTGAGTATCTTTGCAAAAGGCTAATAAAGCCACACAATCCACACTAATTCGAACAATGATATAAATGTAGATCTTTCCCCCTGAATTGAAACCTCTCATCTAAAGAGACTTCAATGACGTTGACCAAAAGAGTTGCTGTCATTGGTGGTGGTGCTGCTGGCCTCGTGCAAGTAAAGGCATTGAACCATGAGCCTGCAGATGTGGAGATTGATCTCTATGAAGCAGCCAGTCAACTTGGAGGGTGCTGGAAATACCACCCCAAGAAGGAAAATTTCACTACTGAAGAGGAGCTTATTGCTGCCAAAGAGTACAATTACACTGCCGTGTACGAAGGCTTGATCACTAATGTAAAAAGGGAAGCCATGCAGTTTAATGATTTCCCATTTTTAAACGACTCTGGTCCTTTCCCTGCTAGAATAGAAGTGTTGGAGTACCTTTTGAGGTTTGAAAAATCTATCGGTCCATATAACCGCTATTTGAACACCAAGGTGGTGTCCACCGTGAAGGAAGATAACCATTGGATCCTAACAAGTGAAAATGTCTTGACAGGAGAGACAAACACCAGGACTTATGATAACATTGTGGTTGCAAATGGGCACTACCACACTCCAAGATTTCCTGACACCAAGGGGCTTGCAGAATGGATGCAAAAAGATCCCTCTTCGGTGGTCCATTCTAAGTTCTACGACAAAGCATCCCACTACAAAGACAAAACAGTGTTGCTTATTGGTGGGTACTCAAGCGGGACGGATCTTGCTTTGCACCTTAGTGCCACTGCAAAAGTGGTTTGGGTTTCTGCAGAAACCTCGTTTGCCTTAGATAAGTTTGAGAACCCCTACATCAAACGCATCCCAAAGATCGATAGCTATGATGTGGATACGAGAACTGCTAAAATCGGAGACCGGATTATAGAGAGTATTGATAATATCATTGTTTGTACTGGTTACGACTACCACATTCCTTTCTTTGAACTGAACATTTGTAAGGGCCTGCATATCGAAGAGTTACACCAGCACATATTTTATATTGAAGACCCTTCCATAGCAATCCTTGGTTTGGTGAGACAGGTGAGCCCTTTTCCAACTACGGAAGCACAGGCTTCTGTTGTTGCCAGGTCAATTACAGGTCGGTTGAAATTTCCACCTTATGACGAGATGAAAAAAACAAACCTTAAGCTTTTGGAAGAGAAAGGTGTCGATATCCATAAAGTGCCTTTCCCCGAAGAAGCAGACTATATCAACGGATTGCATGATTGGCTCAAAGAGCTGGACGCTTTGGAAGGTTACCAGTTCCCCAGATTAGAAGGTAAACGCTACGAAACCAGGGAACTCAATAAGGACCTTATTTTCAACAATATCATCTCTAGAAGTGACCGAATCGTGGAAGCTAGAAAGACAGACAAAGCATCTACCTAAAGGCAGCCCTTCTCCTGTTGAAACATTTATATTTATATTCATATATGCTAAGCGAATTCACAGTAACTCAATCTCTCTGAGAAAGATGCGTTCTGGCTGCAAAAAAATTATGAACCCAACAAAGATTATCAGGCCCATAATGTGACGACATCTCTCTTACCAAAGCTTTTGCCACCAATGATTCATAGGAGCACCCCTCTTCAAACGGTCAAGATTAGGCAAGGCAATCCAAAGTGCTAACATGATTGTGTATAAGATGAGGAATGCTGGCAAGACAACAAAAGCTCCCACATACTGAGCTACAAGACCGATAAGAAATGGGAAGAAAGCACCACCAGCAGAACCAAAAGCCGTTGCTATAGTCAATGAGATTATTTGAATTCTTCTAGGCAAGAAATCATTGGTAATACTGATCATTATAGGATAGTTAGGACCCACGAAAAATCCACCAATTGATACAAAAATACCAGCAGCTATCACATTAGGAATCATCCACGTTAAAGTGATACAAACAAGGGCCAGGATAGTGCACACTATAACTGCTCTTCTTGCACCCAAAGCCTTTTGAAGGGGTGCAACAAGCAACAATCTTCCCAATGTTACACCACCCCAGAATCCAGAGGCCACATACACAACAACATGACTCCCTCCTCTATAATCCAAAAGATAAGTCACAATCCAACCTCCCATAGAAACTTCTGATCCTTGGTAGAAAAATACAAAAAGTGCAAGTAACCAAGTAACTTTTTTCTTTAGTGCTAATTTTAAAAGCGTGGTAGTATCACTGTCGTCAGCTACTGTCTGTTCAGGATTTTCTTGAGTTTCAAATGGTTTCAAGTCCGTTTCAGCACCCTCAAAGACAAAGAAGAACAGGACAAGAGATAGCATAATGATCCCTAGCAACACCAAGTAGAAATAGTTCCAATTAACACCAGCACCCACCATAGATGTTGCAATCAAAGGAGCAACAGTAGCACCCAACCCATAAGAAGACTGGCCAATGGACAAGTACCGTGGCAGCTTAAACCGTGCAAGGAATATGTTACCTTTGGACATAACGATAGCAGCACCAATTCCTCCAAACATGAATCCCACGACAATGGCCGGGAATTTCGTACCACTCAGCACTATAGAGTACATCAAAACGGAGAAAGAGCACCCCACCACCATACAGTTCCGTTAGTTGAACCAGGAATCTATTTTATGAGAACAGCATGCCACTATCATGAACCTCACGGCATTGCCTAACCAAACCAACGACGCCAAGGAATACGAGATCCCATAATGCCTCTCCATATCTGGTAAAAGAGCACCTGGTGTAGCATCGGACGCTCCACACAAGAGGAACCATATACATACTGCGCTAATTCTCCACCGGTTCTTTGGAGGGTTCTTGAAGCTCATCACTTGTCTTTCTTCGTCAATCGAAGGAGCAGGAGAACCAGGTCGACGGATGGTGATATTTACTAAGTTGATCTCTTGAAACCCATTTTTGCAGTATCTATCTGTCAGCAAAGTATCTTCTATATTCACTGAATCGTGTACACTCATATTGGTTCAGCTAATAACAATAAAGGAAGGGCTAAACCCTTATGTATGGCTTCGTAATATTCTCGACATATTTATCGGAACCATAAAACTGGGGAAGATATTTATAGCGCAAAGGAATTTAACTGCCCCACTTAAACGCGCATTCACGAGACTTATAGACACACTTCTGATTTGGGAAAGATGGCTGCACAACATGAAATATTAGAAGGCACCTGATGGAAAGCCGCACCTGTATGGTAAACATGAATACAGTATGCCGGTAAGAAATACGGGACTGGATATCAGTCTAGAGTTCAAGAAGGTCAATGATTATCTGCAGTACTCTCAGAATTCCAATACTTTTTTTGCAACAATCAGAACTCTTCTCACTACAGCATTTGAATATCATACTTTAGTCGTGTCTATTTCTAATCTAATCAATATTTAAAATTTTTGGACAGTGTTGTAGAAAGACTTACCTTGGATTTGTAAGATCTTCTTTTCCAAGTCAGATGGTTGTCTAGAACCGTCAGCACCAGCGAAGACACCAGCACCCCATGCGGAACCACCGTGAGGTTCTTCCAAGTTAGTCAATAATGGGAAGGCTTCACCGTAACCCAATGGGATGTAGATCATACCGTGGTGGACGAAAGAAGACAAAGCATTGAGGACGGTAACTTCTTGACCACCACCGGAAGTACCAGTAGAGACGAAGATACCGAATGGTTTACCGTGTAAAGCACCAGAGGCCCACAAACCACCGGTTTGGTCCCAGAAGGTTTTCCATTGAGCTGGGAAGTTACCGAATCTGGTTGGGATACCGAAAACGAAGGCATCGTAACCAGTTAAGGTGTCAAGGGTAGCAAGAGGAACATCTTCGGCTTTTGGAGCACCGTGCATTAAACCTAAGACTTCATCAGATAAAGTTTCTGGGATTTGGAAAAGATCAGCGGAACCACCAGCAGATTCAATACCTTTTTTAACTTCTAAGGCACTAGTGTAAACGTGGGTGTAAAGGGAGTAGTAGATAATAGCGATTTTTGGAGCCATTTTATTTGTATGGGTGTATAATTCAAAAACACTGAAACTGAAATTTTGGAAAATATCTCGAGGTTTATATAGGAAATGAGACAGAGGCAAAGTTGTGGCAGCTTTATTTTTTCCCTTAGTAATTTCGAGATCTCGTTAGAAAATTAAAGAAGCTATTAGCTGCGATAAACCAGCAAATTTACTAATGCATTAGTAATTTTACCAATTGTATTAGTAGTGGTTTTAGTTACAAATTATTACTAAATAAAAGTAACCGGCTGCTTCTGTGAGACAAGTTTACCGTTTTCTTACAAGCATTTTTCTCGGGCTGCAAGTTTTTATTTATTGCAAATCCGTTTATAAGATTGTCAATATTTCGAATTTTTCAGATTAATCCCTGTCTTTTTCTTTAGTAAAGTCTATTTTTTTATTGCTTGCAAAACTGAGATAAAATGAAGGTTGCCATTATTTACTATTCCACATGGGGTCATATAGAAACATTCAGTAAATCCATCAAAGAAGGTGTTGAAGCTGCTGGTGGGTCTGCTGACATCTTCCAAATTGCTGAAACTTTACCTGCTGAAGTTTTAGACAAAATGTATGCTGCTCCAAAAGCCGAGCATCCAGAAGCCACTCTCGACACTTTGACCGAGTACGATGCTTTCCTTTTTGGTATTCCAACAAGATACGGTAACTTCCCAGCTCAATGGAAGAACTACTGGGACCAGACCGGTGCTTTGTGGGCCTCTGGTGCCTTGCAAGGCAAACCATTTGGTGTTTTCGTGTCTACTGGTACTCCAGGTGGTGGACAAGAAGCTACCATTAGAACCTCATTGTCTTCATTTGTGCACCACGGTATGATCTATATCCCATTGGGTTACGGTGAAGCCTTCCCATTGCTTACCAATTTGGAAGAACCTCACGGTGGATCGCCTTGGGGTGCAGGTCTTTTCGCTGGTGGTGATGGTTCCAGACAGCCATCCGACTTGGAAAAGCAAATTGCTGTTATACAAGGTAAGTCTTTCTTCACCACTGCTAAGAAATTTTCCAAAGACGACACCAAGACTGTTACCGAAGAAGCTAACGAAAAAGTTGCTGAAACTGAAGCTGCTGTCACTGGCGAAACCAAGACTGCTGCCACTGAAGACGCCAAACCTGTGGAACAAAGACAAACTCAACTGAAACCAGCAGTGAAAGAAAACGAATCTACATGCTCCAAATGTACTATCATGTAATGGGGAAAAGTTTACGATATAATTAGTAATAGAAGAATTGGCATAATAAACGATAGCCTGAATGATATACTACTCAATTAGACTACGCCTATATTACACGGCTGAAATCGTAGCACGACTAAAGCGCCTTTATCCCATGATTGTTGGTACAGCCGTGAGTGGCTTTCGTCTATACGGCTGAATCAACCTTTTGCAAACAACTTTTATAAAAAAACTAAATCTAAGTAACTGTACTTATATTCTCAATTGTAAGTGACATTCTTGGAAGTAGGGTACTCAGTAATCTCAAAGTGGATGTGTGGCACACCAGTAAAGTTCTCTGGCATGTACCAGGTCGAATTGAACGAAAAGAAGTCATGTACCGTGTTGGCAGAATTGAAGTAGAAGATCTCACTGGAAGTGTTAACATTACCACTGACTTCCATTTTTAATCCCGGTAAGTCAGTGATGGAACTGACATTGTCATGTGGATAAACATCAAAGGGGGACACATTGAATGTAAATGAAGGGAGTGGGCCGTCGACAGGACCGGTAATGTTAGGGTAGGTGATATCTAAGTAGCCTTCACCAGCGGTTGCAAAAACAGAACTTTCACTTGGGTAATAGTTTATGTAGCCAATACGGCCTTCACGAACGTACCATTGGATAACTGCTGGGTTGAATGAAGAAGTGTCTCTTGGAATAGATTCCCAGACCGTTTGTGCACCGATAGTAATAAGATCATTGGACCAAAGAGTGATATTTCTGGGAACGTCGTCCCATTGTGGAGAAATGGCTTGTGCAGTGGTAGAATGCTCACCTTGGTAAGTTTTGAAAGATTCAATAACATCCTTTGGAACCAAATCTTCCACGTATGGGATTCCTAACGCGATCAAATGGCCAAGACCAAAGTCAGCAATATGAAGCATACCCGAGATGGCTTTAGGCATTGGTGCGTATTCTCTCCCCACTAAACCCCAGATAGTTGCTGCAGTTAAAGTGAAGTAATGGTTCATATCGTATCCATAAGTTCTGTCGAAAGGACCCGCAAAGTTTTTCAAGTTGGCATTGTACAAGTCTTTGGTAATTTGCATCAAAGACCCAAACATGTCCTGAGCGTAACCAGGAAGTGAAGAGTTTTTGGGAGCATATTTTATCCACAATCCTAAAGCCCACATATCCACACCAGTATAAGTAGGAGAATTAAACTCTGAAAAAGTGTCGTAAAGCTTGTACAAGTCGTATAACTCTTTTCCCCATTTTTCACCAGAGTCAGTCATATTTTGGTCACCCAAGTACTCACCAGCAAAAGATTGCAAAATACAACGCATCATCCAAGGATTGGAATATGATGGGTACAAATTGTCACCATCAAGACCACCCACACGATACTGGTCACCCTTAGCAAGCAAGTACAACATTTCCTTAACTATTTTCAAACCCTTGGGGCTTAATCTGTCTTCATAGTCACCTAACATAATAACGAATGATGCACCCACGAAATCTCTCCAGTTTGGATCATAAGTGGTGTAAGGTTTTGGAGGATAAACCACGTCTTGTGGAGTAGGTTCATCTGGTGCTTGCTGAATATCACCATACCAGATCTTAGTTGGGTCCTTGTACTGACTTCTGTACAAGTTTTCAATAACCCGTTCGGCTCTTTCGACGTCACCTTTGTCGTTTCTAGCAACAAGCCCCACAGCATACCAAGCACTTTGACGAGAATCGTAACGTCCTGGCAAAGTGGTATCAGCAGTGACAAGGTATCCCACTTCATTGTCCCAGAACCCGTCTTGCCATTCCATAGACTGTTCAAATAACTGTTTTGGGTGGCCGGTTAAGCCATGGCTTTTAGATTTTCGGGCATTCAAAAAAGGCATTGCCTCAACAGACGCTGCCCATGCTAAGGCAGCAACAGCAGTCTTCAAAATAAGCATGTTTTATTGGAGGTTTCCAAATTTGTTTTATTGGGACTGCTTGTTATTATAAATGAAATTGTGGAGACTCAAAGATTAAGATCTGCCTTATCATTTTGCAACCTTCCTTTTACGCACAGCATACCCCTGAAACACAAGTGACGTTTCTCTTCTGTCACCCGAATGTAACTGGTCACATAGATGTTACCGAGGGCGTATCGGACTGTAACCATGGGGAATTGGAGAAATGAAGTTTTCAACAGTTCCCATTGTTGTACAATAATTGATGAAACCTAATATGCCCAAAACGGTAAACCGACGTCAACTTTAGAACGGCCCTTTCCTGTTTTGGATCTCGAGTGTGACACCATTGTGTTATATGCATGTTACTGTAATGAAACGCAGCTGTCGATGCAACCTTTTCGCCAAACACCCGGTAACAACGGTCGTATTGACCTTCCTTTTGACATTTGCTTCAGTTTCGGCTTTGTTATGCGGTTCTAGCGGACCTAAACATAGACAAGAGAAGAAATAACCGTTGGCAAGTGATCAGTTTGTGGGACCTTACATTCAAACGTTTACACGCTTGTTGGTACCCTTCCGAGAACCCTATCAGCACCTTACAGTCTTCGGGTCGGATAGCCCATCACATAACCGACACTTTTGTCTATCGTGTCCCTACCATTTTGCGATAAAGAGTATCTCTCTTTATCTGATATATTTTCTTTTGCGGATTGGACTTAGAAACATGGCTAGAGACCAATTGATTGATCTATTTCGGGGGCTAGATCTCCTTGAGATGCAGATAGTCGAGTCTAGTGACTCTCCTATCTTCGACCACGCCGACTATCACCTGATGAAAATGACCTATGCCGACACAATTTTCCCCTGCTTTGCGTTCATTAGCGGTATGACTACGAGACCTCATACAGTGACTCCGTTAAGAAAGAGCTTGCAATTGATAGGGCTAGGGGTGGCATACAACGCAATACCCCTGACGCTCGAGGGTCAGAAACTTCGTTTCCTTGGAGTGTTGCAAAGACACGGTCTTAGTTCAGTTATTTTGAACAATCTTGTGCCCGCTAGTCTCAGAAACTCCACAAACTACCCAATTGTGATGACAGCAATATGGTCTACACTTTCTGTATTGGGGGCCAGGAACAAAAGTGATCCCTTCACAAAGCCAGAAGATACGGCGCAACAGAGAATCGACTATCCCATTTTTGGAGATAGAACGTACAATAATAATTTTGATCCAGAAGGGTTATTAGGTGCTCTAATGACCTCCGTGACTATTTGGTCAGGGTACTGGGTCTCACAGCAGAACTTCACAGCCAAACAGGCCCTATACTGGGGTATCGGGTCGTGGGAACTAGGAAAACTTTTGGCCTATATTAGCCCCAAGTATTTGCCGGTGTCCAAACCACTATGGACTCCTACGTTCGTATTGAAATCCAACGGCATATCTCTTTTCAGATACGCTTTTCTCAAGTACAGCTTACCTTATTTACCAGCCATTGTGACAGAGACCTTGGCAATTTTCGGAAGCCACTCGATGGAAGTCTATTTTATTGGTGAGCTACTTTTGTCGTTACTAAAACACCCATTCAGCACCAAATCTTTATGGAAGAAAGCAGAAACCGCCTTGAACAAAGTCTTTTCCCCCCGAGTAACAGAAGCGGTGCTAGTCTCGGTGTTCAATGTTGCGTTATTGGGAATAGCCAGATTTTGCAACGCATACGGCTTGAAAATAAGGTTCTACTAATAAGGTTTTAGCTCTAAATAGTAAGATGAATTCACTTTAGATGTTTTGTAACCACGTCGTTGTCCGTAAAGCAACTTTGAAATATGCACTGCTACACGCCCGTAATCTCGTAAACCCTATTTGTAACATAGGTACGTTCTTCTTGTGCGTTCAAGTGTTTGCACATCCAGTCAAATTTAGCCGCAGTGCATAAATGTAACACAGATCGGCCAACTGTTGGCACTTTATCGATCCCATATTGGTCTTATCTCCCAATTACCGACACCACTAAAAAATGAAAAGATAGCTTCCGTAGTATAAAACACTTTTTCCACCCTGTTGCAAGTGGAAGTAAAGCCAAAAGATTGTTTTTACAGCTATGGTTTCCTTATCAGAGAAAGACTCGAAGCAGAATGTCATTACAGAAGATGCCAGTGTTGTAGATGCGTTAGAAAATGACATTCATAACACCATTGAAAAAACCAAAGATATCTTAGTGGAGGAAAAAAGCATTTCTGTCTTAGAGGCGATAAGAGAATATCCCAAGGAGATTTTTTGGGCAGCAGTGTTCTCCATTGGGGTGGTGATGTCTGGTTACGATGCTCAAATTATCACTGCTTTCTATGCTTTACCTGCTTTTCAGAAAGAATATGGTATTGAGACCAGCCCGGGAGTGTATGAGATTACTGCTCCTTGGCAAACGGCTTTGGGGATGGGGTCTCCTATTGGTCAAGTTATCGGTACCCTTCTAGTGGCATGGCCCTTGGAATGGTACGGCAGAAAGAAAACTTATATGGTGGCCAACATTTTAGTAATTGCTTTCATTTTCATGCAGTTCTTTGCCAACTCTTTAGGAGTTTTGGCTGCTGGGGAGATTATCTCGGGGATTTTGTGGGGTTGTATGGTGTTAATTGGTCCAACTTATGCCTCTGAAATTGCCCAGATTAAACTTCGTGGTATTTTGACAGCTTTAACTAACTTGGCTTTCGTTATTGGTCAGTTTATTGCCAACGGTGTAGCAGATGCCTACTCCACGAACCCTACCAAATGGGCATATAAAGTTCCATTTGCTATCCAATGGGTGTGGCCAGTTCTTATTCTTGCATTCCTTTTCTTTGCACCTGAATCTCCTTACTGGTTGGTTCGTCAAGGTAAAATTGACGATGCAAGAAAAGCTATTAAGCAAATAGCTTCAAAGAAAGACAGTGATGAAACTATCGAAGCAAGATTGAACTTAGTGATTCAAACAGACGCTCTAGAACAGGAAATGGAACAAACCACCTCATACAAAGACTTGTTCAAAGGCACCAATTTAAGAAGAACAGAGATCTGCACCGTTGTGTATTCCAATCAAGTGCTTATCGGGGTTCCTTTTGCTATGGGTTACAGTACTTATTTCTTCCAACTTGCCGGTTTACCAACCGACACTTCCTTCAACTTATCGTTAGGTGGTACAGCTATTGGGTTTGTGGCCACCTGCTGCTGTTGGGTTGTAATTTCTTATGTTGGTAGAAGAACATTATACAACTGCGGGTTGGGTTTCACCACTATTTTATTATGGATCATTGGGTTCTTGGATCTCGGTAAGAACTATGAACAAAACTCTGGCTTCGCTTACGCACAAGCAGGAATGATGTTGGTGTGGGCCTTTGCATATCAACTTTCGGCTGGTCCCTTATGTTTCGTGCTTATTGGAGAAATTCCATCCACCAAGTTGAGAAGTAAGACAATTGCTTTCTCCACGGCTGTGCAAGCAACGTTATACATCGCAGCCACAGTCGCTTTGCCTTACATGTTGAACACGGAACAAGGAAATTTGAGAGGTAAGGCCGGGTTCATCTTCGCTGCCTTCTCTACAATTGCATTTGTGTGGTGTTACTTCAGATTACCTGAGACTTCAGGTAGAAGTTTCGAGGAAATCGACATTATGTTCCACAATAAGCTTTCTGTCAAAGAATTCAAGACTTTTGATATCTTGAACCAGAAAGAAGTGGTCCAAGGCCCTGTATAGTAAAATAGGCATAATAAGAGAGTTAATTGTGTATCTGTTTTTGCAGCCAAGAGAACGCTGTCATTTTTGCAGCAAATATCTTGGCAAGGATCACACCTTGGCACTTCAAACTTGTGGTAAGTGAATTGGCAGGAAAGGGAGGTAAGGTTTGAAGTCAGGCCTCAACATGAAGTCAATCACTGCACAAGGATACACTAGCTGTGCGTAGAAGTATTAGTAAATGGTATTCTAGCCACATAATGAATGACAGACCACACCAGTAAGTCAAGTTCACCCAAAATGTCGATTCAATGTACCAAATGACAGGCATACACACTCCGTCTGTTCTCAACTCTTCCTTGCTTCATTTCCTCCACAGTGGTATAAGTTAGTACAAGCCCCATCACAATACAACGAATCATACATACACATTCAATTCCAACCGGCAGAGATATCGGTGCCATTATGCTCCACCCAAAGTTAAGCTCGCAGCAAATTAAGGCGTGCTTCAAGCAGCACAGCTCCGAAGAGCTTACAGTCGCCACGTCTTTTGTCTAATCGATTAAGAATTGCTTATTTCGGCCTCCATAGGGCACAAAGCTCCATGGAAGCGCAAAAAACAGCAGTGCATGTTGTCGCTTGCATGTACGTAGGTGGCAGGGCCGGACACAATGGTAATCGCATTAAGGTGGCTATCGTAAGCGGAACCATATGTCTATGCCACACAAACGTAGAGCAGCAAAAGCCACTCCACAGTACCAACATGCCATGGCAACAAACCATGCTAAGGGCAAAACACAGCAGCAAGATGCATAGCTGTGCAGCCGGAAAAGGAGAAGGGTGTGTCTGGTGTAAGGGTGTAGCTTTTTATTAGAACGTTGAAGGATGGCTCCACAAGATGTACACCAAAAGTGTAGGGCTGATAGAGCCAACCCATTTGCCTCAGAACCGTCCAAGAGACTAGCAGCAAGTCTGGAGCGAGGCGTACATCTGGCGACCGTGCTGCGAGGCATCAACTTGGGTTTCTAGCGCAGGCAGTTCCGATTTAAATCAATTGCCAGTTGTTAAAGAATTGAACTGAAGAAGAAAAAAATACACCTTCACATATTTTCGCGTCTTTATATGTTTTGATAATGAAACCTGGAGCACTACAAAGTGAGACAAATCTACTATGGCGACCAGAGAAGAGGCACGTGATGGCACAGAAGGAGTCTGTGTTCCCCTCTGATATCGAGGACAGCGAGGACGAGTTTACACTCATTAGTTGGCGCAGACCGTTTGCGGTGCCAGTTGAAAGCGATACAGAGGAAAGCGAGCCAGAGATAACGTGGCATATAGACGAAAGGAGGACACAAAGCAGAGAGATAGAAGAGGATGAGACGCCGGTGGAGGTGGTGACAGTTCTAGATGAGACAGACAGCGAAAGCAGCCAAAGTGAAGATGAAAATTATGATCCTATACCGCATAAACAAAGTATGATACGACGAGACGTGGATAGGCGAGACGTGAACGCTCGACGAGAAGAAGATGTTCGCCAAAACGTGGATAGGCGAGAAGACGTGCCGGAATTGACCCAGACCGACACGCAGCCCACGACGTCGCCGTTGACGTCCATGGTGGAAAGGTGTCCAGCACAATCACCAAAAGCCAATAGTGTGTTGCATCCAGACACCATGGAAAAGCCTCAATTACCAGAAATACCAACAATCAACGTACCCCAGAAGTGCCGGGTGCCGGCCCCAAACAGCATAATCCCCAAGCGAGTAAACAAGTCTGGTAGTCTATCAGATATCATCAATAAGCTCAACTACAGAGGCCCTGCTAAAATAGGGCTCAGCAGGAGACACAAAATTGAGTCCTTACACAAGATCAAGAAATAAACGAACCTTACGACTACATTCATGGCGTAGTATTCTCTTCTGTCTCTTGTACATTTTCTTCTTCATTTTCCTGGCTCTCTTCATTAGTTGTATTTTCACGAAGACCGCTGTAGAAATTAGACCATAATTCACTAACGTTAGTGAATTCCTTGGACACCTGCACGGAATTGTGAAGCGACCGGTTCAACGTGTTGAGGTTAATGACAATGGAATTGATGGAGTTCCCTATTTCTTGGATTAATATGTCTCTGTGCTTTTCAAATTCACTCATGTTTGTGTTACACGTTGATTTCCTACCGCGTTTTTTTGGTTAGTTGTAGTTCGAGATTAGTTGAACCAGGGTCGTGCACGGCACAGAATAGAAATAGCTAGTCTAAGATGTCTTAATGGCTATACTGCTGATATATTCGAAGGTCTATACGCTGTCTTCGAGATACTGCCCAATGGATCTCATTTCGATAGCCATTGCATGCTGTTAACAGGACTGGATGTGTCCGTACCACTCGGTGCTCGCACGCCCACATTATATAACTTTTTTTTTTCGTCGTCGAAGTTTCTCTGCTAATTACCCAGGAGTAAATTGACTAGTAAGTGATAACCCACATTTACTGGACTCTCTTACCTGGTAGATCAAGCTGGTTGCTGGTCTTCAAGAGGTGCATGTCATGCATGTCACGGGCCAGAAGCCTTACATCCTCACTGAACATTCTACGGAGTAGAAGTTCTGCAGCTACTCACAGAAGAACTGAGACAAAGACAAGTCCTTTTTGTAGCTGAAGCGTCCGCAAAATCATTCCTACGACCTGAACCGGCAGTGTCTTCCTTCTGCTGCAGTGGTTGCATACAATAGCAACTCTCTACTGGATATTTTCTAAGAACGTTAAGACTTCAATTAGTTGCAAGACTTTCTCTTTAATAGGAGACAGAAGGGCATAAATCGGAGAGTAGACAAGTAAGAGAGCCTACCGAGGTACTTGCAGGTTTTTGTACTTTAAAACTACCCTTTGGCCTCGGGTACAGCAAGTGCCTGTAGACAAGTCCTATCGAGAACGTACTAACAACACCATTGAAAAATGTAATCTACGCCCTTATGAAAAAGGCTCTCCTTCTCATAAACTCTCAAGCATCATAGTCAAGAGACTAAGAGTGTTACCACGAGTCGTTCGTTGGGCTCTACTGCTAGCAAAAAACTGTTGTGTATCTTTATGTCTCGTGAAACGGTGACTATGAATAAAGTACCAGAGCCCTGACTTTGCCAGTCGAAAACTACTTCTTTTGGCAAGGGAAGTAGGTCTGCATAAAATCTTTGTACTTAACTTCTCGTCTCGTGCACAGATCTTGGCTTTTGTAATGATATAAAAATGACTATTGCTCTTATTTTCAAAGCGTTTTAAAGAGACGTACAGATGTAATTTCATTAGTGATAAGGGTAAGGGTAAGATAAAGAGTAAGAGCAAGATTAAAAGTAAGATTCAGCTGCCCTTGAACTGCTCATAAGGAGTGGTATACCGCTCAATAGAGAAGGTGGATCTTACATAAGCACGCAGCTTTCTAAAGCTCTTTACAGAAGAGCACTTCTTACAAGTAGTCTGAATTATCTACCGGTGGATGTTACAGATACCGTAGCTCTCTATAACGAACAGCAAAGCCAGTTAATTTCAGGAATCACAGCTTTGACAGCTAAATGCTGTCAACTTGTTTTTCTTGGCATCGTGGTAGAGACCCGAAACAACCTTGTATAGCATATTGTCCGGGTTACACCAGTCTTGTCGCATACGTTTCCTAATAAGAGGCCCTACCATTAACCATATGGATGGCCGTTGTTAAGTACGATGAAAACTGGCTCCTTGTTACGTAGATATAGGGATGAAGTACTACAAGAGAACAGAACAGGGATATTCGATTGGAAGATTCGACAATGTCTGCCTACGTTGATACCAGAAAACGATAAACTACGTATCAAAGGAAACAAGTAAAGATCGTAGCCAGAATGGGTTGCAAGTTTCAACAAAGTTGTTAATTAGCATTACGCGTAACTAGCAGCTGCTCTTTCGTTCCTGTAACTTGACTACACAGTTAGTATCTGAGCCTCCTTCACACCTATACAGACTTCTGTTCCCAAGCTTCAATAGTATAGAAAAACCATAAGGGGTCCCGTAAGAGTTATTGCAAGTGCACCCTTCTCTATAGAAAGAACAGAGCTTACAGGAACTCGAGTATCCACCCACTTCTAGGAAATAACGGGTTGTTCAAAGCAAAGTCTAAGTCCACTTCGGAACTACGGTACATACCCCACATTACCCCTGTTATCGAGGGGCTATGACGTTATAATTAACGTCTTTAGAGTTAGGTACATACTTGTCTCAAACCAACTAGAACTGCACAAGCATTCTAGGTGAGCCTGAAATTCCGTAATCATGAGCTTGTCACTACAGTCAACACACCGAACGGACAATCCTTATGCTACATGCCTCCGTGTAACCTATCCCTTGGGAAACTGGCTTCAGACAAAAAATGTCGCAACACACCAAAACACGACATTCCTTGTTGTTGGGAGCGACATTTGGTGTTTGCATGAGCTACTACACGTCCTACATAATATCTCGTGATGACACAAAACATATCTACCGTGTAACGTGTAACATGTAGATTACCCGTTCGACATTACAATATACCCCCACCTTGCAGGCGGTCAGACCACATTCTATTCCTCAACAATTTCATCATCCAAACCTCCATTTCCTAAGCCCTCTTTCGAGATCTTTTCCTAAAGCAGTTAAATTGACCTTAGGTACATCTCATTTGAAACGGTAGTATAATACAAATATATTACAAGTTCAATAAAGAAGAACAAACTTACTTACTTAAACAAAAAGTAACCGAAGGAGGGCATCTTTTTCCAGAAGAGCATTTCTTTGAACCACACCTCTTATAGTAATCCTTCTTTTCATCAAATTTCGTGAAATTGTTAGCATGTTTTACATGCCCATCAGTGCTAGAGCTCGAAGAACTCGATGATGTACTGGACACAGACTTTTTCTTATGTAAACTTATTATCGACATTTCCTTTTAAGCTTATTAGTTAATGAATGAGTGGATGATATATGTTGTAAAGACAATTCCGACTTAATTTTAATCGTATTATCAGATAGTTATGACGATGTTGTATTGTGAATTAACACATAATGCAACTGACCAACTTCAAAAAGTATCTGGGGAATGACAAATAAAAAGTATTCAAGAAATTTCTAGTTAAAACTGAGTGGAAGCAGTGACACTAGGAACTCTCAAAAGTTGTGTATTCTTTTTTTTTTGGTGTTTTTTTTGTTTTTTAACTTGTTTTTTGAGCAGTAGAAATACTTTACTCTTCTGTGAACTTTCTCACGGGAAAGAAAACCCACACACTCTTAAACCGAGATGATAGACTTCTTGCTTTGTCAGAACCTAACAAGTAAACACAGAAGTTATAACTTGAACTGGTTAAAGATAAAATGAAAAGTAGCTGAAAAAAAAAGTAGGGAAAAATTTTCAGACGGGAACACTGGTGAGTTTAAATAATTTTAATGTTATACTGTGACACTGTCACAAAAGCCCATTGTAGATTAGGGAGAAATTAGGGTTATTTTACCGCCAAGTTAGGGAAACTTTACTGTCACGGTAGTGCGAAAAGTTTGTTTATTTTTTACTTTTTTTTTTATTATTAGAGCTGAGGGACATGACGACCTAACTACGAGACACAAAGGAAAAAAAATTGCAAAAATAATCCCGCAATATGGTGCGGGCACATTGAAAACTACTCGATTAGGAAGACAGTTGTAGAAAAAGAAAGACGGTGCGGGGGTCCGTTAATTGTGGTGCCAATTTTGAACAATTGGCGGTACAATGGCGCCGGCATAAGGACACCGGCAACTCAAAAATCGCTACGAAGTTTTTATGTTGTTAGGATTCTTTTAAAATGACATCATCTGAAGCAAAGATTGAAGTAGAATCAGGTACAGGACATACTGTTTAAGATTGTATTGTAGCCGAATTCGTACACATTTTGAACAATAACAGAGCCAGCATCCGTCTAAAGATCAACAAGGTGGGGGACTTACTTTAATGGTCCATAAGCATTTAGACGGAACACCAAAAACACATAATTGATGACACAAAAAAAATAATAGATTTAGCGGGAATGCGGCTCCAGCCCCTGCCAAGTGTGGCCGTATTGCGGTAAAATTACCGTAGCGTAGTGTAGTGCAACATATTGAAAAAGTAGCCCAGTTTCAGTATAGTAACACTTATTCGAATTATGTGAAACTAAACCCGAAATTCAGCTAGTTTATGCAGCCAGTCAAAGGGGCCCCTTGCTAATAGTTACTAAATGCAGCAACAGAAGATAGGTGATTCTTTTTATCTGACAAGAATTCCAGGTAGAATCTATTGTTTCATCTATTGTTTCAGATTGTTGGTTTAAGGGACCAACGTCACATAACATTTGCTCTAATCGGTTATAACCTTCCTCAGATGATGTTATTTTTAAAGGGTTGATGATTTGATGCCTATTGTGTGAGTTTTTTGGGATACTTTTCCTGTGTCGTGGAGAATATGATGACTCGTGAACCATTGCTGCTTTCTCAAATAAGCTTTTTTTGTCTTTTGCACCCATTGCCAGTGCTGCAACAATATTACCTACGCTGGCTGGAGAGTATCTGTTGCTGTGTCTGAGGAGACGCTCACGTGTAGGGGCGTGTAGATGTCTTTTTTTATTCGTTACGTTCTTTTGTTCGTTACTTTTTATTATGCTATTTACTCACTTACAAGTTCGTCGTACTCATATTTGAAACCACTGAACTCAATGTGACCTTTCCATACCTTTTGGTAATGGGTTTCGTTATTCTTAATAATCTCCATCAACTCTGTTTCGTTCTCCTTGTATTCTAATTTACTGATGGTTTCAAAAATTGTCTTGAATAACATCATCAAGTTAAAAATACCTTTGAGGTAACCATAGTCCTTAGAGGATTTCAAACCCGTAGTATCAAATTCTTGATCTGAAACCACAAAGCTTTTGCTGAAATCTATTAATTTGATTATTACATTGAAATCATTCAAGTTATCATAAATCATTAAAACAGAAGAACCGTAGAATCGGAAATTGTTCAATTCTTGAATTAATTCATGGATCTTCCTAAGATGCTTAAGAATAATTAAGCATTTGATTAATAAATGAAATTCAGTTTTGTTATTCAAAAATTGGACCAAACTATTAGAAAATTCCTGGTAGTTCAACTGCCGTCCATAGTATTTATCATATAACTGGAATTTCCCTTTATTGTTTATGGTTTGCAATCCACATAACCTAACTCCCAATTTCAATGAAGTGGAAGTTTTGCACTTCAACTTCTGGCTTTTAACTTTGTCAACCAGTGATTTTAAGCCATATTGCCTAGTTCCCATCTTCAAATCAATAACAAATGGCTCTACCATCTTATATGTCAAATCTTCAAGAATAATATACTCTTTACCATTTTGACTTGCACTACCACCATCTCTTTCTCTCTCCCGCAGCCGTTTGTCATCAATTCTTAGCCACACCGTGCCCCAATATCGTGGCAAATATTTACTTAACTTGGGGAAATCTCGTATGATCAAGTCATACACTTTGTTCTCACCGTCCAACTCTTTTATCACGTACTTCCCGTACTTATAAATTATGCTATGTCCACCTATTTTATTGAACTTGGTCAACGTGATGGTGGTTATATCATCTCCAATGATTTCGGTATTTTTATGCAAGATTTCTCCCTGGATCAATTCAATATGACCCCTAATGCTCTTGGACGCCACACTTCCACTACTTGGAGTCCGAAGCGTATGCAATGTGGGAGTTTCAGATGTGTTGATTTGAGAATGTTGCGGTGATCTCAGCCGTGAGTTTCCCAGTTCCCATTTATCCATTGAAACGTGGCGATCGTTTCCACTTGCCAACACGTCTGTCGCCACTATACGAGGGTCGACTTCTGTGGCATTGCCATTGTTCATTACTGGTTCTGTCATGCTGCTACATATAATGTGAGTGTGTGGAAAGTGGTATTTGAGGTTTATTATTTTATATATTTCCCCTTCGCAAAATTTTATAACCTCGTTTAACTTCGATGAGGTGAAACGTGTAAGGCAGGGTTCAATTAATGATCTAATTTTGGAACCCAGTTTTATGTAAGATTTTGACTGTGTTTTATTTTTTGTGATACATGTGTCTATTGTTATTTAGCTGCTGTATTGGTGGGAATGCTGGTGAAAGCGACGGATTAGCGTGCAAACCGTGGGGTATGACCTACACAGCCACTGTAGAGGTGTCGCTGTATGCTGGGGGTGGCTAACAAGCTTGTAATAAGTACAAAAAGTGGTCTTGCTTGGGCAGGCACTAAAAGTGTTGAACCTACCAACGTTTTTAAATTCCTCAGGCAGACATAACCATGCTTGCCAGTATAGTCACACAGTGGCTATTTCCCTAGTACTGCTTCACGAGTGTATCCACCTCTTCCAAACCCTCTAGCTCATCCTGCTGTGCCACCCGTTTGAGTACCTCTCTTTTACTGCTCTCCTGGATTTGACCGTCTAAAACGAGCTCGTCCAATATATGATACGCTTTGGAGAACCCAAATATAATATCCAATTCACACACATTCCCATACATTTTGTCCATTTGTTCCACATACCGGTGAATAATCTCCAAGGCAATCAACTCGTTGTCGTCACCGTCTATCCCCATAATAAAGAACAACGATGCATATCGCCTGTACACCACCTTAATATCCTTGTATTCCAATATGTTGCACATTTTTGCCCGACGACTTAATATAATTGTAGTAAGTTCCTTCATCACTTTGGCTTTGTCTTTCTGGCTGCCGGTCTCGTACCATTTGGTCAACCGTACTTTCCCCTGCCGGGACAATAAGAATAAGAATTTCACTGCCATGTTGTGTGGATTTGTGTTGTTGACTATTTTGATTCAAAAAATTATGTCGCGATTAGATTTTATCGTTACGTACATAGCATTTTCTATTAACAGTCTCTTTCGAGAACTTCTGAAAGCCTTACGGCCGTCAATGTTAGATCTCAGACTAGTATGCGTCGTCGGTCAAGTGACTTGTATCCTTTAAGAAGTTGAGTTGATCGTTTATCTCCACGCATAACTGGTTGTGGTCTATGTCTTTGAAAACTTGAATTTTCAACTTCATCTCACACATGAAGTACTTCATATTCTCCCATTGTAAGAGCTCAAAATCAAACTTTATATCCTTCTTGACTCCATTACCGTATAGCCTGATCCGGTTGCCGTTGTCGAAGATCTTATTGTTAATTTTTAAGTCCCAAGGGTTCAATTTAGGGAAGTTGGAGTGAATAAAGAACAAATCATCAGCACGTCCGTAGTAATCGTTGACTGGGTTGAATTGACCCATTCCTGTACCAATAAACCTTGACTCCGAGTCAAAGTACCCCATGGCTTTCAAGAACTTTTTCACTTGGTAGAATTTGTTTCCCAAGGCCACACAGCTTGCCAAAAACGTCTCTTTGTCACCTTCTCCGTCACTTCCCTGGGAGAACAATGGATAGTAGTGCGTGGGTCCGTATAAGTTGTAGTACAATGCCAAAATTAACACGTTCAAATGTGTCTTCTTGTTCACCATCATTTGTCCTGACTCACTGGTAGGGTCAGGGATGGCACCCTCATATTGATGGAATGGAATTGCCAGTTCAGGTAATGGAGCATAGTCAAACAGCTCATAGTTGTTATGCAATTCATTGTACCTAGGTAAGAACTTCTCCTTATTGATTTTTATGCCGGCAATTTCGTAGTATAACGGAGAAGTAGCCCGTTTCCAGAAATCTGGCCATACAATCAAGTCGTACTCGTTGAATGGATTGTCATTGAACAAACTGTCGGGATTACGTGTAGGGCTATTGTCACTATCCAAGAACAAAATCCGTTCAAAGCTGGATAAGATAAGTGCCAATGCCTTGTATTGGTACCCTTGGAAGTCGAAATTCTGAAAAATATTGCCGGTCTTATCATGGAGTTTAAGTACATTGGGAAGAAGCAAGCATTTAGCATTATATTTGGGGAACACCTTGTAGCATAAGTTGGCTTCAAACTCGTCCATAGAAGGGATCAACACCTCGATGGGGAGCTTAGACCCTAAATCTCTTATGGCCTTAATTGACAACAACGTCAAAAAATTGAATCGACCTCCTCCCACAAACACTATCCCGTCGCCTTTATACATCCCTTGCGGTATACTAGAAGGTTTGGGTAAGTTCTTCATGACGTTTTTATGGCTCTTTTTCATGGCCTTTAATTCCTCATCGCTCAACTGTAAGAAACTGGACAAGTACTCTTCATTAAACACAATTCTGTCGTCTTCGCTATCGTCATGCTTGGAGTTGTACCTGGCGTGGTATATCCTCTTGTCGGACCTGTATGTGTCGAGTTCTTTCACTTGAGGTCGGTGTTTGTAGATATTTTCAAATATTTTGGTCAAAAATTTGAAGTTGGACGCTGGTATAGGTGGTTGAAGCTCTTCGATGAGGGCGACCTTGTCACTTTCCAGCAATATGTCGAAGTTATTGATATTAAAGTTAATATCACTGGTCTTTGCTGCATCTGTTTGCAGGAATGGCTGAGTCTTGGAAGTCTTAAAGAAGTCAAACCATCGATTATGCTCGTTAATCAATGCGCTCTCAATTTCCACTTCAAACTCAGATGAATGTACCCTGTGATAGATGAATAGTATAAGGCTGATCACGGATACAGATGCTAACAACACCGTCCGCAATTTCCTTTTCTTCCACATATGCGTTGATATCATTGTTCAGCTCTGAAAAATGCCACGGGTGCCAGTTGTGAAATATTTACCTCGCGTCTGTGATTATACACAGATGATAAACAAAGCTTACGTTCTGCCAAGCTTTGAATGATATGAAGGTACCCGGACTTATGTGGGGATAGTTGAAGTGGTTCGATCCTGTGCCAAGACAGGGGATATAAAATAAATATTAAAAAAGGTGTTTGGTTATTAGTGCCTGGAAGTCGCAGCTTTGGATACAGGTGGAGGTGTCCGGGTAACACTTAGGAAGAAATTCGTTGAAACTAAATGGTACACGAATGGGAGGTGCCAAAACGGTTCAAGACGCTTACCGGATGTGTTTCCAAGTACAAAATACATGTCTGCTGACTAAACCAGCTTTTCAGCAAAGAGCCAGCCGTTTACGCCAGTATATCATCAAAATCATAATTATCAGGAACTCTTTTCTTGCCAACTTCTAGAGCTCTATTTACCGCCAGTATAACCCCACGTCTTTGTTGTCTTCTCGGTACATAAATGCTCTTCCCTACACGTCCATACTTCCTTTACCCACTGTTATTAACCTTTTGCCATATCTTCACGTGACCTGGATTTTTTGATCGGAGGAAAAAAAACCACATCTCATCTCAGGTTTTAGTACATTTTTATTCCCCATCGATTAATCACATTAATGTCTGACGACGAATACGACATCACCAAGTCCTTGGCTCTCAATCCCGAGAGCTCAGACGACGAAGCCAGCGACTTCAGTGAAGATGAAGTATCAGTGCCTTCAAAGCCCCCAGCAAAAAAGCAAAAAGTCGGTACAGTGGCGTTTCCTAGCTTAGAACTTTCAGATGAGGAAGGCGAAGGTAAAGACGAAAAAGCAGGTAACGAGGACATTGCAGAGTACTTCGCTATCAAAAATCCAAATGCTAAGAAGGCAAAAAGCGGTACGTTCCAGTCTTTTGGGTTTTCCAAGTTCTTGTTATCTAATATTATGAAGAAAGGGTTTAAACAGCCCACGCCAATTCAAAGAAAGACGATTCCTTTAATTATGGATAACATAGATGTGGTGGGGATGGCCAGGACTGGGTCCGGTAAGACTGCCGCTTTCACATTACCCATGATCGAGAAATTAAAAGCACATTCTGCCAAAGCTGGTGCTAGAGCCGTAATCATGTCTCCATCGAGAGAATTGGCATTACAGACTTATAAACAGGTCAAAGAATTCAGTTACAAAAGTGACTTGAGAATAACTTTGTTGGTTGGTGGTGACTCGTTAGATGACCAGTTTAGTGCAATGATGACACAGCCTGACATAATCATCGCTACTCCGGGTAGATTTATGCATTTGAAAGTGGAAATGGACTTAAATTTGAAATCAGTGGAGTATATCGTTTTCGATGAAGCTGATAGATTATTCGAGTTGGGTTTCGAAGAACAGTTGAATGAGTTGATTGCTGGGTTGCCCCCTTCAAGACAGACATTGTTATTTTCTGCAACGTTACCCAAATCGTTGGTGGAGTTTGCAAAAGCTGGATTATCGAATCCTACTTTGGTCAGATTAGATGCCGAGGCCAAAGTTTCAGACCAATTGGAAATGGCATTCATTACCACCAAAAGAAACGAAAGAGAAGCCACTCTTCTTTATCTTTTACAGGAAGTCATTAAGATGCCACTTCCTACCGAAGCAGAGCTCAAAAAGATAAATGAAATGAATGCTAGAAAGGATGACTCCGATGATTCTGATGCCGAAGACGATAATGACAAAAATAAAAAGCGTAAGAGGAAGTTCAAGAAGGAAAGAATGCCTTCTGCAAACCAGTTACCATCTCCCCATTCCACCATTGTTTTTGTGCCAACCAGACACCATGTGGAGTACGTTACTACTTTATTGAAGCAGTTCGGATACCTTGTATCGTATATTTACGGTACGTTGGACCAGACTGCCAGAAAACAACAATTATACCAGTTCAGAATCGGTCTTACGACTGTGATGGTTGTGACAGATGTGGCAGCTCGTGGTATTGATATTCCCATCTTGGCCAACGTCATTAACTACACTTTACCGTCATCATCCAAGATTTTCATCCATAGAGTTGGTCGAACTGCCAGAGCCGGTAATAGAGGTTGGGCTTACTCCATCGTTAATGAAAAGGAATTGCCTTATTTGTTAGACTTGGAGCTTTTCTTGGGTAAGAAGATCTTAACTACATCCATGCATGAAACGAAGTGCAAACTTTTGAAGGAGAAGATGGGCGACGATTACCAAGAACCTAAAGTGTCTTATACCGACAGATTAGTGTTAGGGTCTACCCCAAGACTTGACTTGGAAAGTCTTCAAGAAATGTACGACAATATGATCAAGAACAGCTACGAATTGAAGTTGATTCGGGATGTGTCGTTAAAAGGTGAAAAACTTTTCTACAGAACAAGACAGCCTGCTTCTACTGAGTCTGTGAAAAGGGCTAAGAATTTAGTGGAACACCAATTATGGGATGAGCAACATCTTGTCTTTGGACCTAACTTGGAAAAGGAAAAGCAAGAGTTTTTGAACAAGTTAATGAACAGGCACACAAAAGAGACTGTGTTTGAGTTTAACAAGAAAGGTAAAGAAAAAGAAGAAGATAGTTTGGTTGAGTTCATGAACAAGAGAAGACGCCAATTGGCACCAATACAGAGAAAGGCCAAAGAACGTAAGGAACTTTTAGAGATGGAAAGAGTTGCAGGGTTGTCTCATGGTATAGAAGACGAAATCTTGAACAATAAGAACTCAAATACCGAAAACGGTGCCAATGATGAAGATCTTGAATTCTTCAGAGACGGAGACGAAGTGTTGAACGAAAAGCTTAAACCAAGAAAATCTTACAAGGATTCACAGTTCTACATGAGTCACTATGCTCCGGCATCTGACATTCAAGACAAGCAATTATCTTTACAAACCAGTTTTGCCAATAGTGCATCCCAGGCCACTTTTGACTTGGGCACAGATGACAAACTTCAAGTTAACAAGCAAACATATCAATGGGACAAGAAACACGGCAAGTATGTCAATGCCAAGTCCACGGATAAGAAGTATATCATCAGTGAGTCTGGACAAAGAATCCCAGCCACTTATAAGTCCGGGAGATTCGAAGAGTGGAAGAAACAGCATCCTGTGCGCAGTTCAGAGGATCCTATGTCCAATTTAGGAAATAAGAAGTTCAAGCACAAGCAGAATAAGGCACCTAAATTGCCTGACAAGTATAGAGATGACTTCCACAAGCAAAAGAAGAAGGTTGAAAGTGCCATAGAAGGTGGTAAGTCTGTAAAGGGATACAACAGACCTGGTATGAAACAAGAAATCAAATCCACTGAACAAATCAGAAAAGAAAGACAACTCAAAGAGAAGAGAAGAGCTAAGAACGCTAGACCTTCAAAGAGACGTTAAGTATTTGAAAACTCAATATAAAACTAGATTTTTTTTTTTACACAACAAGTACACTCATAACTCTTTTAAGATCTTCTGTTACCCCTGCTGTAAGGGTGGTAACCTCCTCTACGATTGTAGCCACCTCTACCTCTGGAACCACCTCTTGAAGGGCCCGAAGGAGGAGTTCTTCTGGGGCCTCGTGGTGGGCCATCTCTTCTACCATAATCCCTATTTTCCCTGTTATTATACCCTCCGTTATAGTCTCTACCTTGATAACCACCTCTGTTCTCTCTGCCGTTGTAGTCTCCACCATCATAACCTCTTCCCTCACTGTCTCTGTTCGATGGAGCGGCATTCTTGACCTCACTGGTGTTTGCAGGTTGTTCTTCACCCTGTTGTTGAGGGTTTAAAGGCTGTCCTGGCTGTTCGCCGTCACCTTCACCGCCTTCGCCTTGTTGCTGCTGCTGGTACATGAACCACTGTTGCATACGCTGCCAGTACTCCATCATTTCAGGCGTCATGTTGGGTTGTGCATACTGTCCGTAAGCAGCCATTTGTCCATATTGACTATATGGGTTATAGTTCTGTTGCTGTTGTTGCTGTTGTTGTTGTTGCTGCTGCTGTTGTTGGTGCTGGCCCCTAGGAGCTGCTCTTTTGACTTCCATGGCTTTTCCTTTCAATGTAACATATTTGTTCACACAAACCCTGTCGACGGCATCCGGAGAATCATAGGTAATGAACCCGAATCCTCTGGACCTACCGGTATCCTTATCGATCATCAACTGGGCATCAACAATATGACCAAACTGTGAGAAGAACTCATCGAATTCCTTTTCGTTAACCATAGGATCAATACCACCAACGAAGATCTTACCCACTTTGTCCTGCTCATCTTTGGCAATGGCTCTTTTGGGGTCAATTAACTTACCATCTAAGATATGATCTTTCTTGACAACAGCATCGACAGAGGCAGGATCTTTGAATGTCAAGAATCCAAACCCTCTTGATCTACCGGTGTTGGAGTCCTTCATGATGGTGTAGTCTAAGATCTCACCATACTGTGAGAAATAATCAACCAACTTCTGCTCCGTGGTGTCCCAGTTAAGACCACCAATGAACATCTTACCACTATCTCTTCCCAATCTGGAAGGAGCCATGGCCTGCTGTTGCTGTGGTTGCTGTGGTTGTTGCTGCTGCTGAAACTGGCTAAAATCTGGCATTCCTTGCATCTGAGGAGCACCAACTGGAGGTGCTGGCATAGCTGGAGGTGCAGAGACTGGTGGGGGTGCAGGCACATCAGATGAACTAGCAGCTGCAGGAGGCGGTGGTGGTGGTGCGTCTCCTGCATCGTTGGAACCAGTAGCAGTAGCAGTGGCAGGCTCAGTAGCAGTGGTAGCTTCAGCAGGTGCCGATGGAGCTTCGGTAGCAGTTTCTGTAGGCTTCACTTCTTCTTTGGTTTCTTTTTCTTCTTCTTCTTCTCCGTAGATATCCTCGAAGAGGGCTTCATCATCATCACTAGCAGACATTGTTTCTAAAACTGATAATAGCTAAGTATAAATAGAAAGTTTTGAAGTTTAATGGAATGGATGGATTCTTTTGGTTAGACCCTTTTGTGATGCTTTTTGCTTCTTTTGTAACTAAATTAGTGTATTCAGTATATGGGTGTATACAACCTAAAGAAAACAGTATGATATAACCTATTTAGTTGAACTATCGATTGAATAAACTGTCGTCTGTTGTATATCTCCTAATAATCAAATTGAGAACTTGGTACCACGTAATTTATGTGAATATCAAAATTAGGTTTCAATGGATTATAACGTGCAAGATCTAGTCAGCAGGTTGGAGGTTTTAGTTTGATCAATCAATGGAAATCAGCCCGGTGGCAATAATACAAATTGAGTTTCAGGTGTATTAAAGAACAGTTTTTTTCGTTCAGTTTTCTCGTTTATTGAGAAGCAGCGGAATTTTGCTATAAATTTTCGCGGTAGCCAGCAGGGCGAGAAGATCGCACCAAGTGGGGAACGAGATGCACACTGCGTTCGTAGCAGATGGGCTGTCGTGCGTAAACCACATATACTGGGAGTAGCATACCGGTTGCTTTTAAGCCAACAAAGACCCAGACATGTCAGATACTCACAACAGTAGTGTATACTCTATTCTACTTCTTGAATTTCCTCTAGAATTCATTTCTCTATTCGTACTTCTCTAGTATCATCACATAAATTTATCTCATCTCTTCGCAGCTTTTAATTTTTCAACTAGCATACAATGAAAGACTACTTGATATACTTTGCCCAGGCATATCCCAACTTCAGGCGGGCAGAGCTCGAGTCGTTGGCACAGATTCATGACATAAAGCTTGATTTACTGCATCACGACGAATCCAATCCGTTTCTCGTTGTTCAACTTGAAAACGATGAACAGGCCAGACAGATTATGGCCAGATCAGTGTTAAGTAGAGGAATCTACGAATTATGGGGAACAGGCAAGACTTATGAGGAGCTCCATGAAGATGTGAAGGCCAGATCTGCTTCTTTGTTCGACGTCTATAAAGACAGAACGTTCAAATTCGTTTTTGAAGGATATATGGGAAGAAGAAGCCGACCAGAAAAGACAAAGATAATAGAGTCATTCCAGTATTTGGCTTTTAATGGTCCCATCAGGATGAAGGATCCCCAGGAGACTTACACGGTGTTGGAGGAGTATAACACCACCGGTCGTGAAAGGGCCACTGTTCCTGAACAAATATGGTTTGGGAGAGATATACAGTTGAGTGCCAGAATGGACGGGATCTTGGACAAATACGATTTAAGAAGGAGAAAGTACATTGGTACCACGTCGTTTGATGCAGAATTGGCTTTGGTTTCCTGTAATATTGCTCAAGTCGACACAAAGAAGATCGTGTACGACCCTTTCACCGGTACTGGATCTTTTCTTGTGGCGGCAGCTAATTTTGGAGGATTGACTATTGGGTCTGATATTGATGTTAGAATACTAAGAGGTAAAGGTAAAGACTGCAACATCAAACAAAACTTTGTGCAATACGATACGTTAACCAGCTTTTTGGATATTATGACCATGGATTTCACTAATAACGCCCTCCGTACCGATTTCCCTATAGACACCATTGTTTGTGACCCCCCTTACGGTGTCCGTGAAGGGCTCAAAGTGTGTGGTGCCAAAAACGAAGAAAAGGCTGCAGGAAGAGAGAATGTTGTGATAGACGGGGAAAAGGCCCATCTTAGAAAAGATTTCATTCCGCCAAAAAAGCCATATGAACTCTCTAATTTATTACACGACTTGCTTAATTTTGCTGCTAACAGATTACCTGTCGGTGGTAGGTTGGCATTCTGGATGCCCACAGCCAACGATGATTTCGAACCCCACATTATTCCACAACATGAGAATCTTGAATTGTTATACAATCTAGAACAAGAATTCAATAAATGGTCTAGAAGGTTGCTTGTTTATGTTAAAAGAGACAGTGATTACGTGGGCACGACTAGCAATGGTTTGAAGGAACACAATATCAAGAATTTTAGGGAAAGATACTTTAAGGGCTTCAGTGAATATAGCAAGTAATAGATAAATGAATAAGCTTATTATAACTATGCGATTACAGATCCAAAATTTTTTTTTGGGTATTATTTAATTAGTAAAATTTGCAGCCATTCTCTTATGCGAATAAAAGTATCCCCTATCTTTTATACTTTTGAACGTTGAGTAAAGTTATAGCCAAAAAAAGGGGGAAGGGGAACCTATATACTCTTAGACGGAAACACAGATCTAACCTTATTTTCGGGTATAAATAGAGGTGGTATCTTCCCAGTTCTAACAAAGTATCTCTACTAAAATATTTACTAAATCAGATCTTTTTACAATGGTTCCCCCAACAGTTTTACAACGTGAACAATACATTTCCAGCCCTCAAATCGATATCTCTTCAGGGATCCCCTCCAAGGGCAAGCAAGTTGCATTTGCCGACTGGGATGCTTTCAAGTTCTCTCCAATTAGAGAATCCACCGTGTCTAGGGCTATGACCAAACGGTACTTTGCAGACTTGGATAAGTACACAGAAAGTGACATCGTTGTCATTGGTGCTGGGTCTGCTGGGTTATCTGCTGCTTACACTTTGGCAAAGAACAGACCCGATTTGAAAATTGCCATTATTGAAGCTAGCGTTAGCCCTGGTGGTGGTTGCTGGTTAGGTGGTCAATTGTTCAGTGCTATGGTTATGAGAAAGCCTGCCAATATCTTTTTGGACGAATTGAACATCGAGTATGAAGACGAAGGGGATTACGTGGTTGTAAAGCATGCAGCCTTGTTCATGTCCACTTTGCTTTCCAAAGTTTTGTCTTTCCCCAACGTCAAGTTGTTCAATGCCACGGCTGTTGAAGATTTAATCACCCGTCGTGACCCGGAGACTGGAAAATTAAGACTCTCTGGTGTAGTCACCAACTGGACCTTAGTTTCGTTGAACCACGACACCCAGTCGTGCATGGACCCTAACACCATTAACTGCAATGTTGTAGTTTCAGCAGCAGGACACGATGGGCCTTTTGGAGCTGGCACTGCTAAGAGAATGGCAGAATTGTCTCAGATCGAGCTTGGTCACATGAGAGGATTAGATATGAACTCGGCAGAGGACGCTATTGTTAAAGGTACCAGAGAAGTGGCCCCCGGTTTGGTTGTCACTGGAATGGAATTGGCAGAGGTGGACGGCTCTAACCGGATGGGTCCTACCTTTGGAGCTATGGCATTGTCTGGAGTTAAAGCCGCAGAAGCAGCTTTGAACGTTTTTGACCAGAGAAAAGCCGAAAACGAAGCTGATATCAAGCAATTAGGCCATGTTGCACCTGTTAACAAGCTTAGTGGTTAAGACACTCTATATATAGCGTTTTTTGGTATTAGCAATAAACATAGTTTGACTTCTTATTCTACTGCAAGTACTTCAAACTGTGTAGAAAATATTCGCAGTGGGTGCAAATATCTAGCACTAGGTCATATGCCCATAAAATAGTACCTGTACATCTAGTTCCCTTATGCCCGACTAGCTCGAAATCGGACCTCCTTTCTAATTGTCTCTCATTCTCAGTTACATTCTCGCTGCTCACACCACCGGGTCCTACCGGGGTTATACCTTCGGCTAAGTTCTCTTCGTACTGCCCAACATAATCATAAACGCCGCTTATAGCGTAGTTCTCAGTTACGTGTTTATCTACGCACTCTTGCAACAACCTGTCTGTGTCGTTCAATACTATCGCGTAACCTATTACTTTACTGACCAATAACGCATTTGATTGAACCGTAATGTTATACTTGTAACTCTCCTGTCCTAAACATTCCTCTAATTCCTTTGCTTGTTGCTCTATTGTCGTTGCCGTAGCAACCGTTAACAAAGTAATAGTCACTAAGAGTTGTATGCTTCTCTGAATTGTAAACTTCATTTATATCTCGTCTCTGATATTATACTTCCCCGTTCTTCATAGGAAGTGCAGGATATTATATACTAAATTTTGTGGTCGTGGATGGACAAATTAGCCATTTAGTGCTGTGGTAAGGTAGCGCGTTTACCATAATTATTAGCTTGTCCGGGTTACATTGGACAATAATGCTAAACTGAGTTAAACTTTAGAGTTAACGAGAATCCTCCAGTCATACGATGTAAGCAATTTACATGTTGCTTGGTTAATTTGGCAAAACGGCTCTTTCTATCAGAGTATAATTCTCCCTAATTTTCTACTTTTAAAATGATTACCGAAAAATCATAGTATTACAGTTTCATCTTATATACATATACTTATTAAACTAAAATTCAGTAGCACCGACGGGCCTCCCCTAAATTTAGCTTAGATAAGTTTCCATAATATATTACTAACAAATAATTGTGATATACTATTTCTAACTGTTTTACCACAGGACATTTACTTGAAATTAAGTAGTGCTTATTTTATAGTAAAGAGTTTTAAGTTACACAGTTACCCACTTTAACCTACTATTGGGATAACCCATAGCAGGTCAGAGTCTAAACACCTTAGTTTACTGTGTTTGACTTGTATTATTAACAGATACTAAAAAGACTGTCTGCGCTTATAGAGTAAACACTCTACTGACATTGCACTTCGCGACAGTGCGTAATGCCTAAAATGTCTAACAAACTACGACAAAGTTGAAAAAACTGTAAAGATGGATTTACTTAAGTATGTAGATTGAGGCCGATGGCAATGGCAAATCGACTTATGAAGCGTTACAGTTACTAACATCCTTTTAGGACAGACAAGGCGAATCCCCGTGGGATCCCTGAAGCTCCTTTCATTGATAAAGTGGAAAACTTTGTGAAAGATGTAGAGACGGATTTCGAACATGTTATGCAAGCATTTCAAGACAGATTACAGCAGTACAAATACATGGAATTATCCAAGCGCAACCAGATGAACGACTTACAGGTGAAGATCCCCGACATAGAAAAAAACTTGAACATTATAAGCTACATCAAAGAGAAGAAGGCCAGTGCTGAAGAAGACGACGATGACGACGAAGACAGCAAACACGTGATAGAGACCAACTACGAGTTGAATGACACGTTATACACAAAGGCCACCATAGACACAGAGAAATTAGACTCTGTGTGTTTGTGGCTTGGTGCCGAAGTGATGCTTGAGTATCCTCTTGATGAAGCAGTGGAGTTATTGAATGAGAGATTGAAGAACAACAAGGAGCAACTCCAGATCATCAAAGAAGACTTGGTGTTCTTGAAGGAGAACATCACCACCATGGAAGTCAACACTGCCAGATTGTATAACTGGGATGTGGAAAGAAGAAGAAATAAGGTGGAAGAAGGCACTAAGAACTTAAAGATATAGAGACACTAAGAAATTTCAATATACGAAAGACTTTCTAGCGTTACAGTAAGGAAATAACAAGCTTCGTAAAACGTACGGCACTTTGTACAGTAAGAACAAAGCCTGTGTGTCAAAAAAAGGACCCGCCTTTTGCAACAGAATTCCCAATCAGGAAGTGTGAGTTTTCGCCGGGAGATTTTTCTAGATATATCTTTATAGGGAGAAAGGAAAAAAAACCAGATAAAAAAGATAGAAAAGATCTCATTTGCTCACAAAGGTAAATTTCTGATTGTTTATTCTTTCCCTGGACAGTACTGATACGACACAATTTCAACATTTGCCGTACAGACACCATTGAACACTACGATACATACCATTTCTATAAGTAAAACGGCGCTCCCAGAAAACACATACAATAAAAGGACGAGTGTTAAATGTCTAACTATACCCCCTTCCCATGGTGGAGATTAGCATGCTATGATTTATTGTTATGGATCTTGATCGTGTCATTTGACTGCTTTTTCAGGGAGATCAAGTCTAGAGGCGGGTTCAAGATTCCCAGCACTGGGCCTATCATCTTTGTTGGGGCTCCTCATGCCAACCAGTTCGTAGACCCAGTGATTTTGATGAATCAAGTCAAAAGGAGAGCTGGCAAACGGATCAGTTTCCTTGTGGCTGCCAAATCTTACAGAACAAAGATTATAGGGTCGATGACCAAGTGTCAGCTTTCTATCCCTGTGGAGAGACCCCAGGATAATTTGGTGCCAGGACAAGGAAAGATCTTTGTGGACTTTGCTACTGATCCTCTTCTTGTCACTGGTGAAAACACCAAGTTCACGGAATTCTTGAAACCCAAATATCTCATTGCGTTACCACTGTCATTGGGAGCATCAGAGGTGGTGGAAGTCATTGACGACACTCACATCACCATCAGAAAGCCATTTAAAGAGACGCCCAAAATCACTAAATTATTGCAAAATGGAACTGCTTTCAAGTATGCTAAAAAGATTGATCAGAATAAAGTTTACGAACAGGTGTTCAACCATTTGGCCAATAACAACTGTATTGGTATCTTCCCTGAAGGTGGTTCCCATGATAGAACGGATTTGTTACCTATTAAAGCTGGTGTGGCCATTATGGCACTTGGTGCTATGGCCAACAACCCTGGATGTAACGTGAAGATTGTGCCTTGCGGAATGAACTATTTCAATGCTCACAAGTTCAGAAGTAGAGCTGTGGTGGAATTCGGTAACCCCATTGAAATTTCTAAGGAGTTGGTGCAAAGATACCAAGACCCCGAGACTAACAAAGAAGCTGTTAAAGAGCTTTTGGACATTATTACTGACGGTTTAAAGGCTGTTACGGTCACCTGTGACTCCTACGAAACATTGATGGTCATCCAGGCTGCAAGAAGATTGTATGCTAACCATTTTGCTGCCAGATTGCCATTGCCTTTAGTGATTGAAATGAACAGAAGATTAGTCTACGGGTACAAGACATATGAGCATGAACCCAAGGTACAGAACTTGAAAAAGAATATTCTTGAATACAACAAAAGGTTGGCACAAGTCTATTTACCAGATCACTTGTTAGAGAACTTCGATGAAAAGAGTAAATTAAGAAGTTTGGGGATCTTGACTTACAGAACCGTTAAATTGCTTATATTATTTGTGTTGGCCTTACCAGGAGCCATTTTGTTCTCTCCTGTGTTCTTGTTGGCAAAGTGGATCTCAACTCAAAAACAGAAAGCCGCTTTAGCGGGCTCTGTCGTCAAAATCAAGGGTAATGACGTGGTTGCCACATGGAAGATCTTGGTCAGTTTGGTCATTGCTCCAATCTTCTACAGTTTCTATGCAACCGTTGGACTTTTTGCTGCCAAAAAGTATTTGGATGTGCAGATTGGAAGCGTCAAGTTATGGCTTTTGTTATACTGTTTCAACGTCTTGATTACGTATTCCGCTTTGCTTACAGGTGAACAAGGCTTGGATATCTTCAAGAGTTTAAGACCATTATACTTGTCTTTAATCGATGGTTCATCAATCAGAGAATTGAAACAGTTTAGAGGACAATTATGTGATGAGGTCACGGAGATTGTCGACGAGTTTGGCTGGAAATTATTCCCAGATGATTTCAACTTATTGGAAATGAATGATGAAGAAGAGGACAAGATCACTGCATACATGAAGAACCGTCGGAAACACAGAAAAGAAGGATCTAGTTCTGCTTCGACTTCTTCTACTTCTTTGAGTTCCCAATTTTCTGCATCTTCTTCTATTTCAGATGGGATCTCTCTTCTCAATTCAGAGAATTCCCTTACAAACATTCCTATGTTCAGTGACTATCTGTTACACGAGAACAAAAACAGCATGACTCCAACTATCGATTCAGAGTTCAGTGCTATTTCAAGAGCATCCAGTCAATTGGAATTGAACTTTGGCCACAAAAGAAACCATTCAGATTTGCATCAGAAATTAACCGACAGAATCAAATCCAAGATGAGAGAGAAACGGGACGAAAAGGAAAAGGCTGACTAAACTACAACTAATAGCATTACATATACCGCTTCAATACAGTCACTCGTGTTTTTTTCGGTCATGTCACAGAACCTTCAAGAGTTCCATGTAATTATGTATTATTTATAATATACAAAGTATGTTCAATAATCCTGTAAGTTAGCTTGCTTGGAGTAAAATTCAATCACTTCTGCAGATGTGGTTGCATCTTCCACGCCCTTATCATCTCTTAATCGTAAAAATCTAGGGAATCTCAATGATATACCTTTACCGTACTCTTGACACCCAGCTTTATAAATGGGACTCAAAGACAAATCTGCTGTTAGCACTTCGAACAACACAGTAGGTTCCAACCACACGTCCGGCACAGCACTGGAATCAAAGACGTAAGAACCCTTAGGCTGCGAAATTTCTGTAGGCTTTAGCTGGTTATACAAGTTGAGTAATTGTTCTTCTGAGAATCCGGTACCAATCTTACAAGTAGTTTCAAACTCTCCAGTATCATCATTATAACTAGCCAATAAGAAACCTCCATACGTCCCAGTTCTTTTACCTCTCCCATTGTACGCACCCACAACGACCAAGTCTAAGGAGTCACCCACACCAGCCAAATAATCTTTCTTCAATTTGAGCCAATTTCTAGACCGTTTGGAAGGCTCATAGTAAGAATCTTTGGTATGTAACATCTTCACCATTAACCCTTCACAACTGTCTTTCACGGATTGGTCTAGGAACAGTTGCAATTCGTCCAAATCCGAGGAGTTTTTGGCTGTTGCAAAACAAAATTTTCCTTCGATGGGCTTCAACTTGTCAAACATGATCTGTCTTCTTTCAGCCAATGTTTTATTCACTGTAGCCATTCCATTGAAGTATAAAATATCAAAGGCGAATAAACAAATGTGTACTTTGATATCCTTTTCATCCACATCCTTTCTTTTTCTTGTGGACAAGACCTGGAAAGGAAGAATTTTATTAGTTTCTCTATCCCAAGCCACTGCTTCACAGTCTAATATAAACAGGTTGATAGGGGTTGTTATTGACTGATCATCTTCTTGAACCTTCATGAAATCCTTAATAATGGAAATCAAGTCAGGGTACCTTTGTGACATATCTTCAGAATTACGGGAGTAGATTCTGACGGTTCCATCAGGTAATAAATGTATTTGTGCTCTTTCTCCATCGTACTTATACTCACAAGTGAATTCTTCACCTTGGAATCGATCCAAAACTTCAGAAATCGACTTCGTGGGTTTAGCCAACATCGGTTTCAAAGGTATTCCAGGAGTCAATTGAATGTGGTCAAGTAATTCGAAAATATCATGTTCGTAAGCAGTCTTGACAATGATTTCGTAATTAGGGATCAACGAAAACGCTTCTCTTATTATATCTTCTGCTTTAGCAATGGATTCGGGTGTGACCTTGTGACCTTGGTAATTAACAAATGCTTGTGCCAAACCAATCAAGACAGTTTTCTCTGCTAATCCTATTCTCAATTTACCTTCCAAAGACCTAATTAAAAACTTAGCCTCATTGGTCTTAGCATCACAAGCAGTCAAAAGCTTGTTGATAGAAGAGATCTTCCGCTGCTGGGAGTCCTTACCGGTAGATTTCGCTATCTTTCTCAATGTTTCAAACACACCGTCAACATCTAAGGCTTGGGGCTTGAACATGGTTGGTTGACCGGATCTGGACTTCTGAGCAACGGTACCCAAATCACCAAATGTTTTGTAGTCCTGTTTGATTTTGCTGGGGGCACGTCCATAACATTCACTGATCGCTTTGATTAACAATGTTTCACCCAACCCCAACTCTAAATCAGGCTCATAATCAGGCCCTAATCTGTTGATAGACAAATAGACTATTCTCACCAACTTATCGATGCTGGACTGCTGCAAAACTTCAAGGTAAAACTCCGAGATAATGGCAATCATCTTCAATCTAGACGACTCACCTTCGATCTCTTCAAAGACAGAACAAAGCTTAGCATATGGTAATTTTGCAGCATTATCTGTGATCTTTTCGTGTTTGTGGTGCTCATGCTCTTGTTTTAAATTAGCAATCAATTGCTTTGCATCTGCAATGGTTTCCTTAACATCTTCTTCTTTCTCATCGCTATTTGCTTCCTTTTCAGCATTCACGTCTTTTGAAGGCAGGGATTCGAGCTTCATAGATTTGGGCGTTGGAAGGTCATCACTAACTTGTTGTTCAGGAGTTGCTTTACGCTTTACCGATTGATTGGATCCTTGGGCAGATTTGCCTGCTTTGTTGGCAAAAAAACTTGTTATTGACTTTTGTTGTGCCATTCTGGTGTAAGGGAAAACAGATTTAGTAAGAGAAACTGCACGGAACACTCTTAACATAGACCCAAAACAGAACTGCCTTTGATATAGAACGCGATATAAAATTCTGAATCGCGTTTTTTTTTAATATACGTAATTTTCGTAGTAGTGTATATACTTTCATATATTTTTCTAAAGCGTTACATGGACAGCTGGTGTAAGGGCCAGCTGCAAATATGATTACAAAATAAACAGATACTTAGATGGTTGATGTCCAGATAGCTTGGGGTCCTTTGGCCTCGTAACTTTCAGAGTCCACGAATAATTCTCCTGAAGGGTTGGAGTTAGCACCAAATGTTTGTTTGGAGTAAATTTGACCTCCCAAGAAATAGACATCTTCCCAAGAGCCCCCACTATCCTTAGGTTTCTTCCATTCAGGGAAATATTCTGGATACTTGGCCAACCTGATGGAAGTGGGTACTTGTGCAACAGATGCTTTGGCTTCAGAATTGTCTGCCACTTCATCTGCTTGTTGGTAAGCTGCAATAGCAGAATTGACATCTGGGTCACCGGCCTTACCGTTATCTTCTGCAGGAGCTTTGATCAAGTAATTGTCATACAATCTGTTCAACAATGCATCTTTGAATCCCGGTATTTTGAACGTAGACCCCACAAATATTAAATTGTTGTAGCATTCTTGTCTTTTACCCAAATCTAGTATCTTACTCAACACGTTGTGGATTTCTTCTGTTAACAACTGCAACAACTTGCTGGTTCCTTGAAAACGTTCTTTTCCGACGTAGATCTTCTCTTGAGTATCAGGATCTATGAAGAAGTTTCTTTCCAACTGGTTATTTGGCTGAGATTCGTCTTCTGCTTCTTTTTTGTCTACACCATTTATTTCGTCTTTGATGGCGCTTGGTTCTTGAGCCATCAATTTGGCCACATCAAACTCTTCGTCTTCGTTTTGTTTCAAGTCGTTCATGGAATAGAATGATTCATCATCATTGACAACCTCAAAGATACTGGATGTCTTCAACACCTCAATTTGTTTAGCACTAAATTGAGGAAGGAGTTTGGAAAGTTCCTCATTGATCAAACTGCTTCCCACGTTCAAAAACTTACCTGCAAACTTGAGGTTCTGACAATGAACGATGGCTGAAATTTGAGTAGAGTCTTTACCAAGGTTCACTACCAACGCACTGGTACCTCCACCAAGACCGAAAGTGGCAGCAATAGATAAGTCCAACACATTGAAGGCAGAAAACTCCAAAGACTCTACGGCGTATTTCGTCAACGTTTCCACTTGTAATCTGGACCAGCTGAAAGAAGGAACTATCAACAACAAAGGAATTTGATTAATAGTTACGATAGGATTAGTAGCTATGACACTCTGTAACACTGTTTTCAACAAAAACTTGAAAGCTTCAAGGTCTACTATCCTGCTGCCTTGAATTGGGTGAATTTCGGTTAATTCTTCAATAGATTCCTCGTCCTTTTTGGCTTGGTACTCTTTAGTTACAGGATTCTGGTATACCACACTAGGTATTTTATATTCTGGAGGACTCAACGATTCCTGTAATCCAAACGAGAATAACGTATACTCGCTTCCCGGGTGCACGACCAAGAAATTATCTTCTCTGTATAAGGGCATTTTTTACCAAATGTTTGGATATGTTTATTATGAGTTGTTTGAGTCGAGGTTATTATTTTTTTTAATTTTTTTGGAGTTTGAAAATTAGCTTCGCGAGATAATATACAAGCTGTAGCAAATGATTGCAAAAAAAGGAACATAGATAAATGACTGCAAAAAAGACGAAAGTGAGTTAGTCAAAGTGTTTTATTAAACTGTCTATGTACGATGTTTTGGAGACGAGTGTGGTGCCCTCCTGGGTTTCCAAAGGGACTTAAAGTTAATGCACTAATAGAAAAATGGAGGATCTTTGATCTATTCATAATCGTAATTGTCGGTGTTCTCGAGGAACTTGCTATAATTGGCCCTTGTTCCCAAGACCGACTTCTTCGAGTTTGTGGTGTTCAGTCTCTTTATGTTGCCGTGAGACATTGGTCCCAACTGGTCGAGTTCCTCGTTACTGTTGACCAATTTGATCTCATTAACGAAAGGAAGGTCTTCATCTGGCAATGAAGGCAAGGGGGCCGTATAACTCTTTGAAGGAGGATGGTCTGCCAAGTGGTGGACATTGGAATGGGAAGGGTACTTTAAGGCACTTGAGTCAAATGAATCGACCGACCCTGAAGCCTTGTGCTTATAGTCTTTGCCGGATCTTTCAACAAACCGAGCATAGTTAGTTTTAGGCTCAGCAGAATTGAACCGATTGAGTTTGGGTGGTGGGTGTCTTTCCAATAATGGGAGATTGGGGACACTGTTGGATCGTTCCCCAGGGTTATCAGGTCTTGGTTGCGGCTTAAAAGGCACAACATTGATGGTATTCTTTCTGCTTTCTCTGTACTCTCTTTGTTCTCTAGGACGAGACCTTGATCTCATTCTAGATTTACCTGATGACCTTCTTTGTGGAACATGGTCATCCACATAGTCGTGATAATCACTAGAATGTCTGTAGTCCAAATCTTCGTTGGTAAACTGCTCAGCTTGGGGAATTTTAACATTGAGCACTTCAGCAGGCACTGGTGCAGCCTCAGGCTCGGGACTTGCGGCTGGGGCCTGTCTGCCGGCCAAACGGTTGGCCATGTTGGTGAAAGAAGCCTTAGCGGTGGAAATGTCTTGGATCTTGATAAGGCCACAGTACCAGAAGATGCACCCTAATATAAGGGCCCATACCAAGCCGATTTTGGCATAATCAAACAAGATCTTACTGTATGTGACGATATAGCTGGAGCACAGTGTCACCACCACCGCTATAACAGCCCCGAGGCCAAAGCTGGGGATATGGAAAATAGGAGAATTGGCGCTGAAGAATGTCAGTAAAGGATTAGCAGCAGGAGAAGCAGCAACAGGAGAAGCGGTATCATTCACAGGAGTGGGTAAAGCAATGTCAGGAGACTGGCTGGCCGGGGGAGATGTGGGAATGCTGATATTGAGGCCAGGGGACACTTCTTTAACAGGGGAATGTGTAGGAGTAGGAGACTGTAAGACTTTAGGGGCCGACATCGTCTTTACATTCAAATTATGGCCTCTATGATGAGGAGTCTGAGTTTGGATCGGCGGAGGCACTTCTGCCGGTTCTGGCTTGGGGTCTGACTTTATAGACTCTGTGTCATTGGTAGCCAAAGGCTTATGAGGATCCACTACTTGGTAAGCACAGCTGATGAGGTCATTCAAGTAATCATCGACGGTTCTTTTATCTGATTTTGTAGACAATCTGTCGTCGTCACCTAGCTTTTTGAGCCTGAATACACCGTCGGGATCTTGCTTGTAAACCAATTTTTTCTTGCCTGAAGAACTGGTAGTTACCGTGGCCATGTCAAAAATATGGGGTAGATTATAAAAAGGTGTTTGCAGTATTTAAATATAAGAATAAGGAAAAAACCGAGATCAGCAAAGATTTTATGGGCGTGTGGCTTTTGTTTACCAATAAGGAAGGAAACTGGTTGTGATAGTGATAGCAGCAATGTCGTATCAATAAGTTAGATAACCGCTTCACAACGGAATGAGAATATAAGGGGATAAAGATTAAAACCAAAAAAGATGCTCCAAAGGTATAGCAAAGTTGGAAGAAAAAAAAAAGTCACAACTGAAGGTGTCTGCTAGGCGTGATGGTTACAGTGTCTTTTTTCTGTATGCAACAATAAAAACCAAACTCTTGTTGGCGACTTTGGCAATTTTGACCCATCAGTATCCAGGCCTTATTGTTACCCGAACAATAGACGAATGGAGATTATTTATATAATGTCCCAAAAAGGAAAATATCCTCACTTAATTACTTGCATGAGACATAAGAAAAAGTAGTAAACGACACAGCTAGGAGTTTAATTAAGGGGAAACAGAAAGTAGCTAGCGACATTTTTTTTGTCGAAAAACCTTATTAACTTTATATTAGTACAAACTATATTACTGTAGTATTTTTTTTTAGCCTCTTACAAAATTGTTTGAGAGCCAATATCATATGTGTCCCCGTATCCGCCTTGCCAATTGAATATCCTTTTGCATAATTGTGACTCTTTTTGCGTGGATAGCACACAAATTAGTGTCTTCGAGCAAGTGCACCAAGTACGCTTCGCACGCTTCTTGTAATGCTAGCACCGCATTACTCTGCCATCTAATCCCATAATTGAGTCCAATGTAGTACTCTGCTATCTCTTTGACAAGCCTGGCGAAGGGAAGTTTCCGGATCAATAAGTCGGTGTTTTTTTGGAATTTTCGAATCTCTCTTAACGCTTTTGTACCAGGCTTAAACCGCTTTTTGGCTCTAGTAGCCGTAGCTCGTGGAAGATGTATGGCATCTCCTGGCTCGTTCCTGGAGATCTGTGATTGCATGGTCGACCTTCTTCGAGGAGCCGTGGCAGGTGACCTACCTATAGGCCTACGGGCTGCCGAACCGGCGCTCAAACCAGAACCTGCTGGTCTAACTCCAGTTGAGCCGCCTCGACTTGTTAATACATTTCGGGGTCCCCTAATTGGCGTGGACATTGAATTGTGGATGTGTTGGGTGTTCAGACACTAACGGGGGGTGTAGTGGCGTATAAGAACTAGTAGGAAAGAAAAAAAATAAAGCGATGGGATCAAAAAACTGTAATGGTAGTTTAGGTTTACAAAAAAGAAAAATTTAGCCAGCACTAAAAATGAGAACCAGCACTGAGGCTCATATATAAGAATCGTTTATTTACAGGATAGGAAACTGGATCCAACCACTAAAGAACTTGATGGTTGGATAGCAGATACTTGTGTTATGTGCATAGTGCCTCTTTTTTTTTTCCTTGGACGTATCGGTCCGTGTATTAGTGTGTGTTTTATGCTCATTAGATATTTCATTTAACCTCATCGTACTTTCCGTCTAACAAATCATTAAGCCCGTCTTGTATAGCAGCACTTTCTTCGTCCATCTTCATCTCCGCCAACTCTATCAACTTCTTGTCTCCTCCCATAAGGTTTCTCATTCTCCAGCCAAATTCTTTGAAACTACTCACGTCTAAAAGCCAGCAGGTGCCGAAAACCATCATAGACGTCACACTACCGGCCAAAAGCGTCCCTGTGCCCACGGCAGCGGCAGCATCTGCTGTGAAGTTGTAGCCTGTAGGGGGAGAATGGTTTCCCTGGAAAAATGTGGGGAGATACTGCCTTGAAATGGTGGACCTATAGGCAATACGACTGGCCATTATTGTCACAGTAGAAGCACCTAAAAATAACAACATCTGTTGTTTTCTTCTTTGTTTGTACTCATCGCTGGCACTGGAGATCTTGAAGTTGGAATAGACATCATTGAGCTTGTCTTGGATGGTTAACGTAAGAGAATCAGCAAAAGACATATTTGCAATAGTTACTTGTCTTGAAAAATATTTCTGTGCGAGAAGTGTACAATTGATCTATACAGATTGGTAATAAAACATATAAAGAATAAAAACAACTTTTTTTTCAAATTTGCAGCTTGTGCTTGAACGACAGTAGGATGGAAATGCTATTAAGATTGAATTGAAAAAATTAGATTTCTTCCTTGAATAAACCACCCTTCTTATTGTCAACGCTGATTTCGTCTTCGAATCCTTCGTAACTATGAGAGGCATTGGATTTGATTTCCGATTTGGTTTCTTCCTTTGAAGGCTTAGGAGCAGCAGCTGAAGTGGATTTGGTGGCAGTAGTAGAAGGTGCAGAAGCCTTGACAGGGGACTTTGGCGTGGCTGATGGCTTGGACTTGAACAAGTTAGAAAGTCTCTTGATACGAGAAGTTTTCTTCTTAGGATTGGTTTCCTTAGCAGCCGAAGAAGTAGCAGCAGCTTCAGCCTTGACTGGTTCAGGTTTAGTTTCTTCAATTGGCTCAGCATCGGAAAAGATAGATGAAGTGTCTAATAATTTCTTCTCGTTAACATCTTTTTGCAAATGCTCAGGTAATTCCTTATTGATTTGATGTTCCTCCTTGACTCTTTCAGCCAACTTAGCCTTGATCTCTTCTTTCTTTGCTTGTTTGTCACTCAAGTGTTGAGTGTGAGTGTCAGACAATTCTTTGAGCTCTTCATCTAATTTAGCATCATGATTGTAGATCTCCTCAAGTTCTGCTTCAGTAGACTTAGTCAAATCTTCAACTTCTTTAGTGGTAGTAGTTAATTCAGTTTCCTTCGCTTCTAATTCCTTAGTAGCAGATTCAACTTCTTCTTCAGTGGCCTTGAGTTCGTCTTCTAATTCCTTCAATTTGGTAGTGTATTCATCATTGAGTTCAGTCAATTTGTTAACTTCTTCATCCAATTCATTCTTAGCATTAGTTAATTCCTCCAATTTGCTATTTTCTTCCTTTAACTCTTCTAAGAGAGGAGCTATTTCTTCATCTTTTTCAGCTTGCAAGTCATCCAAAACCTTCTTTCTACCACTTATCAACTCTTCTTCTTCCTTATCAATCTTATCTTGATTTTCTTGCTTCTTAACCAATAATTCTTCTTTGGCAGTGGCATACTCTTCTTCTTGTTTCTTCAATTCTTCCAACTTGGCTTGAACTTTCTTTTCTTCTTCCTTTTGATATTCAGCAAACTCAGTGTCTTTAGCAGCCTTTGCCTCGTTATTCTTGACAATTCTATCTTGCTTAGCGGCTTCCAAATCAGCCTTTTCCTTTTGTTTGGCTGCATATTCGTCACGTTTAGCTTGATCATGCTGTCTTATGGCTTCTAACTTCTTTTTCTTGTTGGCATCATCGGTATCTCTTTGTAGTTTAGCCTTAGAATCAATATCACTCAAAACAGGCTTAACAATTAAAGAAGCCATAGCATCCAACTCGGATTGAGTAACAGTTAATCCACCACCCAAGTCAATTAATCCCTTTTTATTGTTAGCTACTCTCTCATCACTTCTCTTTTGAGCAATAGCCAAGGCACTAGCGTATTGTACGGCTTGTTTCTTAAAGTCTTCTGGACTTTTGACAGCATTCAAACTGTTTAACCGGTTGTTTGCCTTTTCACTAGCAGCAGATAACAAATATTGACCGGAAATATCAGTGGCTTTGAAAGACTTAGTTCTGGTTTCACCGTTAGATTGCACCAATCCACTTCTTTTAGCATTAGAATTAGGGTTTATTCTGGAATCCATGGTCTTAGTAGAGTTTGAATTGGCTAAACTGCTGATTTTTCCAATATCGAAACTCTTATTTGCATCTTTAGGTAATAAGCCGTGTCTGGCATCTTTATCGGGAGTCATCCGAGAAGTCATAGTAGACGTGGAATTCTTGTTAGCAGTGTTGTAGATAGAGTTCCCATTCAAAGTAGGAACTCCCAATTCACTGGCAGAACTCTTGTAAGTAGGAGTGGCGGAGGTGAAAGTACCTTCCTTTTTGTTGCTGTATTCTTTTAAGCCAGCAGAAGCAGCAGAGGCAGCATTATCATCGACAGTCCTAGACCATTCGTAGATTTTATGTAACTTTGCAGCTAAAGCAGCTTCTTGAGCTTCATGGGCCACGGTTCTTTCGTAACTTGGCTTGACAGTCAAGTCAGAAGAAGCAGCTAATAAAGCAGCAGTGTCAGAAGCAGATGAATTAACCCCCACATTGGCAATATTAGGGCTACTATAAACCCCTTGTTTCAATTTCTGTTGGTAGATAGCCTGCTGAGACAATGGCTTACCATTGGTCAGGTAAATAGAACGGGACATGGACATGGCCTGCTGAAAATTAGTTTACAGGTTGGGTGAAACTTTGACTGATAAACAAAGAACGGAGGATAAGTCTTTTTTTAAATAATGACAAGTGTACAGTTCAATTGGTTCGAATCCACACAAGTAAAGTTCAATGGGGTTTCGGTCAACGAGTCGATTAGTCTGAAGATGGAGTTGTAAGATTAAAAAACGAAAAAACAAAAATCCAGGAAACCAAAACTAAAGTTGTATGAACGAAACTTTTTTAGAAATTTCAAGTTTTTTTATTCCTGGTTTCATTCCCTCAGCAATTACCAATTGGGAAAATAAAGGGAGAAATAAAAAAATCGAAAAATAAAAAAAAAAAAAAGGGGGACCGCTAACGAAACATATTAATGCACCTAATAAAACTAGAAATTAACTAGGAAAGTTACATAGAGGCGTAGAAGGATAAGTCTAGTACCACTTAGTTCAATTGAGGTTTGAATTTAAACAGCGGTGTGGTTTCTGTACACCGTGTTTTCAGTTTAACTTTTGACCCACAGCAAGGTTACACACAGGGCATGATGTGGAAGAAAGCGTGGCTCTACCAGTATCATTTAATCGTAATTAAACCATGTCAAGCGAAGAATGTTATGCTATAGACGTGTTGAATGTCGTCATATGTTTAATCTGGTGTAAGGGTCCTTATTATAAAAATTATGTTGCAAAGTCGTAAACCCGCTGGCCGTAAATAGTCATGCACTTGGTGATGTTTGCTTGCAACCGAACCGATTTGCATCGAAGAATGAGAACGTCAATCGAATGCTGTCATGTGAGATGAGACCAGTTTGCGGCTAAGGAAAATGAATGAGTTCTTTGTGTTTTGGTGTTTGTGTTGTGTTCTTTGGTGTACGTCGTGATCATGTTCTTGTACTCTATGTACCATTTCTATCTCTGCCGTCCCCGTGTAAATTCTTACTGGCCCTTATCTCGCCAATTATACCAAATGTCCATAACCAAAGGGACCAGCTGCAAAAGAACCCGTTGTTTCTAATAGCCACCGAGTCTGTGTTGTTACTTTCAAAACTTACGTGTTGGGGGCAGGATCGGAACTTCCAACTGCCATTTAAACTTTTACAATTACTTAAAAGCTTATCATAGTCGTGTAAAATAAACGTTATAGAAAATAGACCCATAAATAAAGCTAAAGAAAAGAAAAAGGAAGGTAAGCACCCTAAAATAAACTATAGCGGTCTCCTTATGTATCATACTCAGAACTAGTACCTGTACTAGTATCCATATTCATATCCAAGTCGTATCCCGAACCGTTTCCACTGTTATTGCCAGCACTAGAACCACTGTTGAGATTTGCAGGCTGCGTGTTGCCAGAAGAAGAGTTCTTCCGGCGCCCGCCTCTGTTATGTAAACTTGGATTGCCATATATTATGGACGTTGTACCATTGGAATTGAGTTTGTAGTGGGTTTTCAAATGCTGTGCCAAGTTGTCAGATCTACTGAACTGTTTCTCACAATACTTGCAATGGAACGGACGAATATTAGAATGCACCGATCTTATATGCCTCTTCAAGTGCTCTGATCTCTTAAACTGTTTGTTACAGTCTGGGCATGGGAATGGTTTACCTTCTTCTTCCAATTGGCTGAAATTGATTGACTGGATAGTCTGTCTCAATACTTCTTCTCTGTCAATCAATTGTGAATTGTTCCTCTGATACCCAGCACCATGAGGTCCTGAAACGCTAGTATTGGCTTTCATAGGCTGTGGAGACACAGAACTTCCAGTAGAATCACTCTTTTCTGAGTCTTTGCTATTTCTCAAACTCTTCTTATCTTCGATATTCAAATCATTATTGAGCATAAGACTCTTGAACTCATTCAAACTGGCATTACTGTTGGTTGACTTCCTGCGTCTTCTCTTATCAATGGCACTCACTACTGGAGCAGTGGCATGGTTCACCATTTGGATGGAGTTTCTCCGTTTAGAAAGAGTGGTATTCTTGATAATCCCCGTAGGATTGATCAATATCTCATTATCGGTGTCATTGTTCACATCGTTAGCATTTAACCATGATTTTATGGCATTAAAACATTCATTGTTCATTTTAAAATCCACGTCGCCTTTGGTCCTATTGTAGTGGTTGAACATACTGGTCAAGTTTGGAGAAGAAGAAGATGAAGGCAAAATATAATCATTAGGAAGCTCTTTAACTGCCGCATTGCCTGCCACACCACCGGAATTATCCAGAAATAGAGGCTGTGGAGCAGATACTGTGACCTGGTCCAACCCACTAGGTTGTCCCCCCATACCGAATAGCCTGGATCCACTTTGTAAACTATCGCCGTCGGCGAAAATGGCGCCACCGTTGGCGGACCCCGAACCGGTAAACTCGTTGACTGACGCATACTTCAGCCCCGCCTTAAGCGCAGCACCGGCTTTATCACCAGAGTCCTTGGGCTTCTTTGTCCGTCTCTGTTTGGTGTCATCTTTCTTTGATTTCTGAACCTGGTTCTGGTTCGACAACGTAAATATATCCTGTGGGTTGATAGTAGGATTCTCTTTGGTATCCTTATTACCGGCGTATATAAATTCCGGACTAGGAGACTTGGAACTGGGCTGACTAATGTTCAACATGTTTAGCTTATCAGGCAAACTAAAACTGGCTGATTTAACATGCCTAAAAGGCCTGTAATCATAGTTGTTTAAGTAGTAAAAGTGATCGTGTAATTCATTCTTGACGCCAGCGTCTGGTCCACTACTGCCGTCAGTGAAATGATCATTGGGACTGCTGAACTCTGGAGTGGTGTTGGAAGTGGTGGAAAGATTTTCGTAATTGTCATTGAAGTAAGTGTCGTTGTACACGTCGTCGAAAGTATCGATGTAATCTATATTGGAATCAAATAGCGACCCGTCATTGCCAGACGACACAAAAGCCAGGTCGACTGGTTCGTTTAAGATATCAGACATGGGAGAAGTTGTAGTAGCTGATTGCCAGGGACTTTAAAGTTGTTTAATCACAAATAACTTCACAATAGTAGCTAAAGTAGTTTTACAAGAAAAAAAAAAGTTATCCGATTTTTACTAGCTGTGGTTCCAATAGATAAAATAGGTTAATCTCATGACACAAAATTTAAATTACTAAAATAATATAGGCAAATTTGGTACTGCGGACACGACCTCCAACATGGGGTGCAATGCACCCACCGCCATAGTTTTGGTTTTTTTTAAACCCGATTTAAAGTGGTTATACCAAAATCGAACTGCCGCTATAAGCTGGAACCAGGCTGGTGTAAGTGATGGTGGAAAAGTTGGTGTTTGTGAATCGACTTCGATGTACACAGACACAGATTTAAACACCCAGTCCCTGGCTTTTTTCTGTTTCGGCCAATATCCAGGAAACGTCGTGGCACCACCACATAATATTATCAAACCTGTTGGGAAATAGCCGGGTTCGCAGACCAGATAAGATTAGAAAAATGATATGCAATTAGATAAAGGTGAAACGAGTAAAAAAAGATAACAATAGAAACGGTCCTTTAGATTTTACCCGAGTATCATTGAGGATAGAGGTCCGAGTTTTGCGCAAAGTTTATGAAGCGGTTAATTCAACTAGTTTGCCCTCGGCATGCAAACCTGTGTGGTTTACGCCTCTAAACTGGGTGCTGCGACAAGAAACTATGTGTGGGGCAGTACACGACTTTTTGTCCCCACAAATGCGACAACTAGAGATAACGGCACACCCACAATGTAAACCGTAAAGATGAGAAAAACAAGCAAAATTGGTGTGAGGGTCTGAGTGTCCACATTTGCTGTCCCTTTAATCAGTTAACCAGATGCTACGGTTAGGAAATACGAAAGGCCAGAAGACGGCAATGGCCAGATAAAAGAGACTGTTCACTTTGGAGGGCTGATCTGGTTCTTTGAACCGCCAGAGTAGACACTGCGATTTTTCTGGATAAAGACCCTGGATCAAAAGAGTATCTCTTCTGTGGCAGTTTTAGGTCTTACTACATGGAGGACAAGCGATAAGTGTGCCTTCTATAGCTGCCCGGGATTAGACGACCAGAGTGTGTTTACGTGCATTGTTTACCACAACATCGTGACTATCAATTACCTGATAGAAGACGAAGCGCCAGTGGGAGCTCTGCTTCGTCTCGTTTTTTCTCCAAGCATTACACGGGTCCTCCTATCTTATTCTATGGTTTTTCTTCTCGCAAGTACGCCATCTTTCAGTCGCAAATGGCTGCAAAAAATAGAAGATTGAAACATTTAGGGAAAAAGACGAGAGGAGGCCAGTATTGTTAAACTCCCCTTGTATGTTTCAATCAATATATTGACTAGGAAAGCTCGTGATACAAGCCTAACATGTATGGTTCAGTGTGGTGCAAAGGATGTGTTATAGTTCCCTAAATAATATGGTAAATCCGCGACCCCTTTAAACCTGAAACATTTTTATACAGGCCGTGTGTAAAAAAACTTCAAATGTGGTTGTTTTACCACATCGATTATCTGAATTCGAAACATTCTACCCACTTCCAATCCGCCTTGAATCAGAAGATCAGTGGTATAAAGAGAGCTCACATTTCCTCTTTATTGGAAGAAAAAAACTCTTCAAATCTAGATCTGTCATCCTGGTCGCTTTGAGACTTCGTTACCTAGCAACTTCAGAAGCATTTCAACTTTTATAACACAAAGGTAGGTCTCCAGTTGCGTCCAACAATTCTTTTGTGTTGCTGTTCGTGTACCGTTTGAAGGTGAGTCAACTTCTCATTAACGAATTAACTGATCTTTGGGGTACAAAAGGGCGGTCAAAGACATTTGCAGCTTCTTTATTTTAAAACTTTCTGTTTATTGTTCAAATAAATAGTAAACTATGGGTGATAGCAATTTGCCTGAAAGCACCAATTTGGATTCAATTATAGGCGGCCAAGGTCAGCCACAAACCGTTTGGCAGGTGCAACTAATATCATTGTTGGAGGGATTCATAAATGGAATAAACGAATGGAAGGATGGAATAAACGAATGGAGGGATGAATTGACGAATCGAATGAACAGCGAATTCAAGCGACTTGAGAAGAAAATAGATGATGCAACAGTAGCCAAATTTGAGGGGCTACCCCTTAAGATCCTAGAAACTTTGGAAGCTCAGGATCTGCTACTTCCTGAAAAAGCGGTTTTTGGAGATAATGTCTTGCAAGAGATGTCTGCAAAACAAGTCTTGGATTTTAGGGAGAAATTTAGAGCTGCCATTTTCTACGCTGTGGGAAGTAGGTTGAGAGGGGATTACATATACCTTATTCATCGTTTCTGGTTTATCATTCCGTTAATAATTTCTGACAACTCCATGACTCGAGCACAACCTTCTACACATGTAGGCTACGCCTCAAACAATTTCCGTGATTTGGTTCCAATATTCTCTGATTTGGATCAAGATTTTATTCTGAAGATTTTCCATGACTTAGACAAATTAATAAAGGGTCTGATTATTGATCAGAATCGGCGAGATCATTGGGACAATATAAGTACAGCATTGCTAATTGATCCCAATGATTTTGTTCGGTTGAAGGAGGCAGACATCAACACAATGTTCTCCAGGTTTCTAAAAGATTGCATCAGAGTTCTTTCTATAACCGGTTTGAGTATAGACATGTCATCGGAAACTAGTTATCAAGTAGGGGGGGATCAGAATACAGTTAGACCCGATTTGATCGTGGAGAAAAACAAAATACCACTATTGGTGTTTGAATTGAAACGCCCTGGAATAGGCAGGTTCGTCACTGCAGACAACAAGTTGGATTACACTAATGAAGGGTTTAAAGTGATTTTCAAACAGTGCACAATCTATATGTATGCAACCAAATTGCATCATATTTTCCTTAGCGATTTCCAAACAACCATTTTACTCATGATTAACGCAACAAAAGAGCAAGCTGAGGCAGCCACCGATGAAGGATTGACCATCGATTATGAGTACCGCATTATAAGGAATTCAGATACTCCAAAGACCATTCAAGCATTTATAACTGCGATGTTATTGTACGAGTATGGGATTCGGCTTGCTCGGGGTGACATCATTGACCCTACCGCTACTGAAACCATTGGAGAACGGGCGTATTACCGGCAGCAGTCAAGGAAGAGATCACTTCACTTACAGCATTTCCAAGCGGGTTTCCCCTTATCTAAAAAGCAAAAAGGCGATAATCACGATAGTAGTAGTGACAGCTTATCTGAAGTCTTACGTGATGCTATGAAGGATCAACCTTCAGTTGACGAGAAAATGTTTACTCCCATGAAGAAGTACTGGAGGCCCAGTGACAATCTTCAGAAAATCAAGTTCGAACTTGGCTCCAAGTCGAGTGTTTATCTGTTCACGTATAAAAGCAATTGGAGTTTGGAAAGATTGAGTAACCGTCCCACTATAGGCTCGACGTTAGTATTGAAGATGTACGATTTGGATGTGATTGGTTTCCCCTCCACATTGTCTGATTTTTGTGCCGAAGTTATTGCATTAACTACTATTGTCAAATCTAATCAGGGGTCATCTGAAAAGATTGGGGTACCGGAAGTTTACGATTATGGGATTTTAGTACTGCACGAAGGATCAGATACAGTTTATTCCACTTTTTTCATCTTGATGTCTTATGTCGTAGATGAGAAGGAAGAAATGAATCCTGCTGAACATAGAAAAGCGGTTAAAGAAATAAATGAAGACATTAAGAAGTTGAAAACTTTGAAAATCCAGCATGGTGATATCAAACAGGAGAACATGAGGTACAGTAAGGTCAGATCTATGCTTATTGATTATTCGCATGCCTATTCGCCAACAATACAGCAAATGACGACACTTTTGGTGCAGTTAAAGGAGAAAGCTAACGCTCCTGAGCAGAGGGAAGTAAGTTCTCAAGATAGTAGTAATCCCGAAAGTATAGTTTCCCAGGTAGCGAGTACTTCATCAAGCGCTTCTTCTACCCAAAGTACCCAAAGTACCCAAAGTACCCAAAGTACCCAAAGTACCCAAAGCGACCGCCCCAAGTCTGGTCGACGGACGTCTCTCGATGTCACAGAACGTCAGCTTTCTGATATTGAAGAAACCAATGATTAAGATCGTGTATAATAATGAATACAAGAGTGCTTCTCTTTGCATTAGTGAGTTTCTGATTCATTTGAAAGTAGTAGCTATATTTATATGACACGACACTCATGGTTTGTGTTGCTTGACTGTTTTGCTGATTCATGCGCAGAACACAGGTTGCAAAAAAAAAAAAATTGCAGCAGTGCAAAGGCTGCAAAAACATAGGTTGACGCAAAAAAAAAATATAAAACATTAATACTATTTACAAACAAGTATAGCCCATACAGACTATTGAAATCAAATTAGTTTACATTAGTTTCCACTTCTTGGCTCTCAGTTGAGGCCAAGATCCAGGGGATCAATGTTATCGAGATCCTTCATCATCGAATCCAAGACATTGGTATTGAAATTAGTGTCAACCGTTTGACTAATGGAGCTCAAGTACATCCATAAATCATCGACATTGTTCTTCTCTTGAGGCGGCTGAGTGCAACTTATTTCAAAATCTTTCAACCCCGTGTTGATAGCATCCAAAATAGCTGTCAAATCCCTTATTTTGTTGGAATCTGCAAACATGTTGAGATTCAACACCCCAATCTGAGCAAGGTATTTGCATTCTGTTGTAACAACAAGATCATCCACGAATTTCAGAGCGTATGTCATGGTCTTGTTAATAAACCAACTACTGTAGAATCTGTTGCTGAACTTCCGAACAAACTTCAAATTGAAGTTATAGTACTCTTCCATTGACACTTTGAATGCGTTTAACGCAGCAAGAGTGTCCACAGGTATACGTCCATGGAACTTTTGCATGTATAACTTCAACCTCACTGCAACTGCTAACAACACCAATAGTATTTTTTGTACCGTTACTTCCATAGAAGGTATCACCACATAAGTGAACCCATTCTCACTTTCAATCACTTCGTTAAGCTTTTGTAAAACAGGGAATGATTGGGTGAAGATTCTTTTTAAGAAATAAAAAGCTAACTCATCCTCCCTTTTTTTGTCGAAGAAGTTGTATAAATGGAAATAGATGGAAATATTCGAACCTTTGGTATTCAATTCCATTTTACATCTCATCAACTGGGCATAATCGGATATTTCAGGCGCCAAAGGTTCTCCAAAAGTTCCTAAGTCAGTGGATGCAATGACATAATCCACCACATCTTCAATCACTGTTAGATCAGTACATATAGTGCTAATATCTTGATAAAGACCCACATCCAAAAATTTCTTTAAAAAACTGGAGATTACGTCGGTACCTGATGAACACAAAAAGGAAAAGGTGTTGGAAAGGGTCTTTTCTGTACTCATATCGTATAAGTTACTGTTTTCTGGAGTGAACACAGGAACCTTAGTATCATAACTATACTCACTTCCAATGAGTGGACTACCGCTGATGTAAGCTTCCATCAAGTCTTGTGCTCTGAGGAAATGCCAGACCTTTCTGCCCACATTTCTAGCTTTTTCATCCAAATCCACGCCAGATTTATCTGGATCCCTGTTCAATCCCATAGCACGACAGGCCAGAAATAACAAAGAAAGAATTGCATGGTTATCTTGACAATGAGGCTCCAACCCGAATTCCGGCCCTTTCGTACGGTAAAGGTACGTCAATAAAAGTAATTGAACCACCCACATGTTGGTTGGGTTGAATAAATTGAACTTACTCAAACACTCTTGAGAGAATAGTATGCACTCCACGTTTATAGGATTGTTTAACAAGTATTTCTTCTCTTGAACGGTTGGATCAGGGTCTTCTGCTGTAAAAGCGGATTCATTTCTTGCTTCATTGGTGGAGAATAGCGTCAAATAAGACATTCTTAATGCGATTAATAATACGCCTAGAATGGCAAAATCGGTTTGCAGCTTATAGTTTAGCTTTGGTTTTTTATCAGTTCTGTCGCTGCCTATTAGACCAGCTATGGCAGCCCGAAATACTCCTTCATCAACAAATGGTGCCACTGGATAAACCAACTTGTAAAATATATCAATTAATTTCCATACCACGTCCGTACAGGGCAAAGCTGTTTCGATTTTGGTAATCAAACTCATTTCCAGGGCATAGTCTGGTTCGATATTCAACCCCAAAATTCTAGCGGTGTCTTTGACCGATTCGGCAATAGTCAAATCATCGGTTAAAGCGGGCCTAACATGGCAATCCAAGTCCTCTACCTCTGCATTGGCGATCTTATCTTCAACGAACATCCACATAACTCTCAAGCACAGGTCTACCTTGTAATAAGCCAACCATCCAAATATACCAAATGCTTTAGGATAACCGGTGACTGGATCTGTATGAACATTAGAATAGCCTTCGTAAGCATTGAACGTGAATCGTTTACCTGCCAATAGGAGAGCCAACTCGGGATCCATAGCACTGTTTCTGACAATGTCGTCTATCTTTCTCTTCACTGTCTGAAACACCGCATCCATGCCAGATTTACCAGTGAGCGGGTCTAACGCCAAACTATCACGGCTGAACAATGAAGAATTAGCCGTGGACGCCGAATGTTTTCCTGACCCATCTGTGGACACGGACCCAGACCCAGAATCGTTACTAGAGGATGCTGGCGAGATATTGAAGCTCTGATCCATCAGCTGCTGGAGCGGGTCCCAGTTATTGCCACCGTCATTTGGTCCTCTAAAGTTGTCAAAGAGAATACCATGGCCCATCATAACCTCACCTGACGGCTTTGCTTGTGCCTGCTGGCCTTCCAAAGCGCCATCGCCTTCATTTCCCTGTAAAGCAGCTTCCAATTTGTTGATTTTGGATTTTAATACATCCAATTGTGACTCTAACACTTCCTTCTTGGGTTTCCTTTTTTTAGCCGTCTCATATTCACATACGGGGTTTTTATACTTGATGCATGAATCACAAGGTTCGTTCTTATCACACTTGATCTTTCTTTTCTTGCAAAATGAACAAGCTGTTCGTTTACCTACGGCTGTCATGGAGAAGTAAAAGATAATGACAATTTTTTTTTTGGTATTTTGTTCTTTTTTCTTTATTACATATTTTTTTTTGATTTCCGTAATTGCAACTGTTTACAGAATACCCCTATAACCGCTAAAAAAACTCAGCCAAAAAAGACGCCACTTTCAAGGTATCGTTGGTATGCGAGCCTGTGTGTATCTTGACATTTTTAATGAAGATTTGAGGGCTTTGGCCTTGCTTTTAATGGGACTTTGGTAGGATGCCAATTGGTAAGGAGACGGACTTTGATATTTTCAGATCTCCGTGCATACGCGGCGACAATTTCACGGAACGGCTAATGTCCGTACATGGTTTTTTTGCAGCAACGGCCACAAACAGAGCTAAAAGGCAACCAATACCGGCAGAATTTGGTACCTAATGGTCCTCTACTTTGGTCTGTGCCTTTGGTAAGGCTCTTATTGTCATCTAGTATGTTTTTTTCACGTTATTATAGTGCTTGAGGCGCATTCTACGGACATTTGCATAAGATCCGTCTCCTAGACACTGTTGAATGGCACAAACGGCCACATATGTATGACTGGCTTGTAAGACGATGCCAAATTGGCCTTTTTATGACATTTACCGGTAACAAGTCTCCAAAAGGCGAAGTTTGCAGCCACTATTTACCCTTCTGCAACAGATTTCCAACAGCGATACTGCGCGAGAAACGCCTCAACACCCACTCTTCGTGTCCCTTTGCCCACAGCACATATGCCAGCCAATTGTTAGCGAATTACTGGACCACTTCCTTCTCCAAGTAAAATAGTGTCCCTTAGTCAGACAAGCCTATGTCTCAAAACTATGGGCCGCGATTTTTTTCAACAATCAACTCCAATGAAAGCCTGTTTCAGAATACTCACTGTTGCCCCATACAGAGCGGCGTTCCCTACCGTTAAGGTCGTACATCCAGTACGGGCCTTCTCCACGACGCAGACGATGTGGGCCAAAGGTGCTAAAAAATCCAAAAAAGAGGCCAGGAAAGCAGCCGTAATGGACGAGATGGTTGATTCATCGGCCGCAGACATCATTGACTTGGGTGCAGCTAAGACCAAGTTCGAAGCTATCTTGGACAAATTCAACAAGAAAGCCACGGAGGTGAAGATGGGCAAGACCAGTCCTAAGATCTTTGACAATTTGGACATCAAAAATAATAAAGAAACGTTCAAATTCAACACTGTTGCGCAAACGTCTCTCAAAGGAAGAAACTTGATTATCACTGTGTTTGACCCAGACCACACCAAAAGCATTATTTCTGCTATTTTGGACTCTGATTTGAATATGAATCCAACATATGATGAAGCACAGGGTGTTTTAAAAGTCCCATTGCCTCCTATCACCACCGAAACCAAAAACGAACAAGCGAAACAACTCAAACTAGTGTTTGAAAAATTCAAGTCTAACAGCACTAACTCTTTGAACTCCATTAGAACTGACTACAAACAAAAGTTTAAGAAGTTGAGCAAGACAAACGATAACGATAAGAAGTTGTTCAGTGATTTCGAAAATTTACACAAAGAGTATACAGACAAGTTGACTGCACAGTTCAAGAACACTGAAAAATTGATAATGAAATGAAAAAGTATAGACTTCTTGTAAATACCTAAAAGATGTTCCACATTCCCCTTCAAAAAGAATACTGTACCACATTGTTGAAAAGCCGTTTGTGGTTCTTTTTGCACCATTTTATAGCAGTTAAGCTGTGCTGAATGAGACCATTTAACTTGGCCTCTCTTGATATGCAATAAAACTCTGAAGACTTGTCCGAGAGCATGAACCCCACATAATCGTCGAATTTCAAGTATGACAATTTTCTGTCGTCGTGGACGTTGGTCAAAGAACTGATGGTGGTGGTCTTGCTGGTGTACAAGCTGGTGTAATGATGAACAAACTTAAGGACTGCAAACCTGTCCAAACTTATATCACTGGAGATGTACTGGTTGGAAGTTTTGTCTTTGTAGATGTAGTGAACCAAGGGAACTTGAGGTAGTTCGTGACTATGAAGAATTTCTTTGTACAAAGTGTTGCGGAACAGCTCTGTTTCGATTATTTGGTCTATCACTTTATTGCCTACTTCTTGCATCTTGTAAAAATCGTTCTTGTTGGTGCTTAGAAGTATTATGTTCAAGTTCAAAGGTTCAAAAAAATTACCGTCTACCACTAAGTACTTGCTTAAGTCCAATTGTTTGACGTAGCAGTAAAGAAACCCGTTGCTATTGAAATTGGCCATGCAAATGGGGATCCACAAGTCTTCAGACATGTTTTGATGTTGGTTGTTGGATATAAGAAGCAATAAGTTCCTAATATCTTTATAGCATAGATTGTGGTTTTTTGGCTTCATCATACTCACAACTTCATCCTGGTATGTCAACATGCCAAATATAAAATCTGGGTCAGTGCTTTTGTCACGCAGCTGCAAAAGCATATTGTTCAATTTTGATCTGGTGGAATTGGTAATTTTCATGGTCTTCCTGCTGTTATCCAACAAGGCACTTAAGTAGAACTCAAAATCGGTCGAAGTATCCAGCACTCCAAATGTAAGCTTCATGCATAAGTCATCGAGGTTCTTGAAGTCCAATGCAGTCAAGCTCCTGCGTAGGTCGTAGTTCATTCTGTTAGAGAAAAGCTTATTAATCACCGTTTTACTAAGAATCGATAGTAGGTACTCATAAACCACATTCAATTGGTTTATTAACAAGGCGTTCTCGTTTGTGTTTTGGTCCAATGCCATTTCGTAACCGATTTTCGTTATAGACACAAGAATTATAGGGTTTTTGTTCAATATCATAATTTTAAGACCTGGATAATCCACTGTTTTAACCTGTTCATTCAAGCTCTGTTCAAACAGAGAAACAATGGTGGTAATTAGCCCTGTATATCCAATAATCAACTCATCTGTGCCATGAAACGAGTATATTGGTTTCCCAGACACCAGAAATATCATGAAATGTTTAAGTTTCTGGTGGAATTGTTGTTGGTCTACTTCCTTATCGATTTGGATCATATTGTCAAAGTATTCCTGTTCCTTATCTGGTACTGACAGCTTCGTCAATTCGATTTCTGGGAAGATTGCCAGGTCCAAAAATGACACTTCCGGCTTCTCTCCAGCGTCTTCTTCCCTAATGGTCCGTAGATCCTGTCGTATAAGCCCATTCAAAAGGGTTTGGAGATTCTCGTCGTCGTCTTCTAGCACAAACAGACCACTAACATTAGAAGGAACCGGCTCTAAATGGCCATTTTGATCAGTCTGAGCTTCTTGGACAGGAGACACGGTGACCAGCTTAGATGTTCCGGCTTCGATTGTCGTATCTGACACTGCTTGGGTACTTTGACGTGCACCTGCAGACGGCGGTTCAAGTTTAGGCATGGATACTTTTTATCGCGATGTGAGATTTTAGAGATATAGTGCCTAATAGAGAGATCGAAGTGATTTATAGAATAGTAGCATGGGTAAGTATAGGGAGAACTATGTTGTGTGAGGGCATCTTCTGATTAGCATTATGTAGAAATAAAAAATGGGCCAGATTCGGTTGATGTGTATTGACAGATTGCTAAGTAGTAAGCCACTTGCTGCAAAACTTGCAGAGCCGTTTACCTCCTGAGGAACAAATACCATATCAAGAACACCAAGAACAAGCCTACACCTGCTACCGGAGCGTACTGCCTGAGCAATGCTTCGAAGTTTATTTGTTGGGCCTTCTTTCTGTACTTGATGGAATCGTTCCTCAAAGTATTAGACAAATCACTCATTTTGTCCAACGAGTCCCCTCTGTACAACAAATCCTCGATGTTCTTGGTCATGACCTTCTTGACGTCGGCCAATTCGTCATTCAACTTATCCAAGTTGGACTGTGCTCTCTGATCCTGGTATATCTTTTTGGTTTTGCTTAGAAAGTTATCAAACGAGCTGAACCCAAAAGGTCTGGCTCCTTGACTTAACGCCGTCTGCCCGTGACTGTTGTAGAACTCGTTGGAGATTTCCGACAAGTAGGAGAATGCCAATTTTCGAGGATAGCTCTTATCACAAATACACAAATAGATGATATTATTGGCAATCAAGTAATGGATACTGAAATTTCCTGACTCGATGGTGGCCTGTGGCTCTGAATTGGGGTTGATCCGACTGATGATGATCTTGCATTTCTTCTTTTGTTCCGCCAAAGCTGGGTCATTGTTATCGTCGACAGATCCACATAACGGGAGCGCTAGAAACTGTTAGTATAAGAAAACAAAAACAACACAAACAAGAAAGCAAAATTCCACAAACACAATGTGAATGCTGTTCACAAACTCGTCCGATGTCCAGCTCGTTCACTATCACGTACAATCGTATCTATATATCAAGGTTGATCTGACCATATTTGTTGTTTCAAATCGATTGTGAATTTGCTACACGAAATGCGAAACTAAAGAAAAAAAGTGGTTAAAAATATAGAGCATCACTTAGGGATCTATTTTAATATCTTTTTTTTTCTTTATAGAACTTGATACCCTAAATGGATTTATCGAATTTGTGGAGCAATTTGCCGGACTCAAAACCTATAAGCAGAGAGTCCGTAGACGAGATAAACAGGCTACTTGCCAGTGAGTTCAAAAACGCAGCAAAACTGGTAACTGCTTTATACAATGTGAAAGAACGAGAAAAGGCACATCACTCCCAAAGTCACACGCAAACCCAAAATCCCCATTCCCAAACACATAGCCATACAAGCCAGCCACCGTCACAGTCACTGTCACAAACGGCGTTTGCTAAAGCTGCTAAATCGGTGGCCTCGTTGTACAGGTTGAGCCACAGCTCCAATGAGGTCAACCATTTGAATGGATACTTAACGTGCTTAGATGATTTGTTGAAAGTGCTACTGGAAGGAGGAGACGTGGAGAATTGGGCTCTCACGAGGAGGGCAGAAATATGCAAACCCAAGTCGGCTGACACGGATATACATGATGCTACACAAGAAGCAGACGCACAAGCCAAAAGAGCAGAAGAAGAGAACACGGAAATGGCATCTTCGCCGGTTTCTGAAGCATTCCAGCTCCCTAAAGATCATGAGTTCTACTTGGGAGACGAGTTTGTGGCGCCTTTTCAGTTCAGGCCGGGATTTGCTCCGTTGTCTGTCACCCACAGCCAAAGACAGAGGAATAACTGGATGCAAATAAGGAAAGAACGTGAAGCATTCAAGCACCGGGCCGATGAGAAGTATGAGCCAGTGGAGACAGAAGAGGGGAGGAAACGGAAAGCTGTGGAGAAAGCACGCAAGCGCAAAGAGCAGAGAAAGGAATAGAGAGTACCACCAACTGAGGTAGTGAGGGATAAGCAATCCCTATTTGCATCTTTTTACATTCTATTAATTTATTTTTGTATATACTACTGGCATTAATATAGGCGTTTATTTAGGGCTAATAGCCTGTTTCCACCCAATTCCTAGTAATCAAACAACCCATCGGAATTATCATCGTACTCTTCTGAAAAATCGGATTCAGACTCAGACTCAGAGCCAGAGTCATCAGAAGAATCTGTCATGTCTTCTTCAATTATACCTTCTAACGAAAGACTCAACAATGTTTCTCCCTTGAAGTGGCTGCCCCCTTGTATTTCATGCGTAGCTTCGACATTACAGTTAGTCAATTTGGCCTTGGTGTGAATAATCACATTGGATCCTACTATACAGTTTTCCAACTGCACGTCATCTTCAATAACCACGTTATCCAAAATCAATGTTCCTGTAAGTTTGACCCTCTTACCTATAACACAGTTCTTGCCAATGACAGTCTTTTTGACGTTGGTTCTCTCCCCTAACACCGTATCGGCTCCCACCAACGAATCAATACCGACATTGGCAGCCAATTTGTCTCTAGGTGCAGGTGGCTGTTGTTGCTGTTGTTTGGCTTTTTGAACAGCCTGTTGCTGCATTATGTATCTGTTGGCCTCCATTAACACTGGGATATTGTTAATTCTGAAGAAAGTTGCAATTTCTGGGACAACAAGAAACGATATAGTCTCATGTACTTGAGAGTGTCTCCAAGATCTTCTGGCGATATCTCTGATTACTTTGGTTACAGATCTGCAGTTGAAGTAGCTCTCATTGAACTTGTCTGGGTTTGAGTCGAAAATATCAAATATATCTGCAGATCCAAAGAATATCCCACTGTTCAATAGCTTCTTGCTTATGATGGAATTAGGGTATCTCCAACTCATCTGAGTTCTAATTTTCAATGCCTTATGGAACTCTATATCGTCGGCGGAGTACATATCCAAGAACTTTGCTTGGTCATCTGTGGACTCTGCGTAGATGGTGTAGTTTATAGGGAAAATTTTGTGCTTTTTGTCTTCGATGTCAAACTTGTTCCTGTAATTGACCAACAACCCCACATCTCCATCATTCTTGTTTCTGTAAGCCTCGATAAGCACCTGTGGAGGCAAGTTTGTGACAAAATCACACGGTAACAACACAAAGTTTTCAAACGGCTTTATGGCGTTCTTGTGCAAGTAGCTAAATACGGCTCCACTGAACTCACAGTCGATTTTCAATATATCGATCTGAGTCTTGTAAGGAGATTCTTCTTGAGATTCTTTCTTCAACTGATCTTTGAGATTCTGGTTGTAGTTATCCAATGCAATGGCGATGTCGTCATGTGACTCTTCGTTCACCACCAAAGTAACTTTAGGGAAGAATGCTAATTCACACCAGTCTAGCACTTTATCGATCATAGGAGTGTTTGCAACAGGTAACAACGCTTTGGCCTTCCCGGAGGCCCTGACGCTTGAAAACGGCGACAAGTTCTTACCCGGCCCACATAATATAAATGCATGAAATTCCATGGCAAAAACAGGTTATTAAGTAGGTGAAAAATGTGTCCTGTTCAAACTGGCTCTTCTGCTTTCAGTATAAAATTTCTCACACTAATTTTTTTAAGTATAAGTTTTCCGCGCTAATGTCAAAAATATCGATTCCATTAAATTGTTTTTGCCACTTTGAACGATACAATAATGAGTGAAGACGATCCTTTACTTCAAGCTTTAAACGAAGACAATGGTGCTTCCAACAACGACAATGCTACGGCCACACAAAGTGAACCAGAAGATCCAGAAAGAGAAAAGGCATTAAGGAAATTCAAAGACAAATTGACAGAGCACAGAAACTGGGACGCCAGGTTGAAGGACTTGAGAATGAGTATACGAGATTTAGACAAGGACTACGACAAGACAGAGAATGACATCAAGGCATTGCAGTCTGTGGGGCAATTGATCGGGGAAGTGTTGAAGCAGTTGGATGATGAAAGATTCATTGTTAAAGCGTCCAGTGGACCTAGATACATTGTTGGATGTCGTAACACCATTAAGAAAGAAAACTTGAAAAATGGGATCCGTGTGTCATTAGATATGACCACTTTAACCATCATGAGGATCTTACCTAGAGAGGTGGACCCATTGGTGTATAACATGACGACATTTGAGCCTGGGGAAATATCTTTCAATGGTATTGGTGGGTTATCTGATCAAATTAGAGAGTTGAGAGAGGTGATTGAATTACCTTTGAAGAACCCAGAATTATTCACCAGAGTGGGGATTAAACCACCCAAGGGGGTATTATTATATGGTCCTCCAGGTACCGGTAAGACGTTATTGGCCAAGGCTGTTGCTGCTACTATTGGAGCCAATTTCATCTTCTCTCCTGCATCTGCCATTGTTGATAAATATATTGGAGAATCAGCTAGATTAATCAGAGAAATGTTTGCATATGCCAAAGAACATGAACCATGTATTATATTCATGGATGAAGTTGATGCAATTGGTGGTAGAAGATTCAGTGAAGGTACTTCTGCCGATAGAGAAATCCAAAGAACATTGATGGAATTATTGAATCAAATGGATGGGTTTGACACCTTAGGGCAAACTAAAGTGATTATGGCTACAAATAGACCTGATACTTTAGATCCTGCTTTACTCAGAGCTGGTAGATTGGATAGAAAAATCGAGATTGGTTTACCAAATGAAGCTGGTAGATTGGAAATTTTCAAGATTCATACATCCAAGATTGCCAAACAAGGTGAATTTGATTTTGAAGCTGCTGTAAGAATGACAGATGGGTTCAATGGTGCTGATTTGAGAAATGTAATCACCGAGGCCGGGTTCTTCGCTATAAGAGATGAAAGAGATCACATTGTTCAGAACGATTTAATGAAAGCTGTCAGAAAAGTGGCAGATACCAAGAAACTCGAAGGTAAGATTGACTACGAAAAATTATAAGTAAGATTTTTTTATGTTGAAAGAATCAGTTTTCTATATATACAAGTTCTAAAAAGTCCACAAAAGAAACACTACTGGTTGTTCTCTTGGTTTTCCTTAATCAAATTCATGGTGTTCTGGAAATCAGGTATCGTGTTCTTAGACAAAGCGTCCAAGTGTGCTTTAACATGAGGATTTTCGATGCTGTTCAACCGGCTAGCAATTCTTTCACCAATAAAGTCCTTCATCTCTGGGGTCAAGTCCTTGATCTTCTTCTTCTTCTCTTCTTCAGCAGCAGCCTTCTTGGCCAAGTAGATCTTTTGTTCCTTGGATAATGGCATCTCTGGAGGAGTCAATCTTCTGACATCTAATTCAGTCAAAATCTTAGACTTATGCTTGGAGTGAGGGTTTCTTAATTGGCTCATCACAGCTGAAGGGAATGGAGGAACAGCGATACTTTGGAATTCGTACGTTTTCTCTAATGCCACCTGCGTGTCGGTTGACAATGGACCATCTTCTGGGTCTCTTGGAGGTGCAGGCCATGGAACTTCAATATTGTCGTGATGTTTGATAAATCTTCTAGGTAAAAATTTCCTGTGGGCCTCATCATAGTACCTTCCCTTCATAACCACACCATCAGCTACCATATAGTATGCATTCCCTTTGGCATCCACGTCCTTTGCAGCCAATTTAACGTGGTCTCTTGGGATTTGTGTAGGATAGTCAATTAAATGGCTAGTTTGTTGGTCAAACCACTGCTCTTTAGGAACCACTTTTTTTTCACTGATATCAGATAGATATACAGAATCAAATTCCGGTGTGTACTGGAAAAGCGTAGAGATCTTTCCCTTGTGTTCTCCCTTGGTGATATACACCAAATCTCCTGGACATAATCCCACTTGTGTCATATCAGTCTTCCTTTCACTTTTGGGAATAAGCTGGTATTTCTGCTCGAAACCTGGCAAAACAAACCTGTTATTGCTCTTGGTTTCCTGCGCACGTAAAGCTCTGTTGAGCTTTGACACGTCCTTTTGAAAACGTCTCCTAATCCCGTTGGCTGACATGCGGTTGTATGATATGTGGTTGGAGGGATCGTTCTTTTGAAAATATGAAAAATTTTTGTGAGACAATGAGTGTGCAGATCACGTGTGAGGTGCGGTGAGAATAACTTCACACGATATGGGCTGGTGTATGGATGTCTTGATCGTGGAGTGGCCCACGTTTAAATACTCCGACAAATGTGCTTCTAAGTAGAGGTGGTTTCGAACTATGATTGCTTATTGCGTGCATTGGCAGAACATACTTAGTATACAATTAATTTTGCTGGTTTATGGTACAAATAAAAGCACTGAACTTTTCAGGTTTTCGCTTACTCGGTACAGATATTGATGAACTCCTGTTCGTTAACTAAAAAATATGTTAGTATAGGTCATTTGAGCCATTGCTAGTGGGTTGGTACACGCCCGTTGGGTAGAAATGTACCTCTGGAGTACCCTATTCCCACCTTTTCTGTTTTATACGTACTTTCTCCATCCTCATCCAAGTCGAACTCGTCAATCATGGCTCTCAACTCGTCGTCCGTCAAGTTCTCGCCCAACTCCTTGGCCACTCTTCTTAAGTTTCTCAAGGTGATCTTACCAGTTCCATCGTCGTCAAACAATTTGAACGCTCTTCTTATCTCTTCTAGTGGATCTCTTTTGAGTATCATTTCCCCCACGGCCTGGAAGAAGTTCTCATATGTTATCAAGTTCCGGTCGTCAGTGTCGTACTCGTGTATGATATCCAACACTTGTCTCTTGGATAAATCGAACCCCAAAGCTCTAAAAGCCACTTTCAATTCGTGATAATCCAAACACCCATCGTTGTTCATATCGAACAACGAGAACGCCTCCCTGATTTCCTGTTTTTGCTCATTCAACAACTCCGTCTTCAAGTTTCCCAATCTCTTCGGATTGGCCCCGCTGGATGCTGGCCCGGACATTTAAAACTGTACTGTTCAAGTTTACAATTGAAAGAGTTTTCTTTAAATTTTTAGTCTCACCGCGTTTTTGTTTTCCTCTATATACATATCGATTAAATCATAGATGAATGGCTGGAATTTCCATAGGCCTGAAAGTTTCTGTCAAAGGTAAGCTCGGGACAGTCCGGTTTGTTGGCACTACCCAATTTGCTCCAGGGACGTGGATAGGCGTGGAATTGACCCAGCCCATAGGGAAAAATGACGGATCTGTAAACGGAGTGAGGTACTTTAAATGTGCAAAACCAGGCAACTACGGGTTATTCGCTTTGCCGACAATAGTTCAGCTCCAAGACGCAGGCACAACTAAAGAGACATCGCCTGCAGCAGTTGCAGGTTCGACTTTGACCAAAGAGCATTTGGTGATAGAGAAACTTCAGCATAAGCTTCAGGCTGCTGTTGGAGATATAAGACAGTACAGGGCGCAGGTTTCTCGGCTTGAGGCTAAGATTGCCGAGTACAAAGAGATGGAGGACAACTTGGATCAGATCATAGTGGAAAGAGACTTCTTGGAGAGTGAAAATCAGCGTATACGTGAGAAATTGGCGGAGGTCGAGCTGACACGAGCCGAAATCCAAAAAGAGTTGGCTGCAGCTAAGGAGGAGTTGGAAATCAACAAAGAGCTCGAAGATGAAATAAGGCTTGTGGGCACAGAGGTAGATGACGTTGCTACTCTTGTACAAAAGAACAAGAAGTTGGAGCTTGTGTTGGCCAATTTGAAGGGAGTGTCTCAGACGCGAGAATTAGAGCTTCATGAAGAGGTGGACCACCTAAAGAAATCGTTGGATGCCAGCTCAAGCCAGCTAAGTACATTGATTGCGAAGTTCAAAGCCGAAGAACAAACTCTGGCGCACCTAAAGGCGCAATTGGAATCAATTGACCAGCTGTCAGATATAATTGATCGATTGACAACAGAAAACGATCAATTGACGCTTCAGATAGCTCTGTTGAAAGCACAGATAGACGAATTGGTGGAACTTCAAGAGCTAGACAAAAACTTGGAAGATCATCATGGTCAGATCGAGCAGGACCTTCGACAGACCATTCATGAACTAGAGAAAAGAGTCATTGATGAAAAGAAGCAAAAGGAACAAATAGAAAACAGTAGGAAGGAGTTGGAAAATAAGGTGCTAAACTTGCTGCTGCTTTCTGCTAGAGATGATGATACCCCAATAGTAGATGCTCTGTTGTCTAAGAAACTCGAGGCACAAACTTTACAATTGAACCAAAAAACACGGGATTTGAAGTACATCGGCTTATTATTGTCTGTTGCAGAGCTGAAATTGAAGTTTTACTCCGAGGATCTGGCAGATAAACGCCGTGTTCCCTTGTGTCCATTGAGAGTCCTTCGTGACTACATTCAAGACGAGTCTTTGTACGCGATGTCGACGTTAGAGAAAGTAAAGTTGTACCACTTGGAACAAACAATGACCTTTCTTGGGCGTGTTTGTGACGAGATAGCCACTTTGGGAAACTCTGAACTTGCAGCAATTGATATTATGGTCAATGAAATGCTTCTTCATGTAAAGGATGATACGCTAGTGGCATATGGAGCTGATAGGGTCGAGAACGTGACTAGAGATTTGATAAAAACCATTGATCTGAATACAGTGTACAACAGAGTGTGCCAATGGTTCATTTCATATGAGTGCAGCATCCTCAGGCATTTTGTATCTTTGCTTCCAGAAGCAGCTAGTGAGACGGTTGCATCAATAACAGAACATGTGGAGGAAACCATAAAGAAATTGAATGTGGATATTGAAGGGGAAGTTTTTGAGAGGTACGATATCAAAATGGATGAGACATTCAGGACAAGAATATCGCGTCATTTTGGAACCTACGATCCAGGAAACGATTACGAGTTGAGTGACGAAGATTATGCCGGCTTGAAGGCCCTTGATGAAACTGTTCTACAGTACGATCTGGAACTCGATACGACATTAACGGCGGTGCCCGAGACACAAGACCAAACCAAAGAGAAACAAGAGCCTTCTCCGGACCTCGAGCTAACGTTGACGGAACGCAATAAAGTCATCGAGGATTTGCAACTCACTTTGAAGCTTTTGGAGAATAACATGACCAGTATGACAGTTGCACATCGTGCAAAAGTAAAAGATCTACAAGAGGAGGTAGCCCAGCTCAAAAGCAAGCACAAGGAGGTTAAAACCAAGTTTGAAGCTTTGGAACGAAGAAACAAGGTGCTTGAAGAAGAAGTTCAGAGTCTCATTACCTCTGGAAAGTACTTCGATGTTTCTTACGTGGTTGGTAAGTTCGATGACATTGAAAGCGAAAAGGCGTTTGTTAATAACGTCAAGCTACTTGAAGAGATAAGCTATTTACGGACAATGGTTGCATCCAATACTGTGGAAGACTTAGCGTGGTTGGATACACCTTGCACAACCAGTCTTGCCAAAAGGACTGAACCCAACTTGCAAAGCATATCTAAGCGGCTCCAGCACATTTCCAAGTCGGTGGAGGTGCTCCCACTCACCAAGGGAAAATGGGTGCAAAAAAAAGAAAACCCTAAGTTCGTCCAGTCGACCATAGAGTACCATCTCCGGCTATACGAAAACGACAGAAACAAGGTGCTATTGTGACTGCATGTCTTTCTTCTTAGGCCACTTCGTCACCTTATCTATATCATCTCGAGGAAACCACCATTCCAACACCGTGTATATGAATATATCCACAACCACGCATAATACGAATAATTTACCAGCAATTACTCCGCAGCAGTAGTATTTTTCAAACCTTACCATCAAAGACTTATTGATCTTGTCATAGTCCAAGAAGTTGTAGACATTCTCTGTCCTCTTGGCCACCTCTTCCCAGCTGTACATCTTAGACACTTCGTCGTGAAACGTTGAAGTATCGATATTCCCAGCCCTAAACTGTTGTATAGCGTTCAAAGTCACCTCTACCAACGAGTCTTCGTCCGGCTCTGCAAAATTCATCATATGGTTGGGCAATACTTCGGGAATCCCGCCCACTTTCGTAGTGACCACAAACAATCCACAGGAAGCGGCTTCGACGATAACGGTGCCAAATGCTTCTGTCAACGAAGGATGAAGATAAATTTGACCCTGTACCATTATATCACGGACCTCTTCGTGCTTCACTGCTCCTATGAGCTTCACTCGTTCCTGGAGGAAGTATTTCTCCCTGGTTTGCTCCAAGTCCAAGAATTTCGGTCCATCACCAGCTATCAAGAACCGAATTTTAGGATCTGCCTGGCAAATCCGTGGTATTATAGCCGTTAAGAGATCGGCACCTTTATTGGGGAACAACCGGGATATCACCACAATGGTAATGAAGCCGTCGGTCTGTAGTGGTCTATCTTCGTCGCTCAAGGGCGTGAAGTCCTTCGATATCACGGCATTGGGGATCACAGATACGCTCAATGGGTTTAAAGAAGCACGTAGCACTGTGTTCTCTTTACAGGTATGGGAAACACATATGACGTGGCCGACGTCGCTCAATGCAAACTTGACGGCTTTGTTGCCCCATATAGACCCCAAATCGGCAAACCCAAACAAAGAATGGTCGGTGAACACCGTCTTCATGCCCATGGTCCTGCCATGGAAAATGGCTTCGTGGCCCAATGACGATAACGAGCCATGGCCGTGTACTATATCGATCTGCTCCCTTATGAAGATATTTCGAAGAATGGGGAACGCCAGAAACACTGTGGGGAACGTTGTGCTCCGGTAAAACGTGAAAAAAGGCACGTAGTATACTTTCAACCCGTTGGTCAACATTCGTATGCCGTTCCTGTTGCCGTAATCATGGGTGATTACTATGACCGAATGGCCCATATCTATGAGTTTCTGAGACAAATGGAACACGTGGAACTCCACTCCGCCGGGCTGCGGGTAGAAGAAGTCGGTGACCATGGCAATGTTGTACCCCATGATTGTGGTGTCGTTTTAGTTTTTAGTGCGATGAGAAGATTTATGTAGTACTTATATAAATGGATCATGGTTACAAAAGAGAGATCTTAAAAGACAAAAAGGACTAGAACTACCCATAGGTTTAAATTGTACGATGTACGGCAAAACACGTAAGGTTTGCCATGTGGTATTTATTGCATTACAGAGTCTATGTACATTTGCATGATAATACCTCTCATGAAGCGTAAGCTTCTCGAGGCAAGGAGGCAGCGGAGTTCTTGAAGTTCACCGTGCACTGCTGGTAGTCCCAGTTGCTCTGCTGGCACAACATGAGCCCGTACTGGAGGTTGAGGTTAGTCTCCAATAACACTTTCACGAGAATATCCTGTTGTACCTGGTTCAAGCCCGCTTTTATATCTGGTGGTAGGTCTGCAGCGGTGGGGCCTGCAACTTGGCCTGGCACTGGCTGTGGCTGGTTGGGGGCCGCCATTGGAGGCGGCGTGGGTGTGTGGGGGGCCATAGCGGCGGCATTAGGAGTGGCTGGTGCTGGGCTTTGTTGTTTCTTTTCTCTGTTCCATGCCTCATCTCCAGATGGGCTTCTTATAATCAATGTGTCACTGGCCACTATCATACTGGCATTGGGCCCCGGGAGCACCACAAACGTCCTGTCAAAACTCTTATCGCTGAGAGTCACTTTTTTGTTCCTATTATGACCAAATCGAGGTCTATGGGGCCCTTGGTTGGCTTCATTCAATCCTTCTAAATTGTCTGGTGGTGCAGTTTCTTGGAAAGTACCATGCAAGTTGATCAAAATACCTCCGAGTTGGGGGAACCGGTACGCTTCCATGGCAAATAAGTTTGGTTTGGCAATAAGATCGTGCTTGGATTTGGGCAATTGGGTGAATGCTTTAAGGATAAGTTCCTGTCCAGTAGACACTCTAGCCATTCTGGACTTGGAAGCCGAAATTTTCGTCAAGTTTCTTGAAAATGGGAGATAGTAGCCAAAATCAACATTCTGAGTGTTATCTATGGGGTGAGGATGTGACATATCTACTGAAAGTGAAAACTGGGATTCTGGCTGGTATAGTTGCAATAATGCTGCTCGGTTGGTGTCCCACAAATTGTAGAAATTAGCAACAAAGTTGGTGGATATCCCCAGGATCTCTTCGTCTTGAAAGAACATCTGTTGTGGCTCGGTGTATGGGAACGATAAGTTCTGGTAAAGCGTGGCTTCGTCTCTCAACACTTCTCCGTTGACAATTATAAGTCTGGGGAACGATTTCATGAGCTCAATCTTGATATCATCTGGATTAGCTTGATTGAGTATAGGATTGCCCACGATGATTAACTCTCTCAAGAAATTCAACTTGTTTCTCCAAGTTTCAAACGTTTTCAACCTTGTAAAATTATTATTCACCAACGAAAGGTTTTTCAAGGCTGGGAAGGTGGTAGATAACGTGGAAATGGTGGATAAATCATTCAAGTTATTATTAGACAAGTCGATACTTTCAACGTCGATTTTCAATTCTTTGGCCACTTTCATTAATGCTGGGAAGAACTTGGACGCCGTGGAGATATTAGCAAAGAACCCCTTGGAGGACAACGTGGGATCTTGTTGAACGGCAGATAAATTTAGAAGCTTCATCTCTGGCAGGTACCGAGATTTCAAAAACTGTGTAATGGTTTCAATGGTGGTATTCCCCGCTGGAGACGTGACAGCGGCAGCACCAATGGCCTTATTGATCTTCAAAGATTGTCCTGCAAACTTAACTCCGGACCAGTTACACAAATCGTCGGCGTCTTTCATCGATTTAACATAACCTTTCATAACCCCAGTGGCCGGATCAACACTGGCGTTCAGCACCACAATCCGACACTTTCTGGAGATAAACTTAACACAATCTTCCATGCTGGCTCCATTCCATCCAATGATTTCCACGGGCACTGAATTATTGGACACAAACTGGTTGACAGTCTGGGAATTGGGGTGTGCATTATTATGGTTGAACTTGTTGTTGTTGTGATGCTGATTGGTATTTGACTGCGAGTTATTGCCAAACCCGGAATTGTAGTTCAGCTGGAAGTTGTTCCTGCCATTGTTGTTGTTGTTATTGTTGTTGTTATAACCGCCTCGTCCTCTTCCACGATAACTCATGGTTTGGTAGTAAAAAAGCTGAAAAAAATCTGACAGATGAGAATTTTTGTTATATGGTTGAGAGTTTATGTGGTAAAGACACGACTTGGCTTTGGTGTGGATGTCATCAAAGGTGACATGATACGAGATAGTAAGAGATATGCCATAAGAGAAGCACCCATATAAATAACATGTTAGCAATTACTACACACCTATAAGTCGGACTCGTTGTGAAGAGTACCCACCACTTTGTACTTACCTTCAAAGTGTTCTTCCCAGCTATCCAAGCTCTCTTTCTCGTCCTCAGTCAAGTCCTTCAAGTCGTCAATTGGGGCGTCCAAGGGAGTGATAAGATTCAATTCAAATGAGTTTTTAGCCAATCCTCTGGAGGCATCTCTTCCAGCAAAGTTCTCGTATGGACCACCGGGCCCGTAAAAACTGGCCCCAAGACTAACATCGAAAACACGGCCCTTAACAGCCATGAAGATCTTTGGGTCGTCTGTCCCGTTATATTTGGCCAATGTCTTGGGTGTGAACTTTCCCTCGACCACAGGAGGTTGTTGGTCGGTGGAATCCATGGGGTTGATGCTCTTTATATCGGTAAAGATATCTTTGGCCAAATAGAGCACCACAAGTATAACGAGAATAGTAGTGATCATAGTTCCGGCAGCGATGTTTAAGGTGTCTTTGTGTAAAGTATCTTTGTTCAATTGGTTTGTGTTCAATGTTTGTGGTGTCTTGCAGACTGTTATAGAACAGGTAAAAAAGCTTGTAACTATTTGGATTTGTGGAGTTCTGTTGGATCTCATATGATTTTATGGCCAGTTCGCGGTGGGTGTAGAATCTGCCCCACGTCGGTGCCACTGCGCGGTAATTGGCGCGACTCGTCGTTTAAAAAAATGCGATGCATTATTTCTACCTAACTACTATAGAATGGGAAGAAGCATAACGTCCTTGGACGACTTAACTGTTAATAACTTGGGTGTGCTCAAGAAAATAAACGAGCTCTCTTTGCCAACAAAATACTCCAATGATTGGTACAAGCAGGCCTTAGAAGCCGACCAGATCGTTCAGTTGGCATTCTACTCTGAGTTGCCAGTGGGTGGTATCAAAGCCAAACCGTTCAATTTAACTGGAGACATGACGAATTTCGACGCCGTGACAAACTCCAAAGTTGTGCCCAAGACTGTGCCTAATGCAGTTTACATCGAGAGCTTGGCGGTGTTGAAACACTATCGGAATTTAGGCATAGGCAAAGAATTGTTGAAGTACTTGATAGAACAAACTAAACAAAAGTTCATTCACGAAATCTACTTGCACGTTCATGTGGACAACAAAGACGCCATTGAATGGTACAAGAAACAGGGCTTCGAACAGAAGGACGTGGTCAAAGATTATTACAAGGCCCAAGGGCTCGAAAACCCTGACGCTTTAACGCTTTCTTTGACTGTTTGAAAGTATCTATTTCTGAAAAAAGTACTTTTTGTATGTATTAGATAATAAAACTCGCTTCACCTTCTTACTCTTCTTCATCTTCTGTGTCGGTATTTATATCGGCGAACACACTTTCTTGGTCATCATCTTCCTCCTCCTCTTCATCATCACCAATCTCTTCCACCTTAGCCTTTTTGACTGGTGCACCTCTCAAAGCAGCCAAAGCTCCTGCCAAAGAGTCTTCTTCTGGGTCTGAAATATCCGATTCACTATCGGAGTCCGAGTCACTATCAACTTGTTTACCCAATATCTTTTCCTTGTTGATGGCCACTGGTGGTGGGTTTTTCACTTCCAAGAACAATGGTATGTCGACATCAACACCGAAATATGAGTTGTTTTTCAAAACGATTCTGTAAGGGTAAACCCCGACATCTACTGGGGTTGGTTGCGTCAATGGCACAATTAAGGTACCAATGACAACGTTTTCACCCAGTTTCCATGCCTCTTGGTCTAAGCTTATGTTGCTCAAGTCGGCATTCGTCAACTTGATGGCTTCGCTTCCTTCAACAATCTTGTTATCCTTCTGGTTGATCAACACACCTGTCCAGTTGTTGAGAATAGAATCAGGGAAGTAAGGACAGTAACTGTATGGCAAGCTTGGTTGCGTGCGGTTGATAATAGTTGGATCTTTCATGAATTCAATGCTCTCGTCGTCCTTCACTCTGTCTTCACTTATTTCTGGACACGACTTCAATCTTGGTGACTTGACTAAGAATTTCAACGTCAAGTGGGCCTTGGATTGTGGAGTAACAGTTTCTTCACCTGGAACTCTGAACTCACTCTCAATGATTCTCAAACTAGCAATATGTTCAGCAACCTTCAAGGACTTTTGAAGGTTGTCTTCATCTTTAATACCCAACACTTCAGCGGCATTGGTTTCCTTGGTGAACAATTTACCTAACTTCTTGACTGGTTGAGATTCAACCACCAGAGGGTCAACATATGGTAATTGCAACAAATCTTTGTACTTTCCAGTTGGTTTTACGGCTTGGATGATACTCTTTTGTAAATCCAAGGCTGCCAAAACCACATCCGGGTGTCTGAAAGGAACGGCAATATCAATCAAGTTATCAATCAAGTTTGGGATAGCAGATATGATTCTCAATTTATCGGTTTCAAGGGCTGCGTTGGCATTAATTTCACGCTTCAAGTATTCGGAGATCAAATCCTTGATCGTATTAAGGTGCAAATGCCTGAACTCATTCTTGATCTCATCGGCTTCACAAATCAAGTTCAACAAGTCATATGGAGTAACAACCTTTCCTGGGTTCTTATCGGTCAAATATCTCACAAAAGTAGCAGCGGTCTCAACGTGTAAACCTCTAGAAGTATGAGACTTGACGTTATTCCACCAGGTTCCAACCATGTATGGTAACACCACACCAATCAAGATAAAGTAAAAGATAATCATGAGCGAAGAGTACTTACCTTCCACTAAAAATTTAGGTAAAGCAATACCGTGAGTGGATTCTTGTCTACCATCAGGATGACCATATTTCAAAAAGTTTTCTCTGGTGACATCGTCAGTCAATGCCTTATAAGCCTTGTTTAATCTGATATAAGCCTGTTCGAAATCCAATTTGTCAGCTTCACTTAAGTCTTTGGGCATTTTATCGGGGTGAAATTTCAAAGATAACTTTCTATAATGACTCTTGATTTGCTTTTCAGTACTAGAAGAACTGATACCCAAAATTTCATAAGGGTCAAACATTGTGGCAACATCTGCTGCTTGGGTCAAGTTTATAGCGACGTAAAAGAACACCGACCACCCTACAACCAACACAATAAGGGTTTTATTGAAAATGCGGTCACTGGTTCTTGATTTGTGGTATTTGTCGATTGAGCCTTGATTTAATTTCAATGTGGAGTGATCTTCGGCAATGGCTCCTTTGACCTTCTTGTTGTATGACAATGGGTCGCTGGTGCTAGTCAATCCTATCAAATAACGAATCGTCAATGGGACAAGTACGAAAGAAAGGATGGCCAATACAAAATACGGCCACACCTCACCTTGCTCGTCATAAATATATTCAGACGCCATTTTTGTATCCTCTTTTCTGTGTTAATAGCCTGTGTGATCTGTGGGATTGCGACGTGCTTCACTGTATGTATTCTAGACGTCTTTTATAAGAAAATCACCGAAAATCAATTGGGTTATTGACAGCTGTCGAGTTAGCAAAATGAGTTAAAAATGAAAAACTCTTTTTTCATGAGAACGCGACTTTAATATGCTAAAGTATGGAGAAGTGATAGAGTTGTGAAACAGTGACACAAAGAGAGAAAGAAAGTTACAGAGAAGTTGGCACAAAAAGAGAGCATGGGCACTGGTGTGGAGTTTACAATTGGGAAGCGCAGACAATTCACAATTTTTGTTATTCAATTAGTATACTTAATGGTGGAATAAACGTATTGGGTTCTCAACGTAGACCATGTCTTGAGAGTCGGCAGCAGCGAAAACGGCCTTGTCCATGACAGACCCAGATGGAGCGGCGACAAATTTAACACCAGATCTGGCAGCTCTGTACACATTGTCTGGGAATGGGAAGAAAGCATCAGAAGATAAGGCAACGTTGGTGTTCTTACCTATCCATTCAGCTCTTTCTTCAGCGGTCAATGGCACTGGGAGTTCAGCAAATTTGGATTCATATTCAGTCTTTTCTGGTTCAGAAGTTGGAATTTGTCCGGAAACGTATAAGTCTATAGCGTTAGATTTCTCTGGTCTCTTAACACCTTTAGCCCATTTGAAACCTAAAACTCTTGGGTGTTGTCTTAACCACCAGTTGTCAGCTTTGTCACCAGCTAATCTGGTACAGTGGATCCTGGATTGTTGGCCTGCTCCTAATCCAATAACCATACCGTTTTTGGTGTAACAGACAGAGTTAGACTGAGTGTATTTCAAGGCAATGGTTGCAACAGTCAAATCTATTTTACCTTGTTCGGTCAATTCTTTGTTAGCAGAAACAATTTCTTTGAAAGAGGATCCTTTGATTATAGCATCATTTCTCTTTTGTTGTAAAGTGATACCGTAAACTTGTCTTGATTCTAATTGATCTGGAGTGTAGTTAGGATCAATTTGCAAGATACAGTATTTACCACCTTTTTTCTTTTGCAAGATTTTCAAGGCTTCTTCTTCGAAACCTGGAGCGATAACACCATCACTGACTTCTTTACTGATGATTTGAGCAGTTGGTAAATCAACAATGTTAGATAAAGCAATGAAATCACCGAAAGATGACATTCTGTCGGCACCTCTAGCTCTTGCGTAAGCATTGGCTAAAGGAGATAAGTTTTCAATGTCTTCGACGAAGTAGATCTTCTTTTCGACATCAGATAATGGTAAACCAACAGCAGCACCGGCTGGGGACACGTGCTTGAAAGAAGCAGCAGCTGGTAAGTTTAAAGAAGCACTTAATTCTTTAACTAATGGCCAAGAGTTAAGAGCATCTAACAAGTTAATGTAACCTGGAGAACCTCCTAAAACTTTGAATGGTAATTCACCTTGACTGACAAAAGCTTGTGCAGGTTTTTGGTGTGGATTAGCACCGTATCTTAAAGGCAATTGACTAACACCTTCAGAGTATTGCTTTCTGAAGAAATCAGAGATGGCCACGTCGTAGTCAGCGGTGTGTTCAAAAGCTTTCATTGCTAATCTGTTTCTGGTTTCAGCGGTGATTCCACCTTTCTTTAATTCTTCAATGAAACCAGAGTAATCACTTGGATCAGATAAAATGGTGACTCTTTTGTGGTTCTTAGCAGCAGCTCTCAATAAGGTGACACCACCAATATCGATTTCTTCAACGGCTTCTTCAATGGTGACGGCAACTTTAGAAACGGTTTCCTTGAAAGGGTACAAGTTACACACTACAAAGTCAACCTTATCAATACCTTGATCTTTCAAATCATTTTCATCACTTTCTAAGTCTCTAGCCAAAATACCACCGTGAACAGCAGGGTGTAAAGTCTTAACTCTTCCTCCTAACATTTCAGGAGCGTGAGTAATGGAGGAAACATCTTCAACAGGGAAACCTGCTTCTCTGACCAATTTAGCGGTACCACCAGAGGCCAAAATTCTGACATTGGCAGCAACCAAGCCCTTAGCCAAGTCCAACAACCCGGTCTTGTCGTACACAGATAAGATAGCAGTTTTCTCGTAACCCATTTTTTATTGATTTGATCAATTGGATTTTATAATGAAAGAAAATTGTAACTTTTTTTTGGTATATATAATTTTTTCCGGGTCAGGAGCGAATATTGAACAAAATTAGATAGAGTCAAATAAAACGAGTCATGGACCCAAATCTGCCTGGAATTCTGGGGTGGCCTGGAGTCAACTTTGGTGCTAGATAGGAACAAGATGAAATTGGTCTGGGATGGGTTTACTACAGTGTTTATATTTACTGATAATTTGACACTGTTTAGTGTCATACTAGCTGCCACCAAGTTTGCGATGAGAGACTGAAAAATAAACCACTCGAGATTTTACATGCAATACTTTTTTATTCAATATTTATATACCCAACAAAGCCAAGCGGAAGTAGACCCACTTATCCTTGCAAAGACACAAATCACGTTGCACTGAGTTCACAAAAAGGTCAAAAAAAACCTTGAATATCCAAGGAAGGTATGAAATAAATGAGCTAATGCATTTATTTTCTGTATCTCCACAAAGATAAGGTGTTGTGTTTCTTCCAGGTGTGGTATTTACCAGCCTTGGTCTTGTTGTATAAGTGACCCTTGTTGATACCTCTGGATTTCTTACCAGCAGAAGTAAGACCTCTAGATTCTCTGTGTTTGTGAACTGGGTTAGCAATCCAGTTGTATCTAGCATCTCTTCTGATAGCCTTGTGTTGAGGATCAACTAAGATAACTTCGAAGTACTTGTAAGTAGAATCTTGGTTAACCCAGTAAGAGTTCAAGACTCTCAAGTTAGCAGCTTTTCTACCAACTCTGTCTTCAGCGATGGTTCTCAAAGATCTTTGGTATTTCAATTGAGAGACACCTTCGTTGGTTGGCTTACCGTAAGTAGCACCCTTTGGAACTGGTCTCTTTCTGTTACCTCTTCTAACTCTGATTCTGAAGATAACGAAACCTTGTTTGGCCTTGTAACCTAATTTTCTAGCCTTTTCTGGTCTAGATGGTCTGCTGGCTCTGTGGATAACATTCTTTTGTCTGTATTCCCAACATCTGACTCTGTATAAGAATCTCATGACATCAGATTGTTTCTTTCTTTGTAATTCTTCTAAATATTTGTAAGCACCCATTTTGATTGATTTGTTACTTGGTTGAAGTGAAGTATATTCTGAAAAATTTTTCACTTTATGTATCGCATCCAAACCATTGAGAAAAAAAAAAAATTTCGTGTGGTAACCGTGAAAAGTCGTGTACGGCACGTTATAAAGGTGATTTGAGTAGTGATGTTATTTACTTTGTGTGCGAGTTTATTTCATCACTGCTGAGGTCACCTATTAGGTCCACTTAATTTTGGGCTATTGGGGATTTTTCTGGGACATTTTAAGGTTAGTTGGAAACACGATTAATGTGGCGATACAATGGTGCTGTTTATGTGAAATTTGGTGAAAAAATGGATGAAAAAGAAATCTTCTTACTACTGTCAAATTTGCAGCTTTTGAGAGCGATAAAAACGGTTCCAGGTACGAAAGAAGTAGCCAGGCTAGAGTGCAAGTGGGATCAAATGTACACACAACAGTACATAAGCATAAGCCGTTTATTACATAAAACATAAAAACATTAAACAACATTACCTACTCGTTAATTTCCTTAGCTTCCAAGATAGTTTTCTTGACAGAAGCAGTTTCAGGCAAGAGTTTGACCAATTTCTTACCGATCACTTCCACCTTGTTTGAAGGGATAAGGCTTGAGATCACTGGCAACAGAACTGCTTTAATAAGAATTCCTTCCAAAGTTCTTTGTTCCTCTCTGTTCCCAAGTAGAGCACCAGGTTTGAAAATAACCGTAGACTTAAAATCCAAGTCAAGAACCTTTTGTTCCAATTCACCTTTGATCTTCAAGTATGGGAAGAGGCTCTTTGGATTGGCACCTCCAGAGGAAATAAGGACAAATTGCTCAATTCCATTGGCCTTAGCAGTTTCTGCAAATTTGAGATTGTTACCGTAATCGATCTCCTTGAACTTTTGAATCCCACCTGCAGCAGCTCTGGTGGTTCCAAAAGCGGAAATTGCAACATCATTGCCAGCAAAGTATTCCGGTTTATACCAGTTAGCAGTATCGCTATCAACAATCGACTTAATCTTTTCGCTTTCAACTTTGACTGGTCTTCTCGTCAAAGTAGTGATTTGTTTAACAGCGTCATTGGCAACTAATTCACGCAAGATTTTGTCACCAGTCAATCCGGTAGCACCCAATAATAAGACTTTCATTGTTAAAAGAGTATGTAGCAGCTTTTGAAATCAATTGAGCTACTTGCAATGCTTTTAGGCAGTAGGGGCTTTGTAATCATTTTCTCACTCAAAAAGCGCCACCAGCTGATATATCGGTAGGCACACGCCACCCATTGAAGGAAGATTATGTTGCCCTGAGTGGGACACAGGGATTAGTGTACTTATCCGTAAAAGATAGTGGCAGTTCAGCAAAGATGACGCAGGGGTAAAAGGATGATATGAACGCATGAGACGTTTTGGAGTTAAGGAATTAATGATGAATAATTTACAGGTGGCTAGTGTGTAATTAATTGTAAATTTTGCAATTATAATTTTGACAACTTGGAAGATTTTATGCGCAAGCGAAGATTCACAATATTAGGACAGCTATAGACCACCAAGTCCTGCATTAGCTCAATTCTTGCTTTCCTCTGCTTATTCTCACTGATATTTTGATTCATACTCCTTCTTATTTTCATACATACTCTTATTGCTATTCTCATACTGCTACTTACATTATACGATCTCTTATACTATTTACATGAGGCTGATCATATTCATTGGCCTAAGTACTGGCCTAGCTCTTTGGCTCCAATAACAGTCTTTCCCTTGGGAAACTTATCTGCCAAGATATCCTCTACGATGTTCTTGGTAGCAAGACCAAATTCATCTCCAGACCAGGCACTCAACCCAAAGATAGTTCCACGGGTCCACTCACTATACTTGACTACTAGAGTGGTCAAGAAGTTCTTAGGCACGTCTCTCTTGCCTGTGACCACCAACGGACGCACTATAACCACCCTGTCAAACCCCATCTCGCTTACAACTTTTTCTTCAGCGGCCTTGGTTTTAAACACCTGGACTCTCGATGTCTCACTTACTCCCTCAGTAGTGAAAAGTATAAAGTTTTTAACTCCCATTTTCTTGCAAGCAGTTGCCACATTGGTAACGGTGCCAAGCTCAAGATCATGATACTCTTTGGCACTATATGAAGGAGTATTAAGACCAAAAGCATTGATAAAAACGTCGGATTTAGGCACTAGTTGCCCCCATTTCTTGGGATCGGGCTCAAGACGGCATTCAATCTTGTCACTGGAAGTTAAGGGCTCCCTTCTTCCTATACTAGTAATATTAGTCACTGATGATGTAAGCAAATGCTTGACGATACCTGCACCGATTGGTCCTGTTGCTCCGATAATAGTGGCACTCATATGAAAATTGATTGAAAAGAAAATTCACAGAACGCAAAAAACGGAATTAGATAGAGAATGCACACCAACAGATCCCGTCAACTGATTTCAAAACGGGCTATTGTTTGACGGGTTTCTGCATTCAAATGAGTCCCACGTCACATGACCTTCGCTCAAACCAACAACAACAAAATACAACGGCACACCCGAAAGAACAATCACCACCGACGGGGTCTTATATGTAAGACAAAGCGTCACGTGACATACTCAATTATACATTACGTAGATTTTTTATTTTATTTTTTATTTTTTCTCCTCCGTCCTTGCTCAATCATTCTTTACCTCACTGAAAATCTCAAAAGCGATATTGAAAGTTATGGAGAAATTGCTTTTAAACTATTGAAGATCTTGAACCAATTCGTTTTATTACAATTTTCATATAAAAAGACGTAGCAGTTCGAAGTTGCTTTCAAGAAAATACAAAAAAGCGGCTGGTGTTCAGATTTTATTCACTCACAATGGCGGACTTCACCCCCACGGCGTCCGACAACGATTTGAGACTGTTCGACAATCAACAGCCTTACCAGATATACGACTACGGAGATGATGATGTCTACTCCAACAATGCTTACCAAGGCGACGGGTACCTTGACGCTTCTCATCACCAGCATTATCCCGACACTTCAGACGCTGCTTCTTTCCATTCTCAACCACACACCGCGTCCCACACTCCACAGTTAGCTTCACAGTCACATCAATTCCCGTCTCAGGGGTTGGCCCACGACTACCGAGGGCACACACATACAAACTCGGTAGAGGTTGCCGGGTTTCCCCACGATAACGGCAATCAGTACTACTACGATGGAACCGTTCCCGACGCTGATTCTACGGCATATGCCGGGCCACGGTACTCCTCCCAATACTTCGAAACACAACAAACTCCTTACGATGCAGTGAACTCCGATGCTTCTGCCAAACGAAGATTGGGGCTGTACGATGAAGAAAATGGCAATGGTGCCCCTAAGAAAGAGGCTCTGGTGGCAAGACCCCTGAAGCCTGTACGACAGCAATCTAATCCCAATATACCCAAGCGGAAAGTAAGACCCCAGTTGAACAAGTCTTACTCTTACACTATTGACTCCAATAATACCAAGCCTGTGGCCCAGTCTATGACCAAGTCGTTGTTTGAGTCTAAGAAGAAACCAAATTTCCACCTAAACCTTGACCACTTAAAGAGTCCTTCAGTCCAGTCGTTTGAAAGTTTCAGCTCTCAGCTAACACCTACGTATGGTAGTGTGGGCAGCGCTACAGGCAACCTTCACATTCACGATTCGGATTTGAACTTCGAACCAGAGTTGGAGAATATCACTCCCAGCATGAAACCTCCAGGCACCAACGAACACGATTACTTTGAAACATTCTTAACCCCTTCACATTTGCACCCAGCAAATGATTTGACCGGAGGATTTGACTTTGGGTTCGATAAGGATTTTACTAACGATCAGGAAGCCTATGACGATGAGGGTTTTTATGGCAGTAATAATGTCAACCCTCATATCAACGTCAACGAGTACCTGAACGTTCATGACTACTCATATGACGATAACGACCATCACCACAACCACAGTCAGGATTACACCCAGCACCACGGCTACCAGAGCCATGACCAGAACCACAATCAGAACAGCATGCACCATAATCAAAGTACTTACAGTACAGACAATTCCGGCCACGAAAACTCCAACTTTGATCGTGCTGGATACAACCAAAATGACGCACACTACTACGACACGTCCAATGAGAGCGAAAAGGGTAAGCTCAGCTTCACGGAGTTGAATATTGGCAAAAAGTCTCCTCAGACACCACTTTCCAATAGTCCTACATCGAGATCGCCCAACCTTCTTCGAACTCTTTCTAATCAAAGCACATCTTCAGTGGCATCAGGATCGTCTTTTAAAGAAGGTACGGTGGTAGGGTCTACAGCGTCCAAGAAGAAGAAAATCCCCAAAGGGTCTACTTGTTCTATTTGTGGGAAGTATATCAGCAGAGACTTATCGAGACATCTTCGAATCCATGACGAGATCGGAAGATTTAGGTGTGTTTTCCCCAACTACTGCACCCACAAGACAGGTAAGTTTAATCGGCCGTACGATTATAAGAAACATTTACTTCATTTCCATTTTGCCTTTGATAATAAGCTAGGTAAAACTGCTAACAATTTGACAGACAAACTTCCATTGATGGGTAACTGCAAACACTGCAACCACAGAAGCAATGCAGGTGACTGGTTGGAACAGCACGTGTTGACAGAAAAGCCTGGCCAGAAATGTCCTTATGTGTCAGGAGTGCCCAACCCACCGCATTAAGCTTCAAAAACGCTAGCTTTAAAGCCGGTGCCCGGTATTGGCTGCGAATAAACCGTTAAAGTAAACGGGTTTATTTTTCGCATATCGAGCATTTTTGAAGCACTTTTTGAGCGACTGAGCAAATTTTATTACTACTTGGGAAAGACAGAAAATGTCGCGCTGTGTTAACGGGATTCTCAATGTGGTAGTATAAACTGCGCTTTCAACGGTTGCAAAAACTGCTGTTCGTTTGATACGAATGGCACTAGATTATTTATAGGCAATATATGATCTTTTTAGAGAGTGGAAGTGGGCCCTAGAGTGAGCCACAGCATTGGTCTTTGGGTGTAGGAAGAATCAGAGAACTGCAGGTCTAAAAGTCCAATCGTGGAGCCTCGTGCTTTTACTTCCTTATTAGCATTAACCTATCCCTTTCAAATGTCACTTAAATGTCACATAACTGTCACGGCCATTGGCCAAACCTTAACTGCCCAACACTAACCTTAACTAGCTTCCCGACAAGAATGTATGGTATTGGCTACCATGTCAAAAACACGACATCCGGGTACCGGAGGTGCGACATGACCCATCATAAACATATAAAGCACCGGTCCCCAGCTATGTCGAAACATTCTAACTTTCAATAACAGTCTTTCCCAGCATAACACGATGGACAGACGTATGGATATGGCCATGGATATGAGCCTGAGCATGGCAAGCATGAGCGACCAAATGGCTAGTATGTCCTCCAGCATGATGGACATGGCCAGTATGTCATCTACTATGATGCATATGGCCAGCAGCACTATGTCTATGGCAATGGCCAGTGCCACCGATCTGGACATGGACATGGACATGTCCCACGGCCTGGGAATGTCGATGAACATGTACTTCACCAGACTGTATAAGGACTACCCGGTGTTATTTGAAACATTAAAGGCTTCCAACGGTGGTGAAGCATTTGGAATTTTTGTGTTGGTGTTCTTTATTGGTATTTTGACCAAGTTCCTCGAGTTCGTGAGAAACTACCTCGAACAGAGAGTGTGGGTCACACCAGTGACCTATAATAATGCTACTTTGAATGAGTCTGATCTGGACGGTAAAGCCACCAATGTTGAGGAAACTACCACCAGCTTAAAACCCACAAACATCCCAGCGTTATTGGTCAGGAACCTTATACGGCTCGTGTTGATCTTTGTGCCAGAACTCCTTGGGTTTGCCTTGATGTTGGTGGCAATGTCGTATTCTTTGGTGTACTTTTTCGCCGTGGTGTCTGGTCTCAGTATTGGAAAATTTGTATTTGAGAGATTAGGTGAAAGGTTCAGGTTAGAGCCTATACCTACGTTACTGCATCACGGATAAAGAAATGATGAATGACTAATGTACATAGACACGAATAAAAATTAATGGGTGAAAAATATTTTTATGGTTCTATGTAGTTTCGTTACTTCACCTTATTGAGTAAGTCATTATACTTGGAAGTGTTGAAGGACGACCCGTTTCCATCTGCAAGCTTCTCACTGTACAACAACCTGACCAAGTTGGCTCTTTCATCGGGCGAATACCCAGCCAATTTTTCCGGGATCTGGTTCTCGTTTATGGTGAACAAATCAAAGTAGTGTGATGATCTCTTGAAGTCGACTTCCCAGTCGCTGAGGTTTCTTAACATCTGCTGCAAGGTGAAGATATTGATCAACACTTTCTTGATACCGTTGGTGTTGATCTTGTGGATCAAAGTCGACGCCCTGATAAGTAATTCATTCATATAGGTCGACATTCCCACCAACACCTTAGCTCTTTCTTGCTCGTCGAGTATTTGACTAACCTTGTTATCCATTGAGAATAACTCCTTGTTGAACTTGGACACAAACTGGTCTGCGTCACCGGGTTCATTCTTCAACACCCAGTCAGTAAGTTTGAACGATTTGGTAATGTAGTAGATACCTTTCAATCTCAAATCGTACCTCAAAATGATCAAAGAGTTCAATTTCATCTTCTGGAACGATGCCACGATCTGGTTGAACTCGTTAAACTTTTTACTATCCAAGGAAAGATAGACGCTCAAATTATCATAGTTTGCATTGACATTGTGTTTGGTGGTATTGGTTTCTTCGTTAAGTATTTTCTTACCGTTTTCAAGGAAGTTCCAATCGTGCCTTAATTTCTCTATTGTACTGAAGTTCCCTTCGAGGTCATAGCTTGTTTCCCGTCCGAGACTTGGAAGCCATTTCAAGATATATGTGGTTGTTAACAACAAATGACACACTTGATTCATCGATTCATCGTCCAACAAGTCATCTTTGGTGATTTCCAACGCATCGGGGCTTTGTAACATGATCTCGATTTCTTTATTGATTATTTCATCGTTGACATTATCTGTGTTCAATATCAAGCTGGATATGTCACTCAATGCTGGGGTTTTCAACCAATTGCTTAGTTTGACATTTGCGGTCCCTACGACCCCCTTGTAGAACTGGTGGTAAACACGGTAGAACTTTTCAAGGAACTGTAACACTAAATCGTTCAATTCATGGCGATAGGTCAAGGAAGTATTGAGCACATGGCACAAGGTAATGAAGAATTTCTTGAATTCAAAAGCGTTTTCGTAAACGGGTGAGTCTTCAAGATTGATGGTTTCGACTTTGAAGTTATTGTGGAACTCTACATCCCCGTCGTCGATCAAACCCATAATCTTGTTGAACTTTGTGTCGAAATTATCTCTAAGTTTTGGGAGGAACGTTATTTTCATGAAACTGTCAAAGAATTGAATGGCCATCTGGTTGACAGGTTTGGATTTCTCTTCAAGCAACAGTGTGGTACTAGATACGAATATTAAGAAGAATTCCAGAATGACTCTCATATTGAACACATTGACCGGTACCAAGACCTGGAGATTGGATTGGAACGATTCATCTTTAATGTACAACTCTTCTTTGTAGGCCCCAAACTCTTCGTTTCTATCCATGAGATTGGAGAACTTGTTGACCAAGTCTTTGCCATTGAAATCAATGTTATCGAATTTGAATACTTCGTTCAAGTTAGTGTGGTTCTTCTGCACCTCGTTGATTGAAGCGGAGATGTAACTCACCATTAAATTGGACAACTCGTTTTTTATCACGTTCCAAGACGTTTTCAAGTCGTAGTTTAAGTCACTTTTCTTTGCAATTTCAGCTACCAATTTCTGTTTTTGCAACACCATCAACGATTTCATGAACACTGAACTGAACAAGTCTTTTAAGATCTTCACTGAGAAGTCATTGAAATTGACCAATTTGTCGTCGAATTCAGTATCAAAGTCCATCAACTTGTTGAGCTTATTCATTTCATGCAAATTTTTCAGCTTTGTTTCTTCAATGGTCCGGTACAACAACCCATGGAATTCCTGCTGGTTTGACTGGGTCAAGATCTGGGTCGCCTGCAGAAGACGGTTCAATTTAGAAGCAGTCATCAATAACTGGTACAAGTAGTGGTAATTCTTCAGGTTCCCTGATAAGTCGAAAGTCATATTCAAACTAGAAGATTCGCTTGCAAATAGCTCGGGCAACTGCTGATCAATGAACTCGGTGACCAATTCATTGAAGCAGTCACTGATTTCATCCAAGTCCAAGTTGGTAGCATTATAAATGAACTGTTCCAAACGATTCAGTCTCGACACAAGCGTCTTGAACCCCGTCAATTTCGGGTCATTTGAGTTGGTGACTAACAGGTCCCAAACGCTGTGGTCATGGGACAACATGGGGTTTTTCAAGTATATTTCGTTTTGGAGTTCGTCAATAATCATGTCAAATAAGTTATTAGACTGCAAGTCAAGGTAGTTCCGAATACTACCCATGACGCTAAGACTCCAAAGATTGTACTTCTCGGCGGTGGCGTACCCTTGGCTAATAATATTGTAAACCTGGTGGATCTTTCTATCAACAATCAACTGGTCGATCTTACTGGGGATGGAAGTAACCGATTCCATAGCGTCCAAGATCTCTATCATTTCGCCGTACCTCATAAACGTCTGGTTCAACTCCTGGAGCACGTCGGACTTATCGTGGATCTCTCGCGTGGTGCTTTCCAACATGGCCTTCACTTCAGAGGCATCTTTTTGGTTCCGCTGCACACTGTTCAACAAATAGTGGTACGAACCAACACTATTGTTGAACATCTCATAATGATCAGTGACCATGCGTCTCAACGCATTGCTTGTGTTCTCACTGACCTCCTCGAACTCCGGCAACTTGTGCGAGAGCCCCACGGACGAGTCGTCTAATAACTGGATCGCCATTTCTATAGGGTTGGCGTTGGGCTCAAGACACTGAGGCCACTCGTACTTGATATAATTCATGATTTCCTTTAGTTCGAAAATGGACTCTTTCATTTTGGGCTTGGACTTGGAGGCCACACGGCCCGTGTCGCCGTTGAGAGACGTGCTCAATGTTCTCCGCCTGCTCATTGTTGGAGGTTGTTTATGGAGTTGTGGAATCGATTTTTGTGTTTTCGCGAACGACTTTTGAGTAGGACTTGATCTACCAGCAGCTTGACCACAAAGAAATGCCACAAAGGGCCCCGAAAATGTTATCTAAGGGTAATTGGGCGGTGCATCAAGGTCGGGGGGACAGGCTAATGAAGGGCTTTGAGTTTTCATCCAACTTTGGTCTTTTAGGTGCCTTGACTGTGGGCCTTTGAGTCGTACTCTCTATCTGATTGATCTTGTATGAAAGTGGCAGTTTTAAAAATTTGGAACTGCACAAGAGCGTAGACACACTGCAGAGCGTGCGCACACTATATCGGAGGCACAGCCCGCCTTCCCAGTTTCCTTATTCTCTACAATTGTAAACTAATCTGTTACTTCTTCATCTCTACACGTCTGCGCGATGTTTACTGATCTCATTTTCACTACAGATGCAAAGCATTATAGAAATCCTGTCAGACGAAGGCAGTAGCGACGACTGGAGAGTGGACGTGCTTGGGGGACGAGGCCACGGTCTGGAGCATGCTGCCAAAGAGTCAACGGGGTCCAGCTCGCCGTTGTCGGGGCTCTTGAAAAAGCACCCTAATACACAGCAGGAACATGAGATACAGACACAGTCTCCATCACAATCACAGTCACAGCCACAAACATGGTCCCAGGCGGAGTCACAACTACAAACACAATCACGATCACCGAACCAGCTGTGTGACGTGATCTGTATTCTGCTGGAAGACGAGATAGAATCGCCAAAGAACCTGTCTTCTCCGCTAAAACTGAACATACATGCTAAGATGCCTGATTTTGTCACCATCAGCGAAGATACTATCGACGAGTCCGATTTCAGCTTCACGAAGCTGCAGCCGGTAGCCCCAGTGGCACCAGCGGCGAGGGCCAGACAAATGGCCCCTAAAGTTCTCAAGAAACCTGCTAAAAGAGCACTGGCACCAGTACTGTCGCCCGTGAAACGCCCCAGGCTCAACTCGTCTGCTGCTGCCGGGGTTGATTTGTCCAGCTACAACCCCAAACAGTTGAACGAAGCCAACAAGGTGAAGAGAACGCGTCCAGAGTTGATGTCAGAGATGATTATCTACCTCCCCAGTGCACTATACAACAGCGTCGAAATCCACAGTGAAACCCCCATATTCGAAGAAGCCAAGGTTCGCAAGTCCTCCGGCAACGACGTATCGTGGCAGAGATGTGTCTCTGCAGACTACCACAAAGAGTCAGATATTTTCTTGCCGTGTGAAGAAAAAGAGATCGATGAGCATTCTCGTGCCAAATACTACGACGCAGAGACGTTTGTACGGGATCTTATGGCCGGGAGAATCGTTGCCAGCAAAGGCACGATCATCTTGGTCGACAAGCTACCACAGCACCTTTTAAAGTTGACTAATCTCGAAAACAAGATCTACAAAGATAAAGTGCTAGGCCGTGCTACAGACCAGCAGTTGGACTACACTGCCAAAGAAGTAGACCACAAAGTGAACGAGCTTGAATATGTCCATGGGGTGAATGTGTTCCCGGTACGGTCGACCCAAGAAGCGCTCGAGTGGCTCGTATCTTTCACTTATACCCTTGGATTTGCACGGTACGACAGAGCAGAAAGGCTCGTGCAATACTCCAACATAACGTCAATGAAGGGCAATACCTACAAAGAGACGTTTGTGGAGATGATAAGCAAATTCAGGTTGATGCCAGTGAGTAAATGTGAGCGGTTGTTTGTCTATTATGACAGTCTATACAAGATATATCAGCAATTAGTCATGAAAGGGACATTAGGCAAAGATGACTATGACCGGAGGTTGGTTCCAGAGACTAGCGAAAATGCCATGAAGATAGTGTTCACATCTGAAAACCCTCACCAAGTCATATACGAATGATTGGCTGCAAATCGGTTGCAAAATTACAAAACGTGGGAGCATTCAGTAGGTGATACTTTCCACCTGGCTGAAATCGTGAGGGTACTCTTCTTTCAAGTGAGACACTTTCTTTATCGTCTCCGACAAAAAGTCCAACTCATCGTCGTTGAATTTAAAATTTAAGTGAATCAACTGAGCCAAGATGTTCAAGGACTTCTCGGTACACGTCAAGTTGTCATTTAGTAAATGTGGAATCAACTTCCCCACCAAACTGAGCTCATGGATCTTGGGTTCAATTTCGTGTCTGAAAAGCGAGTCGTTGGTCAAAACTGAAGATAACACAGATAAGATCCGAATATCCACTTTAGGGTTTTCGTTTTTGGTCTTTAATCCTTCAAAAGCGGTCCAGCCATCCAATTTATTGAAGAATCTTAATGCATTGGAGTTATTTCTCACTAAAGAGCTTATAGCAAAGAGAGCTTTGAGTTTCAACGACACATCTGACTCTGATGTCAGTATCTTGATAAGCTTTTCCACACCTTCAGGGTGCTTCAACAAATGTTCCTGACAAGTGGTGTTGTTTTGAACGGCAATCCCAATAATCGAACAGGTAATAGTCTTCAATGACGTTGGTGCTGAATCGTCCAACAATTTGATCAAGGAAGGCCACATCTTCATATTCTCGATGTTATTGGCATTGTCCAAGTTTTCAATCAACATTTCAAAGTTCTCCAACGCCACTTCCCTGTCTTCCAACTTCAGTTCGGGGTTCTCCACCACCAGCAACGATTGTTTCATTAAAGTAGGTTCATCAATGCCTCCGAAAAGTTGGTTTAAAGCTTTCATATCGGGCTGTCCGATCCGCTCCATAGCTTCCTTGTCGCCCGACTGTTGGGCTACTGACCACGCTAACAATTTATCCATTTTTTTTTGGTTTGGTTGTTTGAAACTTTTGGTGCAGTTACAGTTTCTTTTAAATCAAGGATTCAGATGAGAAGTGTTCTGGCACTTTCCAGAAAAATCTGAACCACATCGCAGTGATCACGTGACTGGCTTTTTTTTTCTGGTCCCTTTGGAACAACGCAGACCTGAAACCTCATTTTGGTGTGTCTCAAACAGGAACAATACGCCGTCTCACATGGCAATAAAATCAGCCCCGAGTTCAGTGAAAGCTCCGTTACGCCGAACGAAATCACCGGGTCCTGGAAAATACAGGGACATACAAAGAATAACAGAACTAGGAGAATAGGTGATAGTAGCCCAATTGAAAATGGCCGATGATTCCTTGAGCTCATGCAATATGTGCATCACCTGCAGCAATGGGTGATTTCAGTGTGCTCGGAACTGAGCTCCGGATAGTAGTTGTCCGTCAAAATTGACTATGATATAGAGGCTAAATAAAAACCCGGTAGGTGCACGCCGGGCCTAATAAGGAGATATAACCTCACCAGATGGACAAAATCAAATTTTCCAATTTAAATTTTTAACTGGGTATAAATAACGTTGCAATTGCCGTTGTTCAACAGAGTTAAACAAAGTATCATGTCATTATCTAACAAATTAAGTGTCAAAGATTTAGACGTCGCTGGTAAGAGAGTCTTTATCAGAGTTGATTTCAATGTGCCATTAGATGGTAAAACCATCACCAACAATCAAAGAATTGTTGCTGCTTTGCCAACTATCAAATATGTTTTGGAAAACAAACCAAAAGCTGTTATTTTAGCCAGTCACTTAGGTAGACCAAACGGTGAAAGAAACGAAAAATACTCTTTGCAACCTGTGGCTGATGAATTGACCAAATTGTTATCTGCTCCAGTCAAATTCTTAGATGACTGTGTTGGACCAGAAGTTGAATCTGCTGTTAACAGTGCTAGTAACGGTGAAGTTTTCTTATTAGAAAACTTGAGATTCCACATCGAAGAAGAAGGTAGCAAGAAGGTCGATGGTGAAAAAGTCAAAGCTTCCAAAGAAGATGTTGCTAAATTCAGAGAACAATTGACTGCTTTAGCTGATGTTTACGTTAATGATGCTTTCGGTACTGCCCATAGAGCTCACTCTTCTATGGTTGGTTTAGAATTACCACAAAAGGCTGCTGGGTTCTTGATGGCCAAAGAATTGGAATACTTTGCTAAAGCTTTAGAAAACCCTGTTAGACCATTTTTGGCTATCTTAGGTGGTGCTAAAGTCAGTGACAAGATCCAATTGATCGACAACTTGTTAGACAAGGTCGACTCTTTGATCGTTGGTGGTGGTATGGCTTTCACCTTCAAAAAAGTCTTGGACAACATGTCCATTGGTGACTCTTTGTTCGATGAAGCTGGTGCTAAGACCGTTGAACACTTGGTTGCTAAAGCCAAAAAGAACGGTGTGGAATTAGTGTTGCCAGTTGATTTCGTCACCGCCGACAAGTTCGACAAAGACGCCAACACCTCCACTGCCACCCAAGAAGAAGGTATCCCAGACAACTGGATGGGATTAGATGCTGGTCCAAAATCTATCAAATTGTTTGAAGAAACCGTTGCTAAAGCCAAAACTATCGTCTGGAACGGTCCACCAGGTGTTTTCGAATTTGAAAAATTCGCTAACGGTACTAAATCTTTATTAGATGCTGCCGTTAAATCTGCTGAAGCCGGTAACACTGTTATCATTGGTGGTGGTGACACTGCCACTGTTGCTAAGAAATTCGGTGTTGTTGAAAAATTATCTCACGTCTCTACCGGTGGTGGTGCTTCCTTAGAATTATTGGAAGGTAAAGAACTTCCAGGTGTGGTTGCTATTTCCGACAAGTCCTAAGTTTTCAGGTTTAGTTCATAAAAAATAAATATGTATTGACAAAGTTGACACTACAAACAATACTACTTTTGCGTACTCTTCTATTGCAATTATTTTGTTATCTCTTATCTATAATTTAGCTTGCCCGGTAGAAATTCTGGCCCAAGCAGATTCATCTAGTTCTTCGTATCCGTTTTTGTTCAACCAGTAAATAACCTCGGACCCTGACTCTCCCTTAGGCAACTTCTGTTTCTTATACAAGTTTTTGGGAACCTTATTGTTGTGAGAGGCTTCAATCTTGCCGAACTTAATGAATTGTGGCACAGCATACTTGGGCAAACTGACTGAAACGTGCTTGTACACTTTGTCCAACACTTCCTGTTCAGAAAGTTCTGGTTTGTTTTCAAGAACAGCAAAACCGGCTCTACCTTCATGGTTAGGAATTTGCACTCCCACAACCACACTCTGTAAAATTGCACCGGACCCCATAAGTTCGTTTTCAACTTCACTGGCTGAAACATTTTCACTCTTCCATCTGAAAGTGTCACCTAACCGGTCCACGAAGTAGAACAATTGGTCCTGGTCCATCTTCAAAAGATCACCAGACCTGAACCATGCGTCTCCCTTCTTGAACACATCTCTTATGACTTTCTTGGTAGTGGCATCTTTGTTACCGTAGTAACCTTGGAAACTTGTTTCGACATTTTCTGGATTGAAAATCTTCATCAACAATTCACCAGGTTCATTGTAATCAGCCTCTTGACACAACCCGGTGGCAGGGTTTCTCCAGATTTCTTCTTGATCGTCTGGGTCCATCCTCACAATCTTTTGTTCCAAAGATAAGATCAAGTTGATGAAACTACCGTACTTCCTACAAGCACCCACGGCGTATTCACCGTACTGTAAGTTCGTCAAAGCAATTGGAGATTCGGTGGCAGCGTAGAATTCACCAATTCCCTTGATATTGAACCTGTCCTTGAACTCTTTCCATATATCAGGTCTCAACCCATTCCCGTAAGCGACGCTAACATTATGGGATTTTTGGTCTGGGTGGAAGTTGGTGTTGAGCAAGTATCTGCAAGTTTCACCAACGTATTGCACGTGAGTGGAGTTACACAACTTGGCCTGAGTCCAGAAAGTGGTGGCACTAAACTTCTGAGAAATTGTCACACAACCACCGACCAAAAGTGTGGGACACACTGCCAACATGGCAGCGGTGGAATGGTACAATGGCATGGCCGTCAACACATTGGAGCTCTTCTTGATTTTCATAATGTAACCAAAGAAAGCAGCAGCCATAAATGCTTTTCTCCAAGACATAATACCAGCCTTAGGTAACCCGGTGGTACCAGAAGTGTAGATTAAGATAGAAGCGTCGTGATCTTGATCGGTGGGTCTTCTCACAGCATCTGGAGCTCTGTATTTGGGTCTGGAAGCATCACTCAAGATCTTGAATAACTCTTTTTCGTTCAAGTAGTGTAACTTGACGTTGGAGATCTCATCTCTAATCTGGCCCTCACTTTCTTTGATGCCGTCGGCACAGTCAGGGTCGATGAACACCTGAGTAACATTGGCAATCTTAAGACAATGCACCAAGGGCTTATCCTTGATGTTGAAGTTCAAGAACGCAGGTAATGCCCCAATGTTCCATAATGCCAACCACAATAACAAGAATAATGGCTTGTTCATACAGTTAATGGCAATGGTTTGGTCAGGAGTGACGCCGTAATCGTTCTTCAAGATGTAACTGAATCTCAACACCAAGTCATAGAACTCCTTGTACGTGAACTGTTCCATTTCGAACTGGTCGTCGTAGATCTTGTACCCTTGGCCATCGATCTTGATTGGTGGGGGATTCTCTTTTGGTCTGGGGAAAACAATACAGGTATTATTGGGGTGTTTGTGTACGGATTTTTCGAAAGTGTACCAGTAACTGGCTCTACCTCTTTTAACATTCCACAAAAAGGGTATAGCACTTCTAATGACTTTTTGGGCCAACAAGAAATCTTCTTTAATTTGGTATTTGGCCTCTAACAATTGACTGCCCAACACGGCGGCAGCGGCTACTTCGAGGGACATATTTGGCGGTGGTTAGTTCCAAAAAATTACAATAAAGGTTCACAAAGTTGAATTGAATTAATAAAATCGAACCAAAAGTTGTAGTTTGAAAGAAGTGGAGATAAATGAAACAGCAGCTTCGTTTGCTTAAATAGTCGTTTTTTTTTCTGTGATTTTATCATACACTTTTACATGTGCAATGGAACAAAACGCATGCGAAATTTTCTGGTGCGGGAATAGGTCGAGAATGGCGGTGGGATCCGCACAAGCGTGGCGCGGCGCTGCCGCCCGAGGATAAATCCGATGATGATGGGCCTGCGGCTCTCGTCTCCACATTTGACGTAATTAATTTATTTTATTCTAGGTTCGAATCTGGCCAGAGACAACCACGAGGTTATTAACTATAAGAGCATATATTAAAGTAAAAACCGACTCTTCAAATCCTTCAGCTTATCGGCCTCTTCGTCTGTGTCTTCGTTCCCCTCCACCAAGTTCGATGTCATGAACAAATTCAACGTGGAGCTGGAATTGATGAACGGCAAATTCCCTTGGGATCTTATATTGGAGAGCGACGACATCTTGTTCAAGTTCATCGACGAGAGGTTGTTCCCCGAGTTAAACTGGAATAAGTTAGTTAGACTGTTATTCTGAGAATGGGGCATATCGTCGTTGATTTGGGTAAACAAATTGTAAAGGTTCTTGGAGCTCTCGTTGACCCCAGTGAACCCGGTTACAGACCCCAAAGGCATACCTGAGATGCTTGCACCAGACCCTTCAGGCCACTCTTTCTTGCGTGGGTTTGTGGACGTGATCATGGGTGGGATAGGAAGACCTGGGGAGTTCTGAATAATGGTGGAATAGCTGCCAGAATTAGAGTTGTGGGCTAGCGATGTGGTCGACTGGTTGACAGGAACCGATGGCTGGTACACGTTGGGCAACAAGGTGCTTGACGGCTGGTACTGTCTGCTTAAACCAGAAGGAGACGATACTTGGTTGGAGAACGGCTGTGCAGGAAATCTGACCTGCAACGACGGTGCCGGCACAGGCTGCGGTTGTGAAGGTGCTTGAGACGGTGCTTGCGCTTGTGGCTGCGGCTGTTGAGCCTGGGCCTGTGGTTGGGGTGATGCCTGTTGTGGTTGTGCCTGTGCCTGTGCCTGTGTTTTCGTCAGTCTTTGAGGTTGTGGTTGTGACTGAGGGCGCTGTGGAGCTTGTGGCTCAGGGTGTGTCTGTTTGGGTGACTGTTTCTTCTCAGGAGTGCCATGACCTGTCGAGCTCAAGCGGGAGTTACCAAAATCGTTAAGCAACACCTTGAAATTGGTTCTTATATCTGTTGAGTCTGAGTTCATCTGCGTCTGCCGCAACCGGTCCAATTCCTGGTGCAACTGCTTGGGCAATGTCTGGATGTCTGGCTGTGTGTTGACTCTGTTGCCGTGGATTTGTGCCAACATCACCTGTCGTATATGAGCATTGTCAAAGCTGAAAACGCTGCCTGCTTTGCAGAATATCTGGTGGATTTGTGCACTTATTTGGCTCACTTCCTTGAACCAGTCAAAAAGGATCTTGTTGGTTTTGATATACTGTTCAGGGTTCTTGGAAGTGCTAAAGTAAGGTGCTATTTTGTCTGTGAACTCAATCAAGTCATTCATGTGGTCCTTATTATTCTCGAAATCAATATTGATCTTCAATATCTGCAAGAACTGGGGGAGCAACCGAAAGTGGATCCCTTTCAAGTACATAGTGTCGTTGAAAGTTATCACTGTGTTCAATTTCCGGATTAGTTCAATAAGTTCCCGTTCGAGAAACTCCAACTGAAGGTTATTGGAGTAGATCATCAACACCTTGAACAACAACACTTGACTCAATACGCTCTGGAACGCATCGTTCTTGCTGATGTTTATCAAGTTGATCTTCAAATTCATATAACTTCTCGTAAGAATGTGGTTGGTATCTGGGTAATGGTTGATCTTGAAGAATCTGAAAAGATTCATCAAAATGTTGTGTGACTTGAGCTTATGGAATATAAGGTCGTCGTTGTTGAGAAGCTTGAACATTCTGAAAAAGGCGTTGTTGGAATCTGGTAGGATAGACAAGTCGAAAAGATTGCTGGAGTTCACAAGATTAGTGTACGTCAAGTAGCTGTACCTTTCAGTAGTAAACAATCGTTCAAACAACTCGTTGACCTTGTACTGTTCCACGAGTAAAAGACCTTCGCCTGCGGAATGGCTACTGGAAAAGCCCAATTGTTCTTGGTTGTTGATCATCTGGTAGTAAGTGATGGCCCTCCGGAGGTACATCACTTTCTGCTGCTTGCTGTACAAGTCGTCGTGATCTCTTGTCATGCTGAAGTAGTAGAAAAGGTTGACACAACTGACACTTTGGTTGTAAAAAATCTGAAACAGCTGCCTTACAGGCGACGGTGGATACAACAAGTAGCAGTCGATCATCTGAAATATCTCGAGCATCTTGAATAGCACCAGTTTCCCAAGCTCTTTGTAGTATAACACCAGCTTAAGGTACGGGTAGTTGAATTCCATGGACATCAATATGATGGCATTCTCTACAATCACCAACGCCAAAGATAACGACACCAAGACTTTCGACAAGTGCAACGGATCGGAGGAGGTAATGATCAAGTCCAACGATACGTTGGGGATGCTGTATTGGATGAAGTCTATCAACTCGTTGTAGTTGTCCAACACTGTTTTCACAGTCGTATCTTGAAGAATGGACAAGATCAATGGCTGTTTTACCAACGTCAAAACATCAATAAGGTCAGAGGTGGTGTACTTGCTGCTCATGGATCCGTTTTTCAGCATCATATTGGACGATAGAGAGTCCGGTACCATCTCGATGGGGTGATCATTGTGGTTATTACTGACAATAATGGATTTAGAAGGCTCACCTTCATAGTTCAAATTGAAATTGGAGTTGGCATCAGCCACGGCTTTTTTACGGTCCGCTATGCTGTTTATGGATTCCAAAGTCTTTCTGTGTAAGTTCTTGGGCCCCGACTTCTTCCGTTCTCTCAACTGTGTACAATTAAGCCCGTTAGTTATGCAGTGTCTGCACGGCCTTTGAGCCTCACATTTCACTTTTCTTATAGCACAAGCGTCACAGGCCCGGACGGTGCATTTCCGTCTCTTTTTAGGGTTTTCCTGGTCGGCAGAAGACACCTCCGACAGCTGCTTAGACATAGGGTCCAGCTTGGTCCCCGTGGCGGTGCCTGAAGGAGGAGATCCAATTTGTGGAGACATGGGGTTGGAATTATTGTTCGATGTCAATGCAGAATTATCACCAGTAGTAGAAGGCGCCGAGGCGTCTGTGAGCGGGTACAGTTCACGGTGGTGCGTGTTTCCAGCCAGAAGAGCATCTGGTACAAACGCCCGGTCGATAGTTGGCGCTAGGCCGCCAGATTGGTGGACCTGTTGATTAGATAACATTTGGATATGGGGAAGGCAGCAGCCTGACTAATATGCAAAATAGACAAACAAAGTGCCGAGAAATCGTGGGGAATCACCAAAGGCAGTGGTTGTCTATGACAAGCAAGGATTTTTGTGGGATGAAAAGGAGAAAGGAATGGTGTAATAGAACAAGTGTAAAGAAACGTAAACGTAATTAATGGAATGTAAAAAAAAAGAAAAAAGTGAGGAAAAGTTCCCTTTAAAAAAAAGTTGGAGTAGTCACTGACGCACCGCGGGAGCGCGGCGTGGCGCGGCGGTGCGCTGGTGCGAAAACTGCGGCCCAGTTCTGGCCACCAGGCCTGGGGTAAACGGGTGCACCGGCTGGGGAACCAAAACCTGGGGGTGCCGAGGTCTGCCATAGTTAAGAGACGATGTTTGAAGACATGAGTGATGTCGTCAATTTGATTACACACATACTACGCTATTAGGAGAAGATTAAACTTTTCGGGCCACTGTTGAGACAGAAAATCGTAAAAGCGATGAAAAAAAGGTTATACGGCTGCAGATCTTGAAATCGTTGCTTTGGACGGTTTATATGCACGCCGAAAAATGTTATCAGAAACATCGACGGATACACGTATTTATGACTAGTTAAAACATCATTTCCATGCCATGAGAGTCTCCAGCTGTTGTTGGGTGCAGATTTGTGATGATAATTGCACGTCCCACTTGACCCTATTTTTTTCCCCTCTTCGAAAATATTTTTCTGGGTATATCCATTTTTGTGCATTTACGTCCGTTTTCGTGCCAATTTACGAAAACTCCGAGACCTCTTTTTTGCAGCTTATTTAAAGTTCTCTAGCTTTCGGTAAAACTTCTGCTGCAACTGGATCATGTCGTAGAGGAACTGCTGCTTAGCCCGAAGAATCTGTGTGTCTGTTTCCGACATTTCTGGGAGCACCACTTTTTGGTGGGGCTCGTATTCGCTGTGTCCACAGAGCTTCATGGCTCCTTTAGCCACATTAAGCGAATGGTCGCCTTGGAGCACATATATATCCTTGCCGGTGACCGAATGGAGTACGTTCAAGAACCTGGTGTTGTGGGTCTGGCTACCGCTTATTATGATGGAATTTGCGGGCACATTTTGGAGCAACTGGTGGGTCTGAAATGCCAAAAATTCTATGATCAAATTGTACTTGATGGCTAGCTGTACTCTTTTATGTGGGCCTGTGACACCCGAAGTCACTGACACTCCGAGAGGACTCGTGTTGCTACCGTCAATGAACGCCTCGGCCATATTGAAGTCCATGAGAGGCGATCTGTTGCCGTACTTGTCCCCGTAGTAGTGGTAGTTCTTTATTAGCTGAATGATAGACATACTGTGTTGTGCCTCGAGCTCTGCGGTGATGGCCTCCACCTCCTTGAAGCTGCTGCTACTGGCTGGCATACCAAACAGCTCAAAAAGATCTTCAAAGAGCTTGCCTGTGGCGGGCTGGCCGAACGAGTACACTCTCTTTCCGCTTATAAGCTCAAACGGGCCCCAAATACCGTCTATGGGCTCTGTTTGCACCGTTTCAAACACAAAACAAGTCGACGTCCCTGCTATCATTGAAACACTGTTGGGGATGTCTGTTATAGTGGAGATCCAGCCTCCATAGCAGTCTATTCCTCCGTTATAAATGTCACAGTCGGGTAAAATGCTTGGAGACACTTTTCCAATGAAATCTCCAAGACACGGGAGTTTCTGTGGTTTTTGGGTCACAGACTCGGCCTTGCCCACCTTAACATTTTTTCTGATAAACAGAAGGTCTCGGTGTTTCCAACCTTTAATGCTACCGTCTATGGCATTGCCGTGTTCGTAATCAAAATCGTTCAATTTGAATTCCACTAGCGTATCGTCAAGTGTCGCATATCCCACCTGGAACACGTAGTTAAACCAGTCATAGAGCTCGAAACAGTACACGTCTTCCGCCACGTTATCACTGATCCATTTTAATTTGGGTATGCCCAACTCAGGTATGAATTTGCCGATAGTTTTCTTCATAAACGAGTCTTTTAACGATTCGTTTAGCTCAGAACACTGTTTGTGGGCCCGGGAGTCCATCCACAAGAGGATATCCTGCGTGGCATCGGAGGACATGCCGACATTGAAAGGTTTCAAGTAAGGAACGCCGTCAATGAATACTTTTTGTTGCACTACCATCGAGCATGTTGCCATGAAGCTGATACGCTGAACTTTTTCAGGCAAAACATTTAAAATGGCATTAAAGATTTGTTTGGACGACTGGGTGACCACCTGTGGTGTGTGTTTGACAGAGGTGATGTCACACGTCCTTGTGAACCCGGGAGTGTAAGATCTGACAGACCCTGTGCCGATATCTATGCCTACAGACATTATGGAAAAATATAAGAGTGAGAAATGAGCGATTAGGAGGATATAAGTTATAAGAAGTAAAAGGGAGTGAAGGTGTGAGAGGAACAAAGGGCGTGTAAGAGAGGAAGATAAGGTGTGTTATACGGAAGTGTGTAATAAGAGGAGATAAGGAAGCATATAAGAAACGTTTAGCATTGTAGGATAATGCTCAATTCCAGCATATAGCTGATGGCAGACGTAGTATAGGCACAGTATTGAAGTATAGGAACTAACTACTTAATAGTATAAGTTTAGAAGGTATGTGTGCTTGGGTTAAGTACTTACTGTATAGGAAACTAGTAAAAAGACATCAACTAACTAGTATAACTCCTAGTTGGAAGTGCTTCGTTAAGTTACTAGTAAGATTTCTAGTTTAGAGTACTTAGGTAAGTATTTACTGGTATAAATTCTCTTTAGAGTACACCGTAGTTGAATTCCTAGTAAAAGACTCAGTGAGGCTTCCTAGTGTGAAGTAGTAAAAGAGTTAGTTATCTTAACCAGTAAAGGGTTCCTACGGTAAGTACCTTCTAGTTGAAATTACTGATTTTTCTAAGACTTTGTAAGGCTTCCTAGTTTAAAGTACTAAGCAGTAAAAGACACAGTAAAAGACTTAGTAAGAGTACGTCCCAAAACTAGTAAAGACTTCCTACTATAAGTACTAACTAGTATAAGAACTAGATTTACAACCCTACTCCATACTTTAATTTCTTAGACTTCAAGTACTTAGTAGTCCACTTAGAGATCTACATCTACAACAAGATAACCAATAGTTTATACTAACAATGTACACACCCTTTTAACCAATAGTAACCTTGGACCCGGAATTAGAACTATTCACCCACTTGGAAACAGTAGATTTAGATAAGACAGAGTCAAAGTCGGTATCGTCATCAACCTTAACAATGTTGATGTCACTTCCGTCAAACACAACAGCAGCCTTCATGGTAGAATCGTAAGGTCTGTCGAAGAAATCTTGAGATCCTCCACCAGCACCACCTTGTTTGTCGTGTAAGTGGGTGATCATCTTACCGGAACCAGCAGATAAAACTTCAAACAAATCTAATTCACCACATGCGGGCCAACAAGAACATTCAGAAACACCGTATTGTAAAGTTCTTGGGATCTTGGCGTTCAAAGCCCAGATAGCTGGCATATCGTAGTTGATAGCAGTCTTAGAACCAGAGGCTTCAGGCATTTGGAATTCAAAAACAAAGATCTTTTGAGATCCTTTGAACCCGTGGTAAGCTGGAATACCTTCTCTGTAGAATCCACAGTCATCACCGGAACATTTTTTGTCAGACATAATCATGTATTCGGTGTTGGAACCAATGGTAACATCGTCCAAGACGGTTGGAGAAGAAGCACCTCCAGAACAGTCGGAGTTGGCGTAAGAAATGGAGTTACCGAAAGCGTAATCGAAAACACCAGAACCATCACCACCATAGTGGTTAAGGAACACTAACCCGTCAGCTTGACCTGGGGTGTAGTAAGCAGATCTTTCCCAGTCACCGTCGGCGGCTTCTTCGTCATCTTCGTCGTCACTGTCGTCATCGGCAGCAGCAGAAGAAGTAGCAGCAGCAGCGGAGGAAGAAGAAGAAGAGGTGACAGCAGCACTGGTAGAAACAGTGGTGTCGATTTTATCGGTACCTTGGGTAGAAGTAGCCAATTTTTCTTGGGTTTGGGTAACACCGTTACCGTCAACGTAGACGGTTTGAGTAACTTCAACGATTTGAGTGGCTCTCTTGTGTTGGTGATGCTTGTGGACCAAAGTGGTGTCACAATCTTCATCTCTCTTGACCTTCTTAGCCTTCTTAGCCTTCTTGGAGCTAGAAGAAGCTGGGTAGTAAACACCAAATTGCTTCAATTTAAGAGGACCCCTGAAGTGCAAGGATAAATCTTCGTCTAAGGGAGACAAGTTACCGGAGAAAGACTTGGTTTTGGAAGAACAGGATTTGGTGTCAGCGTCCATAGAGGTAATTTCGTCGTAAGTACCGTCGAAACCAACTCCGGCGTAAACAACCTTGTTGGTGGAAGAACAGTAGTAGTTACCGTCATCACTCAACTGACAAGCAGCCTGGGCTGAGGAAACAAGGAAAAAGCCAATGGCGTATAAAGCGGATAATCTCATTTGTAAGGAACGAACAGTTGAATAAACAAAATGTGATTATAATCTAACAAGGGAATGGATGTTTTATGGATAAAACAGAAGATAAGGAATGACTTTAGTTAGATTTCAAACAAAATTTTGTTAGTGAAAAGGAAAAAAACAAAAAAAAAACTAATGGGAACTAAGTTGTTGATATTTAAAAAACTTGAAACTGACGAACTTGTGATTAATCGTGTTTTCCATTATGTAAAACAAGAAAAAAAAAATAATAATAAGAAAAATAAAAAAAAAGCTGGGTAAACACACGCTTCCGCATTGCTTTTTTAAGGCAAAATTTCTTAACCAGCAATAATTTGGCTCGATCCGGGCGGCTATGTGCAGGCGATGCTGTTCAGTTGGCTCGAATGAGAATGTTGGTTACCGTTTTAGGCCACTTATCATTTAACCGAACTGCCACTGAACACAGCCAGATTCAGATTTCAACTAAGTTCCCAGCTCCCTAATCCTTACTAGGCTTGCAGTCATCTACATCTACAAAAAATAAACCCATGAGTAAAACGCCCCTTCGTCCCTATGTCTGCAGGGTTCTTGTGTACCCCTGGTGTTGTTATAGTGTTTTTCTGTTGATATGTGTTGTCACGATAAAAAAACGTGTTTTTGTTGGTGTGCCTGAAAATCGGCTCCCTCCTTTTAGTTAAAGTCAAAAAATTACACAAAATGCGTTTCGTGTTTTCGCCTAATATAACCAAAAAACCACTTTACAACGACCCGGTTTGGGCCCACTGGCCCCCGCCATGCAGGCGTCGTGGGCGTTTGGTACCACCGCACCGCCCCAGGGGAATGAAGAAGCCTCGTCTGTCAATTTGCGGCGTCTCTGACGAGGCTGGGAGTGACAAGAGCAACCGACTGAGAACAAGGCAGACACTCCATAAGATAAATAGAGGCTAAAAAGAGCGAGAAAAGTAAAGCAGCATGGCCTCTGGCTCGTAGCACTTAGCCAGTTGAGAGCGCCTGTTCTAACTAGTTCAGATCGCCGTTATAGCCAGTTTACGGGCGGTACTACCTGGTGATTAGACGAATTGTCCAGCGTGCATAAGCCGGCATAACGGTTATTACATCATTAGTAGTAGATTTTTGCAGCTTATGGAAATCAAAAGTTCTGGACTGATTGGATACATTTGCACATCATACATGCAGACACTGCAAGAAAACGCAAATTGTGATTTTCACAGTTCAACTGTTTCTTGATGGTATTTTTTGCAGACTTCACATTTTGGTTTTCAGCTGTACTTTTTTGCAGTATAAAATATTTATGGCACCACCACATTTTAACTTGTGGACAAATGTCCCCAAACAAGCAAGTAAACTTTGCTGGCATGCTTACACTCTTGTTTCGATCTTTAAATACGGTTTTTGAACTCTGCCAGCATAATCTAAAAAGTATTCTTGCATATAATCGGACCAGCCGTTTTAACGTCTCATCGAACCTATGAAAATTTTTTTCTTGCATATTTCTTTTTGGTATAACCCGTTGGACCCAGATCCAGATTCAGATAGTCATACAGGATCTCATCAAGTAACCTGAAACGGAAATACTACGCTGTTGCAGCCAAAAATCGGTGCAGCCAAAAAGATGTTGGATTTATGGAAGTCCGTGTAGATTTAGGTGCATTAGTTTTTTGGTGTGTTTGGTGTACGGAGGTGGTGTAAGGAGGTATGAGTGCAGCGTTGGCAGCCACCCGTCAGTGGAAAGGTCGTGCACCACCATGTTCTATGTCGTTATATGACGACATCTTACTCGGTCACTAGCGACATCGCGCTGCGGCTCTCAATATTTACACAACAAAACTATCGAACGCAGAAATTACCATAAATAACTTTAATTACTTTGACACTTTTCTAACATCGCTACATATATACCCCAAGATGTCCCACGTCTATGGAAACACACAGACAAACACTAACTCCAACATGAACGCCAGTACGCCACCCCAAATCATAATCAATGATAATCCTACGATACCTCATTACCCGCTTCAAGAGACGTTTAAGAAATCCAACCATTCCATGAAAATAGTCGTTGTAGGAGACGGTGGGTGTGGGAAGACTTGTTTGTTGGTCAGTTACACACAGCAGAAGTTTCCCGAGATCTATGTGCCCACGATTTTTGAGAATTATGTGGCTAACGTCGTTGCTCCTAATAATCAGTTGATAGAATTGGCATTATGGGATACTGCTGGACAGGAAGAGTACGACCGGTTGAGGCCGTTGAGTTACCACGACGTGGATGTGTTGTTGATATGCTTCAGTTTAGATAACTTAATTTCGCTTCAGAACGTCAAAGATATTTGGTTCCCTGAGGTCAACCATTTCTGCCCTGGAACTCCTATTCTCCTAATTGGGACTAAAGCAGACTTGCTTGATGACTCTATTGACCCAGACTTACCTATCCAGTTGGCATACGAGATTAACGCTATAGGGTACATCCAGTGCTCTGCTAAAACGATGTTCAATGTGTCTAACGTGTTTAATTTCGCCATACATCATTACCACACCAAGTACGAAGAATGGGAGAAGGAACAGCAACAGAAAAAACGTCGGAGTTTCTTGGGCCATTCTAGAGGAGCATCTAAGAGTTCCGTGGGGTCAAAGAAAGGACATTTCAAGACCAGTTCCATCGACACCTCCATCTTCAACTCTCCTTTGACGGAGGAAGAAAGAAACCCTTACACCAGCAATTACAACTACAACTACTCCAACGAATTAGACGACTATTCCCACCGTAAGGACAAGAAGTCCAGAAGGTGTACCATCTTGTAACTGTGCATATATAGACAATAATTAACTGCAAAATAGAAAAGTAGTGGCTACACCAAATTCATCGTGATGGTGGATTTCATCTCAGCCTCAACCGAAATCAAAAAAAACCCATACACAGATCTGAACCATGGCTAGATCCAAGATAAAAAACGCCAATGGCGTGGAAGATATAGTCAATACGTCCACCACCGAGTTCCCAACAGTTGCGGCCACGGAGGACGGGGCCGAGCCCATCCCATTTCCTTTAGTTCAAGAGGAAAACCACCAGACAGGTGGATTATCAGTCAAGCCAGGTATGGATTCAGGAAATGAAGCTGCTGAACATTATAAGGTATTACCGGCATACCGATACAACTTGAGGAACAGATGCTTACCGTTTGTGCGGGCAGAGACAGATATATTGTACAAGATTCAAAAGACGTTGAGAAATCCTGTGTTTGATTACTATTTTGCGTGGACCGCCAATTTGGCTAGCCACACGTTCTACGTGTTGATGTTACCAGCTAGTTGTTGGTTCGGCAGTGCTGGGCTTTCCAGAGATTTGGTGTTTGTGTTGGGGTTCGGCATCTATATCAGTGGCAATCTCAAGGACTTTTTGTGTTTGCCTAGGCCAAGGTCTCCTCCGCTACACAGAATCACACTCAGCTCTTATACGGCGTTAGAGTACGGGTTCCCCTCCAGTCATAGTGCCAATGCCACGTCGGTGAGCTTGGTGATGTTGACGAAGGTGCTTCAGATGGACGGGCTCGACAAGAACATCAAATTGTATGCTATTATTGCCACGGTTGTGTACTATGTGTCGTTGATATTTGGCAGAATCTATTGTGGGATGCACGGGTTCTTTGATGTGGCCACAGGGTCCATCGTCGGGGTGTTATTGTACTTGTTCAGGTACTTCTGGGGCGAGCAGTTTGACAATTTCTTTGTGCTAGATGTCAACAACAACTTTGGGTATTTTACACCAGTATTAATCGTGGCATTTTACTTGCTTCTTATCCACATCCACTTTGAGCCAGTGGACAACTGTCCATGCTTCGACGATTCTGTGGCATTTGTCGGTGTGTTGATCGGATTGGACTTGAGTCATTGGTTGGCTTACAAGACATTATATTTCATGAACCTAACCAACGATCCATTCTTAAACCCTATTACCGTTCCTTACAATTATGGTGAGCTCGGGGTGGTTAAAAGTATCATCAGAGTGGTTATTGGCGTGATTTTGGTGGTTTCTTGGAAGACTGTGTCCAAGAAAGTGGTTTTCACTATACTACCACCAATTTATAAGTTTGTGGGAGTGAACATTCCACGGAAAAACTTCAAGCCGACAGCTTTTTCCAGTCAATCTAATAAGCAAATTAGAAAGACGTCGATTTCAAATTTGACGGAAGAAGATCTTAAATTCTTGGTGCCCAATAAGAAGGACAACGTGGGAATTCAAGACGATATCGACTACTATGAGATGGTAAATTACGATAAAGATAAAGAAGGAAAACCACCAGCTAGATCTGCGGGCGTGTTCAAGCCAAGATACGACGTGGAAATTATCGGTAGGCTAATTATTTATGCCGGAATCTCCATCATGAGTGTTTGGGGTTTTGCAGTAATGACAAAGGCGTTAAATTTGAACTGATTTACGAAGAAACTGGTCTAACATAAGTATGACGGTTAAAGTGAGTTGTAAGGCCGGGCCGGGGAGGTTTTATTTCATGTGAGAATGGCACGATTTTTATGGCAGTCCAGAAAGTCGGGCTCCTAATGGTATTGTGGCTAGTGGTTTGGTCCGGGTGGTTTTCGCGCAAGCAAAGTCCCCAAAAATTAAATAAAATTGAGGCGGGTGTGGATTGTTGTGGCTAGTGACCTATCAATTTGCCACAATCGCGGCAGGGGTTCCTAACTAAATAAAGGGCATGCAACCAATCACTGAAGATCGTAAGGAGCCGTAGGATTCAGGGCCACAGATAAAATTTATTTTCAACCCTTACATCTTTAGAGGAAGCTTTTAACGCAATACCGGAATCAAACGCCGCTATGTTAATAGTGTCAAACCATCAATTAAAGTTTGAATCTGACGCCTTTGCATTTCAGAATAGGAAACGTTTTAATAAGCCCGGATATGAAATAGCCCCTGGTGCACGCATTTTTTTAGTATCACCCAACTGGCATGAAGTATCTTAACCATAAATGCTTAATACAATGCATAACAAGATTATTTTTTGAGGGTGATTGGTAATGTATGAGTGTTAGTTCTCGGCTATCCTGTACATCGGGTCAAAATGAAAATATAAACGAAGGGGAAAAATTTAAACTTTGCTATATGAATGAAAATGGGTAGAAGTCCTGGTGCATTGGTTTTGGTTACATTCAAGGGTGGTGAGAGAGTGGGCCTTGAAATAGCAACTGCAGATTGTTCGACGATGCAGTAGACAGGCTCGAGAAGCAGATGTAAGGAAGAAAGAAAGCAAGAAAAAAAAGCAAGGAAGTGAGGGAACGAAAGGAATATGCAAAGTGACTGCAACAGCTATAACAAACACCAGGTAAACACAGGTAAACAAGAAAAGCCGTAAATCAGTACACTTTTGTTAGTTGTCACGGACTTCCTTTTCTCTTGTTTGTCAAAGGAAAAGCGCATTGTGGAGATTATTCTTTCTTAGGATCCTATACGTGTGGTTACCGTTCAAAAACATCCAAGCAACCAGGAGGTTTAATCAAACGGGTCTGATATTCCCGAATCGTATCTCGCATACCTCGTTGCTATTATGAGGGGATATACGTTATAAACCCAATTTTTTTTCAATTTAATTCCCTCTTCTCAATTGTTCATAATGAGTTTATATTTAAGAGCATATTTTGTACCTTGTAACACATTTTTTTATTTTAATTTATCCATAAAAAATATATTAAAATCCTCAAATTTTATTTTTTTATTTTTTCGATTGGTCTGGCCTCTTTATTTTTTTATTTTGTTTCCGAGTACCTATCATTTTTGATTTCAAACTTGGGCTTAACCATACCAAAACGGACCCTAACCATCTAATAATATATAATTACGCATAGGTCCTTACTAATAAGCTGAAAATTTATTATTAAGTTTTGGCCGACTTTATTATCGTTTTGGATCCCAGATTTTTAGGTTTATCCCCACGCACTTTTATTTTCCCAGTCATATCGTCTGGTACCCCTTTGTGAAAGAACCAACATTCCCAATCCCCAGACACTACGTCCTACAAACACTTAGTGTTCCTAGTTTCTTTCTCCTCCTTACACCAGCTTTTCGGTATAAAGTTCAAAGGGTCGACCTTACAATAATGATCAATGGAAGGACACACTAATTCGAATTCCGCTAAGGGATTGTATAGTGACATATCGGCATTGTCGACAAAGTTGGCCAACTATCAAAAGGAAACGGACAAAAAATTTGAGAACTTGGGGGTACGGAACTCGTTCCAGTTGCAATCAATAAGTGAAAGGCTTACTACCCTTGAAAATCGGTTTAATGAACTAGTACAAGAGTTTGAAAACTTCAAAAGTAATTCTCCCACTTCGGTGGATGTGGCCAACAGTGACATCAAAAAGAAGATAGAATTTATTGGCCAGCATATGGCAGATCTTACTAGTGATATAACCAAATTAGGGCCTACTGCTATGCCTGGAAATGGTTCTGGAAATGAACAAACTGGCCAAGGTCTTGGGCCTATGATTATGAATAATACTTCGAGTGGCAGCAGCTTGAACAACATGACGGGGTCCGGGTCCAGCGGCAATACCATGAACAGTTTGTTGGAAGACTCTTTGACATCTGCTGAAACTTTGGGGTCTAATATGATACAGAATATCCCTGAAAACATGGGAAGTAATGCCATTGGGCAGCAGGCCCGATCCGCAGCTCAACACCGGGCCGCTCAACACCACCAGGCGCAACGAAGGGCCCTGGCGCATGCTGCTGCACAGGCTCAGGCCGCTGCACAGGCCCAGGCAGCTCAACAGCACGCCGTGGCACAACACTGTGCTCAACAACAAGCTCAACAACAAGCTCAACAGCAGGCTCAACAACAGGCTCAACAACAGGCACAAGCACAAGCTCAGGCCCAAGCTCAAGTCCAGGCCCAAGCTCAAGCACAAGCACAGGCCCAGGCCCAAGCTCAGGCCCAGGCACAAGCAGAAGCAGCAGCAGCAGCAGCAGTACAGGACGCTGGGTCGCTCTCCAATTTGTCCAATGCCGTGTCGTCTTCGTCGACCGCTAGCGTTTTTGACAACGTGAGGCCGGACGGTACAGACATGGGTCCTTTGGGACGGCCAATGTTGAATAATATGCCTTCTTATTCGAACACCAGTTTCATGTATATCAACAAGCAATGGTCCAAGGCGCTCGGGATCCGGTCCCCTGTCGTAGGATCTCCGTTCACGCCGAAGCAAATGAACCTTGACTACCCTATTCCCATTACCAGGGCACTTTCATTCAATAGGCAACTAGAAGCAGGAAATCTAGTGGCAGCAGACGAAGCCAATTCCAACGCCGTCCACGCCATGGGAGAAGGGTCTGTGATACCCGATCTGTTGACTGGAGCAGTTGGCGACTCGGCAGTGGGTATGGGTAACCAGCTTGGTGCCAAGTCTATGGTTGGAGGGTTTGATCTTATGGACGCATCGCCAGCGGTGACAGTTAAGTCGGACGAGTCATCTTCTACGGCACATATGAACAGGCGCAGGAAGTCGTCCAAATCCAGCGAGTCCAGTGGCACCGGGTCGCCTACGTTGACCCATAAAACTATTGGAGGGGTGGAGTATCCTCAGTACAAGCTTGAAAAAGGAGCCAGAAATGTGGAAGAGATATGGCACGAGTACGAGTATGGAGTGAAAGGCAAACCACCGTTGAAAGAACTCGAGGAAAAGTACAATGCCAAGTGGAGAAACGACACCGAGTCCCGGACATTTGTACGGAGGAAAAAAATCTATAATGCCATTGAACGAGGTAAAGAGTTAGGATACGCAGAAGAGGATATTGTTAAAGAGTTGGAAAATTTAAGAACTTACGAAGCCAACGGCACCGTGAAAAAGAAGCCCATGAGCTGGTTGTATAGTAACATCCCGGAGATGTACAGATAGCCTTTGCCGTTCTTTTTTTTGTTCTTCCACTTAGTGAACGGAAAAAAATAGTGGTTGTGAAAAATTGATTATATTGCAACTAAAGATAGAGGCCATCGCGGATACAGAAACGAAAAAAAAAAGTTACATTCGAATCCGCCTGTATAAATTAATACTTTTAATAACTTGTATTTGTAATAAAGAATGATCCCGGTTGTTTTGGAAGAAAGAGAGGTGGTCAAGAGGGGCGCTTCGACCTCTGAAGAAACAGAACAAGAGCAATCTTTCGTTAAAAGAAAAGTTAAGGCTCCTAAAATCAACAGAAGAAGGTACAAGCAGAAACCAGTTGATAAGACATCTCCTTTAGGGGTTCTAGAATTTGAAATCGATGAGTTGTTACAGGGCCACGGGTTGACAAGAGAGGACGTGCTGAACGATATGAGTGCCATCCTAAACGACAGAGAGTTGGAAGTTCTGTATCACGTGAGAGTGGAAAATGTTGAAATCGCCAGGTTGACATCCAACGGAGATGGGCTTGCTTTGATCCCGCATCCTGTGGTGGAGGGCCGTAAACAAGTGGTGGTGGTACCATTTGGGTTACCAGGCGACGTCGTGGTTATCAAGGTGTTCAAGTCCCATCCGTTATACGTGGAATCAGACTTGTTAGAGGTCACTGTGGCATCTGAGATGAGAGATGATTCTTTGATCAACTGCAAATATTTCGGTAAGTGCAGTGGATGCCAGTACCAGAATGTGGAATACCAGCAGGCGTTAAAGTTTAAACAAAATATCATACATAATGCTTACAAGTATTTTGCACCCAATATCTTGAAGATTATGCCTTCAGTTGACGAAACTGAGCCATCGCCTTTGACATACAATTACAGAACCAAATTGACGCCACATTTCAACGTACCTAACGCCATACGGACCAAAAAAGGTGCCAAGATGGAAACACGTCCGAGCATGGGGTTCGGGGCCAAAGGAAGACCTCAATGGAGGCCCACAGAAGGTGGAGATGGCCAAGTAGTGGATATCGAGGAGTGTCCTATTGGAACTAGCATAATAAACACGGGGATGAAGCACGAACGGTTGAAGTTTGAAGAAACGTTCCAGAACTACAAAAAGGGAGCCACCATCTTGTTGAGAGAACACACACAAGTGGCAGAAGAAGCCGTGTTTGACGAACAATCAGAGAATGTGGATTTCCACACCAAGGACGTCAACAAAGTGGTAGTTGATGATAAAGTGAAGACTTGCGTCACCAACCCTCGGTACATTGTTAACGAGTTTGTCAATGGGTTCAAGTTCAAGTTCTCTGCCGGGGAGTTCTTCCAAAATAACAATTCCATTTTACCAGCAGTCACCAGCTATGTCAGATCGAACCTTAACATCTCCAACGACTCAGATAATTACTTGGTGGACGCATACTGTGGGTCCGGGTTGTTTTCCATTACTTGTTCCGATAACGTGAAAAAAGTCATTGGGGTGGAAGTTTCAGCCGACTCGGTCAAATTCGCCAATTTGAACGCCCAGCTCAACAACATTGCCAATGCCAAGTTCATTGTGGGTAAAGCAGAGGAAATCTTCAAGGACATTGATGTGCCTAACGATAAAACGTCTGTTATTCTTGACCCACCAAGAAAAGGGTGTGACGAAGTGTTCCTTAACCAGCTTTCCCAGTTCTTCCCCGCCAGAATCGTTTACATAAGCTGTAACGTTCACAGTCAAGCCAGAGACGTAGAATGGTTCCTTAACAATACAGAAAACGGAGGGAAGTACGAGGTTGCAAGCATCAAAGGATTTGATTTCTTTCCTCAAACACATCACGTGGAAAGCGTTGCCGTTCTCCGGTTGAAATAAAGCAACACGAAGTTACGACTTATTTTGCATTCTATTTATTTATGCACTTATTTATATGCAATAGACGGTATTTATTAGTTTATGATTTTGCAGTCAAAAACTCTGTAGGTAAGACCGGCAAGAGGGCTACAGCCCTAGAGGTGCGGATTTTTGTGTGCACCAACCAGACGTTTTTTTTTCCAGTTGGGCGCTCTTCACACTCAAAAACTTTTTCTCTCCTGAAAAAAAAATTTAATATACATTAAACACATATACCAAGATGGAAAACGATAAAGGTCAATTAGTATGTTGAAATGCCAATAATGAAACGGGGATACGTCAGTGAGAGATATAAGCAGTAGATCACTATGGTATGCGGTCCAAGCATGCCTGTTGTTGTTAAAAGAGAAACGTCCTGCGAATCAGAGAAGAGAGACACAGAAGGCAACCAAGCACATGGAAAAGAGTTACGAGAGCACTCAGAAGAAGCACAGCATCTCTGTGATGAACCAGGAATCGAACACAATGAAGAAAGTCCGTTTTGAAGAGGAGTCCAAACAAATAAATGTCCTAAGAATAGCATGACACCCTCCCTCGAAGTGCATCAAAGTTCCACAGATGGATAAAACCATCCACTCCGCTCCTGACAAGATCACCGTCCCCAGGTCGTAAGCACCAATACTAACTATCTCTAGGTCGAATTATACGTTCCAAGAAAATGTTCTGCTACCAACAGAATCATCAAAGCTAAAGATCACGCTTCTGTTCAAATCAGCATTGCTAACGTTGACGAAGAAGGTAGAGCTATTGCCGGTGACAACACCACCTACGCTTTGTGTGGTTACATCAGAGGTAGAGGTGAAGCTGATGACTCTTTAAACAGATTAGCCCAACAAGACGGTTTATTAAAGAACGTCTGGTCTTACTCCCGTTAATTTAGTAATTGTATAGTTAATGTCATTAAGTTATATAATAGACTTTGAACTTTGAAGCTCTTGGGACCAGAGGAGAACGTAGAGACTATAGATAAACCTTTACTGTTCTTGGGGTCTTCTGGTCGGCACACGACTTTTTTACTCCATGGGGCGGTTTTGTGCGTTACAACCTTATCATCCTTAACTGAAACTCTAAAAAAACACCCTTAAAAATCGACTTTATACATGTCAATTGCCATATTTACCTTACTTTACGACACCGGGTACTTGCCAGGATCGTTGCTCTTGGGCTCCATTCTCAAGGACATGATCAAAGATCACCAATTGCAAGTTCTGTTGGGGATCCTTATTGACAAGTCTGTATTTAATGACGACCAGATATCCCTTTTAAATGAAGTTTATGACGACTTGGTAGACATTGCCGTGATCAAAAGCAGTTTGAACCACAAGTTGGTGCACGACATCAATCGTCCTGAGCTCGATAAGACTTATAGCAAAGTGCATTTGTGGAATTTGCCTTACACCAAAGTGTTATATTTAGACTCCGATACATTGCCCAACCCCACTTCAAACTTGTTGGATTTGCTTAAAATTGACTTTCATGAGAGTAAGATATTGGCCAGTCCCGACTCCGGGTTCCCTGACATTTTCAACTCGGGGATGTTTGTGATCAAGCCAAATAAACTGGACTATAAGAACTTGGTGCAGTTGGTAGAATCAGAGCAGGACGTTTCTTTTGACGGGGCGGACCAAGGATTATTGAATCAGTATTTCAACAGCGATCCCGATTGGGTGGGCAACGCCGTTGCATCTTCAGGCACTCCACAGGTCTCCCACAAGACTGCATCTTCTTCCAACTGGGTACCACTTCCGTTCTTGTACAATGTCACACCAAACACTCAGTATCAGTATGCCCCTGCATACAGCTACTTCTCCAGCACCACAGTCAATCCCTTGGCCGTGGGCAAGATCCTCCCACCAGACCCAGACACCGGCGTGTTCGGTGGTGGCACAATTGAGACGCCTTATGGGTACACTGCTTCTAAGCACTACGGCAATAAAGTCAAATTAATTCACTACATTGGGCCCCAGAAACCATGGAAGTACCCCTACAACCCCAGCCACGCCGAATGGTGGACTTTGTGGCACAAATACTACGACCACAACACCTTGGATGCTACTAAAAAGCTGGCTGGCTCATCAGAGTATACCACCAAGGACTCGCTTTGGGACCCTGCGGTGTCGTCTCCCCCAAAGGAAGCATCTTCTCCTAAACCAGTGTCGATCCCCACGAAATTCACCAGTTCCTGGGACAGAGATGCCAAGCCAAAGAAACCTATTCTCAGAAATAGCACCAGAAGCAGTCCTAAACAGTCTCTGCAACAAGCAATAAACAGAGAAAGAGAGAAACAGTCGGTTTATGGGTTCCATCCTTTCCAAAAACCCGAGAGAGTGTTCTCCGAAAGCCACGATTACGTGCCAACACTCCCAGATATCTCCAAGTTGAAGAAACAACAAAAACCTCATCCATACTCCAGTTCTGTGGACGTGGACGAAGTCAATGAAAAATTGGCCAATTTAGGCTTAGATAAATGATTCAGATCCTGTTGCTTTATTCATACTGTTAGTTTCCCCTTGATGTTCATTTCACAGTCTTAGTGACTCAAACTTTCGTTCTTTTCTTATTGTTATGTGTATTATGTCATAATTAGACGTTTCCTTTTAAATCAATATATAATGGCCTTTTTGATCTGATCTACTTTGCTACCATCGCGATGGGATTACCCGGACAAAAAATTTAAGGAGTCGAGGGTTAATAAAAAAAAAATTTTCACATACCAAAAAAAAAATCCAATTTAAATACTCCTTTTATTACTAAAGAAATAAATACAGAGAATGTCCGGAATTACTGAAGTTGATGCCAACTTGATCGAAACTAACTACGACAATGTCGTCTACTCTTTCGATGATTTGAACTTGAAAGAACAAATTGTTAGAGGTATTTTCGGTTACGGTTACGAATCGCCATCTGCTATTCAACAAAGAGCTATCTTACCAATCACTGAAGGTAAAGATGTCTTGGCTCAGGCTCAATCTGGTACTGGTAAGACTGCCACCTTCACCATTTCTGCCTTACAAAGAATCGATGAAACCTCTAAGACCACTCAAGCTTTGATCTTGGCTCCAACCAGAGAATTGGCTTTACAAATCCAAAACGTTATTACCAGTATTGGTTTATACTTAAACGTTACCGTTCATGCATGTATTGGTGGTACTTCTACCAGAGATGATTTTGATGCCTTCAAATCCGGTGTTCAAATCGTCGTGGGTACTCCAGGTAGAGTTTTCGATATGATTGAAAGAAGATACTTCAAAACCGAAAACGTCAAGATGTTCATCTTAGATGAAGCCGATGAAATGTTGTCTTCTGGTTTCAAAGAACAAATTTACAAGATTTTCAGATTATTGCCAACCACTACCCAAGTTGTGTTATTATCTGCTACCATGCCACAAGATGTGTTAGAAGTTACCACCAAATTCATGAGAAACCCAGTTAGAATCTTGGTCAAGAAAGATGAATTAACCTTGGAAGGTATCAAACAATTCTTCATCAATGTTGAAAAGGAAGAATACAAATTCGAATGTTTATGTGATTTATACGATTCCATTTCTGTTACTCAAGCTGTTATCTTCTGTAACACCAGAGCTAAGGTTGAATACTTGACCAACAAATTGAAGGGTGAAAACTTTACTGTTTCTTCTATCCACGCCGACTTACAACAAAGTGAAAGAGATACTATCATGAAAGAATTCAGATCTGGTTCTTCTAGAATTTTGATTGCTACTGACTTATTGGCTAGAGGTATCGATGTCCAACAAGTTTCCTTGGTTATTAACTACGATTTACCTGCCAACAAGGAAAACTACATCCACAGAATTGGTAGAGGTGGTAGATTTGGTAGAAAAGGTGTGGCTATCAACTTTGTCACCGATAACGATGTTGGTATGATGAGAGATATCGAAAAATTCTACTCTACTCAAATCACTGAAATGCCAGCTGATATCGGTACTTTGTTCTCTTAAGGAGGGTAGAAAAAGAGAATGAAAAATAGGAAATAAAAAAGAAGAAAGGTTTATATTTCTGGTTATCTACTTGTAGATACTGTTCATAATAAATGTAATTTAAGTAATTGCGAAAAAAAAAATGGTAAGTAAAAACTAAAGTCATTTATAATTCCTCCTCATGACTAGTTTAATGCCTGGAGCATTTTTTGGGGGCCTGGAAGGCTCCAGCAGTGGGTCTAGACCTTCAAGAACATCACTTACTGAAGGATTCGATGCCGTGGTGCATGAATCGGCCAAAAAAGTGGTAGAAGAGACGGCGTTTGATCAGTTTCAAATCAAACAGAAGATCAGTAAAAAGACACAAAGACAGGCCCATCTTCTAGGTCAGCTAGATACATTGGTGTATTTTCTTGTGGGGTACCAGTTTGTGAAATACTGTTTCTCTGCCAGCTTATTGCCGGTTGTGGCACACGTTGCTGCCCAAAAGTTGTTGTCCACAGGGTCGTTATCAGATTCAGAGAGGGGCTACTTCTTGCGGTTTCTATCGCAGAGGTACGAAGCGGAGGCCGCCAATGGTGTCGACGAGGCTAGCAGAGATATGATATTGGACCTGGTGATGCTGGGGGTGTGTGCTATGCTTTACTGGAAGTCGGTTGGCACGATTGTGTATCATATTGTGTACATCTGTGGGTGGTTGATTCCCATTGCCAATCGGAACGGCGGGTCCTTGGACAGCATTAGCAATGGTACATGGTGGGTTGTGTCGTTTATTGGGGAGTATAGGCCTATGGATGGGTGGAACGATATGAGTTATTTCAGCCAAATGGTGCATCTTGGACTTGTGGGGCTAGTATTGAGCGACTTGTTCATACTATTCATTCAATTGTGCATATTTCAAGCTATTTTCAAGCAGTCTACGATCTCGCCGGTGGGGAGGAAGCTTGCCACACAGGAGGTGGAGGTGGTCAGACGCCAGGGCGATCTGTTCACGATGCTTGCGGGTGACCCATCTTTGGTGGAAAATGACGATCTTCCTACAGCCTTGCGTATCCGGTTGTACGAGACGTTCAGCTGGAAGGCGTTCAACCCCAATAAGGCGTGAACTATGGGAAGTGAAGTTAGGAGCCCTGACTTATGGAGCATGATAAAGGCATGGAAAGAGTGACAAGATTAAAAGAGCACCAAGAACCAATTTGCATAGATACGCTTATTTGCATAACAATTTGAGCCATTCCCACATATCCAGCACGGAATGGGTCCCGTGGGCACATTAATCACAAACATCACGGCTAGTCTGACCTATCTTGGTCGATTACATAGATATTCTGTAGAATAAATAATGAGCAATGAGAAAAATTAAAAGTATGGCTAAACAACTATCTTCCTTAAGAACATGGCGTCTAAAACCGTTGAAAATAGGGTATCCGCTATACAGACATAACCAGAACATACACCTGGCACTAAAGAATGTGCTATTCGACCACAAAACAGACTCTTCGTCTGTGGATCTTATTAGCAGCACTTTACAAGTCGACCCCAGTATTCTTACAGGTGAGACCATCCCCATCGAAAACTTGTACACGAGGCCCAAACCGCAGCGATTGGCGGGTCGGCAGTTGTTTCAAGAGCAGTACCAGTGGAGCAAGAGCTTGAACTTGCGGTGGAACGTCTCTGACGACAGCGTCAAGCAGGTGTTTTATGATGAGCAGTATATCAACCATCTGTACGAGACGCTGGTTCAATTGTGGCAGGGATACGAGATTGTCCAGTTCTTGAAACGATTCCTGAACGAGACATGGAACCCGTATTACTACCTGGGGCTCAAGCCGTGGGAGATTGTCATGGACAAGTTCTACGGAGGGGAAAACGATTACTACGATGAGATCATCAAACGGGCCCTAAGACAGCGGAAGGGGGTTTGGACACCACAAAAAGACGTCCAAACGCAAACAGACGCTGAAACATTGAGCCGTTTGTGTGCCCACGTTTTTTTCCAGTCGCTAGACCCCGTGCCTGAAAGCACAGGGTACCCCAGATTCGTACGAGACCAGATCCATCAAAAAATGGTGCTGTCGTCCGTACGAGACCATCACGGGCTTTTGCTCCAGAAATGGCACGGCTTGACACACGAGCAAAGACAATCGTACGCTACAGACCACATCAAAACGTCTAATAAGTTTGCTAGAGATTACTGCAAAATGTTGATGGTGCTACATTACATTTACGATGTGGCCGGAACCGGCTTTGACTGGCGAAAAATGCTCCTGGGGTCGGACTACGTGTACTACCGGGGAGCATACTTGAAGTCGTTCATCTACATGAAACAAAACCGGCTCCAGGCCGTCATGTTCAAGGACTTGGTGTATAAGTGAAAAAAGTCGTGCACCGACCACATACCATTCTCCATACACAGAACGCGTCTGCCAAAAAAAATCACGTTTAGAACTACTAGCAAAAGAACCATAGAATCCCCTAAAATGACTACCGCCGTTGACCCTGTATCCAAGAAACAAAAGACCGATGACGTTCCGCTCCTCAAAGTGTTCTTAAGGTCCGAAAAAGCCACCGTGCCTACTAAAGGATCCGCTTTGGCTGCTGGATACGATTTATACTCATCAGAAGCAGGTCTTATTCCAGCACACGGACAAGCCATGATTAAAACGGATTTGACTGTCATCGTGCCAGTAGGGTGCTACGGGAGAGTTGCCCCAAGATCAGGGTTGGCTGCCAAACACGGAATTTCCACTGGTGCTGGAGTTATCGATGCTGATTACAGAGGAGAAGTGAAAGTCATTTTATTTAACCATTCAGATAAAGACTTTGAAGTAGCAGAAGGGGACAGAATTGCCCAATTGGTATTGGAAAAGATCCTTTTGACAGACATCAAGGTCATCACTGCTGAAGAATTGGATATTACCGAAAGAGGCGAAGGAGGATTTGGCTCTACTGGTGGATTCAACAAGAAATAAGACTATAATATACATCATTATAAAGACTGCATAAAACTTTCATTAATACCTCTATTTACAAATATTTTTTGGCAACTCACATACTAGCGGTGGGTCTGTCATCTTTCTTGTTGAAAGAATCTTTGTCTTTTTGGTTTTCGTTTCTGTTTTCATTGGAGTTTTCAGTTTCTGCTTTTGACTGTTCAGTCTTCTCTACCAGCTGAGTTTCAGCGGTGTCGGAATCTGGTTCCACTTTCATACCACCATCAGCAGCTTCTTCCAATTCGTCCAATTTGATTTCGTCCTTAACATGCGTGACGGTATCCTTTTCTCTCAAGTTCTCCTCGTTGATCAAATCGTCTTGTTCTTTCAAGATATCCAATTTCAATTTGGAGTCATCAGACAACTGCAATTTGGCCACATTATAAACTTCATCAGGAATCGAGCTTAAGACAGCTAAAAGAGCGTCGTAGTAAGATTCGATATCGTGGCTGTTTTCACCGTAGGTGTAGGTAGAAGACAAAATCAATAAGGTTGATGGGATCTTTTGTCTTAATCTCAAATCTAACCAGGTGGCCAAGTCTTCTCTTAATCTAGCAGGTGAAACATTGACAGTTCTGATCCCTCTTTGTTGACAAGCGTATTTCAATTCTTGAATAGTTAAAGATTCAACACCTTCGTAGTCAATAGCCTTGTCATCCTTGATAATGTTCAATAATCTGTGTCTGATTTGGTACCGTAAAATGGAGTCAGTACCGAACGATGTAATATTCATGTACTTTGCCATAGCCAACAATTGGGGTCTGGATAAGTTATCCAACACCTGATCGTTTTTGAAAAGTCTGGCAACTTGAATAAGATGTTCTCTGGATGGAGTGTTACCTAATGACAATGTATCAAAGAACGAAACAAAAGCTTCTCTTTCCTTATCGGTGATCTTAGACAATTTCAATCCACTCTCTTCAATGGTCTGTTTGATATATTGAGAAGCAGCAGTCTTGGCCTTGTATAACTTAGCACTCTTCAACTTTCTGTCCTTTTTAGACTCGTAAGTGGATGGTAAGAAATTGGGGAAGATTCTGACAATCACAGGGATCAACAATTCAGCAAATGGGATAAGCACCAATGCAGCAAATGGAACCAATCTCACCATATCAACCAACGTTCTTTGTAATTGATTACTTTCTCTTCTAGTCAAAGCGTACCCTGAGAACATCTTGATCAATAATTTAGTAGACACCTTGATTTCGAATCCCAATAATTTAGTCCCATCCCAGTAATGGGCGGCTTCGGTCTTGATCTTCTCCCATGTTGTTTTCTTTTCCGCCACTTCCGTGGGTTTTACCTCTTTAGAAACACCTGTTTTGATGGTTTCCGCCACCTCAGCTTTTTGTTTCTCTGCTTCTTTTTCAGCCACAGAAGACCCTGTTTTCTGGGTGTTGTACCGGACAAACGATTGTATTATAGGTCTCATGTACTGGTTATGCTTACGTAACCCTTTGTACAAGTACATATTGGAATTTGATGTTCTTATGCCCCTTTTCAACATGGCGTACCGCAAGGGCACTTCTGGCACTGATTTGGCTATAATCCTTTGAAACATTTATGGTGTCCGGGAGTTCTCTATAGGAGTTCTAAAGTTGTTGGATATGACACGTGAGTGAGTAGATTTGGATCAGTGACTATGACGATATTTAAACACAGAATGTATAAAAAAAGGGAAATAAGTAAATTGCCAAACAGATATTTAGTTAAAGAAAGAAGAAGAAAAAAAAATCAGCGAAATTTTCTGGTTATTTTGCGGGTAAAAAAAATAGCGCCGCTGGCACTAGGATCGCACGGCGGTGGTGGTGTAGCGGGTAAAAAAGTGGCTGGAAGGGAAAGTGGTATACACACGACCATATCACGGGTTCCAGCTAATGCAAAATTAAGTTACAGAGTAAAGTTTAAGGCAGATGAGTTGGGGTTGGTGAACTGGTAACCAAATTGTATATATTTTTAGACCATCTCTATTCTTCATCATGGGTAAGTTTATCCACCATGTTTTTGTGGTCTTTTTCTTCCCCACTGAGACCGATAATGACTATTTTGTCAACCACGGTGTGGAAATCTTCATCTTCACCGTCAAAGAACAAATTTAAGCTTTGCACATTTTGGAATCTAACAAACTTGAACTTGCATTCGTACCATCCCTCTGAAAGGTCTAATTTTTCAATGTGTGCAGCTGAATTGTCTGCCACCGCATCGTCAAACGATACTACTGTAGATTTGTTGGCCCACACTTTAATCAAATTTGGCAATTGGGTTTCTTCAACGTCGTCTTCGTCAAGGTTGGTATCGTCTGAAGCTGAGACTTTGCTTGTTTTAAGCAACACAGAGTAAACTTTGGACACATGGGTCAATGGGATATGCAAGATCATCTGCGCATCGGCATCTGAGTATATACTGTTAGGGGTCTTGAGATCAAAAACGTCTTTCACAGCGCCGGACTTGGCCAACGACACAGCATTCAAAGCTTCAAACTCTCCTCCTGCAACATACAGATTCAACACACTGTACCCACTAGGAACGTAGGACTTGATCTCTTCATACGAGGCATCACCAACCCCCGAACCAGCACCTGCAGCAGTCTCGCCATTCCCAGAACGAGAGTCGACGCTGCCGTCGGCGTCAGCTTTGGTACGTAACTCTTCAAACGCAGTTTGGATGGCCATCGATGCCCCCTTTATCACCTTGACTGATTTTCCACTCTCCATGAAAATAAAAGTAGGCACAGACGTAATTTCGTACTTGGCGGATAATTCCTGCTGGGTGTCTAGATCCACCTTCACCACCTCGATCTTGTGGAAACTGGGGTTGTCGTAGATCTGTTCAATCACTGGTTTAATGGCCTGGCACGGCCCACACCAGGTGGCGGTAAAATACACCACCAAATATTTGTTGCGGCTAATATAAGACTGCAAATCGGCAGGCGACTTGACGAACTGTACAGACATCACGACAAGGATGGCAACAGTAGGAGGTTACGGGTCAATTGGTGTAAGGATGTCGGAAGTTGTTATGTGTTACAACTAACGCTGGGAAATAGATATAGGGTCAAAAATTAAACCTGGAGCCAAAAAAATGCGAAACTGCATTTAGTAGATAATGATAGCCCATTTGAATGAGGCGGCCACTGAGTCTCCGGACACGAGTCTACGAGAGCTGACGGACACAGATCGACAGGAGAGCGACAGTGGGAAGTACGTGGCGGTTTCAGAGCGCAAAAGGGCCGAAAATAGAGTGAAAGATATGCTACAGCAAATGGACGCCTTGGATGTGAATGACTTTGAAGTAGATACATCTCTGGACATGCCAGCGTCCAGCTTGTCGGTTCAATCCACACAGGAGAGAGAACTGATCCAAAGCCCTGGATTTGAGAGTCCGTTGATGGTTTCAAATGGTCAGGACGAATCCCAATTGCAGTATAGTCGGCAACAAGTGAAGAAAGCAGGGGAGCTAGCAGAAATGCTTCTAGAAACCAAGAGAACGTTTCTAGCGGAGAATAACGTGGTAGACCCGTTGTCGAGGGCAGAAGATCCCTTGGGAACGGCCCAGCAGCCATCAAAACCCATTTCCAGGTCCACTTATATGAGGTCAGAGAGAGTCAAAGCTACCCTCGCATACAAGTACCTACAGATAGAGAAAATCGTTAACAACTACGATAGTTCGGTCAAATACCCTGGGGTGGAGGGTGTTTACAACCCGCTCCAAATCATACGGAATAGGCGGATCAGGGCAAAGTACCACGAGTATCCCAAACCGTTATCGTTCAAGACTACTCCTTTAGCATCAACTGTTTTCAGTTCCAAGTACTCCAACGACCGGACCAGGAAACCCCGCAGGTTTATTTGGGCGGTGGAGTTGAACGAGCTTATCAGTGATGCTTCCTGGCGGGTCAATCATATCCACGAGTTGAAGAACTCCAGAGGTGAATTGTGGTTCCCTCCGCCGGTCACAGCAGTGACTCCACCTTCCAAGTCAGAGCTGTCTCATAAGAGCAAAGTACACAGACGGTCACACCTGCTTGGGCGCTCCAGGTTACACGATAAGCTCTTTGACGACGACAACGATGCCAATTCGTATGTTTCTGGCGAAGACGTTGCCAATCTGAACCACCTGGGCCAGTCCAAGCCGGATATCCAAACACCAGGCAGAAGAGACAGACTCAAAAAGAGAATGAAGCGGGGGTTGAAGTACTCTGTGGATTCACGGTCTACGGGGTCTTCAGAGCTGGGCGATGGTTTGCACGATGCTTTCATCTATAAATTTCACCGGAAAAAGCCCGAAAGACTTGCTTCCGACCCCGGCACCAGTGCTGGCTCCAAAATAAGCACTCCTAAGCTGAAACACCAAGAGGTGTTCAATGCTAATTACCAGTCTCCGGGCACAGACTCTGCCGGTGACTTGTTCACGGATGTCAAGATCAACTCTGTTGAGCAGAGAAGGTTGAGTTTTGACGATCTGGAGCTTATAGAGCCAGAACCTATTGACGAACTAGACATTTCCCATGAACCAAGCACCGATGTTTCTGGTAATGGTAAGGCAGCTAGCCCTGAAACTCCTGCAAATCTGGCAATAGCTTCACTTGAAGACCAATTGACCAAGATATCACAGCACGAATTGTACATGAAAAACTCCACATACATCAAGCTTCATTACCTCCAGCAAATTTACCCACGGCTTGTAAGCTCCACAATAGAAAAGATTGGGACCTTGACTAAAAAAGCGATTCCAAGACTCAACGGGATCATGATCGATGTCAACGATGACGAGTTCCCGGCATTTGAAGCACTTTGTTCAGTGATGTTGTCGGAGATCAAAAGTGTGGTGCATATTATCAACGACGACTATTCTATACGAGTGGACAACTTGCTTACAAACAGCGACAGACTCATCGGAGAGATTAACACCTCTATGTCGCTAGAGATCCGGAAAATAGACGAGAAGTTGGACAAGTTGAACAATTCGTTGTTTGGAAACAATATTGCCCGACAATTAGATTTTGGGAATAACCAGAAACTAGATATGAAAGGAGCTGGAAACCATACATTATTATACTCAATCTTAGAGAACACAATTGTGGTGCTTTTGAGGCTTATTTGGGTAGTGGTGAACATCTACAAGTTTGCCATGTGGATCGTTAAGATGGTGTGGAAACTTATCAAGTTGATTTTATTTTGATTATTTTTCAACGGACTTTACTAACTACCTTCTTTCTTTGCATTTTAAACCAACCAACCGGCTTCCTGCGCTGGCCCTTAGCATCAAGCATTAGCATACCTACGGGAACTCAATAGTTCCATTTCATACACAAACTTATTTGCATTAATGAAAAACTCGTAGTTGCAACTCTCTCCGGTAAAAGAAGGGATATAGTGGTCTCCACTGTCGACCATCACACCCAAAATCTTATATTTGTATTCTTCCAACGTTAACAAAGCCGTAACAAGCTGTAATTTGCTGTCATAGCTGGCCTGACATAATTTTCCCACGTCCAACATGATTCGAGGGGTGGTAAAACTCAGTCTTTTATCAGCATAGACCCGATTTATGCAAGATTGTATATCTTCCAACAGCATGGTCTGTCTCACTTCAGCCACCACAAACGTCTCGTCGTTTCCAGTTGTGCCTACGACAGCAGCAGTGCCTAGTTTGGTGACCGATAAAAATTGGTGTTGGTGTTTGGTTGCAAAAATCGCATCTAATGCAGAATTCACCTTACAGTCATAGTTTTCTTGGTCAAAAGGGAGATTTGAATCAAGGGTGCCAAAACCAACAGGGAAAGAAAGACCAGACACCAATTCTCGATGAAGCTGGGACTCTACTAAGGTAGAACTGACCAAACCGAAACAGAACAAGTCTGATAAATATTGCGGTGTGATTGTGTCGCTAATATTTGCAACCGTGGGACAAATTTCACTAATTGTCCCCAAAAGATGTCTGCAGAACGGCATTCCCTCATTGACCTCGAATGTTGCAACGGAACTAGCTGATCGATTCCCTTTTGAAGCCATTTCTGTGGGTGTGGAAGTGGTATTGGCCAAATTGGCTCTCACGCTTAACATAAGGTGTGTGGGTGGGTTTTGGCACAGGTACATTTGCACTATTTCAGAAGGTGTCAACAGGGTCGAGTCCAATTGCAACTCAGCAGCAGACTTTCCTAGCAAGCTGCCCACCCATTTGGAGCATGCTTCAATCTGGGACGCATCTTTTATGTGATTTGGCCCCATTACCATTACCAAAGGAGGCTTGCTGAGAGTGCCGTTTATGATGGACGACAACTTTGTTCTGTAGTTTAGGATTTTTGACTCCAATGCTGGCAGAATGGGATGGGTGTGGTTCTGTATCACTTCAGGCAGCGATATAGCCATATACCCTTTGTTTGCCAATATGAGTCCAGAACTGGAAGAAACAGTCCGTTTAGAAGTAGCGTTCCAGGCATCGTACCAGGACATATCCCGAGATCCAGGATGCAAAGATCTGGCACTAAACCCCCCAAGGGATACTGTGTAAGGACTTTGTTGTTTTGACGCAGAGATGTGGGACATTTTGGACAATTGTGTAGGAGTGCTCAAACCTGAACTCAAAGTCAAACTCTCCAATGATAAGCCGGGAGTTTTGGTCAATGGCTCTATTATAGGGCTGGGATTCACTTCGTCTTCAACCAACATAGCAGTACGTGTGAGGTCAAAGTTGTGGTGGAGGTTGTGTTTTATATACCACTTTGGCAATTAAGGTTTGTGTGTAATGAGTCACAAAAGATTTGCAGCCATATACAGTCGCGGAGAGTGGTTAAGGCCGTACCGATTTGTTAGCCGAGAAAAGGGTAGGTACGGCACCGTTGCAGCGGAGCATAATGGTCTATAGCAGTTCCATCCTGGGAATGGCTTGGCTAATACGAGCAAGGTTGAAGTTTGGCATACATTATGTAGACTAATGGTTGAGAAAGGACTATATTACCTCTTGTTCCTGGAGGTGTTTTAGGTTCTATGTTATTGTCAGTTGGTAAAGCAGGAGAAGGTGTATGAGTCTGTATTGGGCCGGGGGGAGCATACTGACGAGGTAGAGAATAAGGAAGAGGTACAGAAGTACAGAAGAAGTACAGAAGCTTCACAGAAACGTCACAGTGTCACAGAAGGTCTGAAAAAAGTCACAGAGAAAGCTCACAGACTAAAGACTCACAGAAACAAGCGAGACCAGTTAGCCAAGCTCTATAACGCCAGAGTCTTACAACTCTAAGCCTTTGGCTGCAAAACTATTATGCTCTCAATATTATGGTACTTTATACGCGACAAATGTGAAACCATTTTTTTCTGTAACAACATGCAGCCCAAATCGATAGCATTACTAGGTATGTGAAAGCACATTTGGCAGCTTCAAAAACGTGTACTAACCCCTGGAAGAGAACATAGACACACACATAGAGCAGATTTTACAGAAATTCCAAGATATATTTGATGTGGCAGTGATACAAGATAAGTCTAAAGAATTATTGGCAGTGGAGTCGTTGGCAATGGAAACAGATGCTCTTTCAATTATCCGGTTTTGCGAGGACTTGTTGCTCATGACAAAGAGTCTCCGGGAGTCTTGGTGCTTGGATACGATCAAGGTCAACCCTGTGGCGGACAAGCAATTGGAGCAGGAAGAAATCAATTACATATTCAGCAAGTTTAACCAGTTGACGGATAAGATATCGAGGAATGAGGAATAAAGAGAGTAGGACAGACACAGGTTCGATTCATGGATTGGGCATGACTGCTGCATTGACGATGTGCAGTAGGCAGGTATAGCTAATGAAAATAGATGATTAATATATAGTACAAATGCAATATTAAGTAGCGTTCATTCATTATATAGGCAACAACGACGTTGCCGATGGGATTTCCCTCTGTCCTTGAGATGCTTAGTGTCCAGGCTCAACAATTTTCAGGCCATGTTCATTGGACCTCCCTTATATCTTGACAGGACTAGCAGCCCTAGGAGTTCCAGCTCTACTCGATGCTCTGGTAGACGTTCTGGAGCTGATAGACTCGTTCTCTTCGTGAACCCGTTCTTCAAAGAGATTGACAAACTTCTGCACTTTACCCACCTGGATAAACTTGAACTTCTTATCGCCCTTAACGCCCTTGACGAAAGTGGCTCCTGGCGTGAGAGTGTCGAACTCATGAAGGTCCAAACTATACGAAGGTGACTTCTTTATGGGCTTGGGTTGTGGCTGTACAAAACCCCGAGACAGTTTTCTTGACAACAGGGTCAAATCTTCGGTGTAAGTAGGTGCAGGAGGAGGTTGGTTAAGGAACGGATTGGAGTGTCTGAGTTTGATACGTGGGAATTCGATAGGCGAAGTAAGTTCCGGCGACACCATCTCATCCAAGCCGGTTTTACTGGACACAGGCCTCAATGTGGGAGACTTGAAAGTGCTGGATGAAGACAAAGTCCTGGGTTTAGAGTCTGGTTTGACGAAAAGATCGTGTTCAAATGGCTCACCAAGCAGAGGGGCTTCGCCTGGAACACAGGGCCTCACATCATTCTGTTCCCTTAATAACTGTTCGTGTGCATCAATGTCTTGTTGGAGTTGGGAACGGCTAGGTTCTTGTGGAGTTTGTTGTGGTTGTGGTTCTTCGTCAGAGCGTCGCACCGGCTCTTTATTCACTTGTGAGTCTAAATCTCCACTGTCATTGTGTCTTAGATTGTTCATGTTGCCAATAAAGCTTTCCGTGTCCTCTTTCACCTGGCTTTCTTGTACTTTGCTCACAAGGTTGACTGCAGGCTTCAATAGACTGTGCTTGATGTTACGACCCACTAAAGTGTCCAAATCGTCATCGTCGTCTTCTTTCTTTGTGTACAGCATGTCGGGGGAGTAGTCTGTAACATCAGCGTCCGTCACTTCGTGCTCTGAGATCTCCAAGGTCGTCTCGGTGCCGGAAATATCCTGGCTAAGATTGACCTCATTGATATCGTGTATGGAGGTATCATAAACGTCAGTTTTGAGGTTACTCACCAACAAATCGTTCTTGAATAGGTTCTGGATATAGTTTTGGATCTGGAGGACAAAGTTATAGTCACAAAGGAGTAGAATGCCATAGTTTTCGTCCTTCAAAAAGTCGATGGTGACGGTGTCGCTGTCCACAATAAAGTTGAGAACTTTCAAACACAACGTCACAATAAATACTTCGTTAGACACAATATTCCTCGGATGAATGGCCCATTTGTCGTCGTTGAACATGATCTTCAAAATACTGGATACTCCATCGGTCAGAGCGTCTTCATCGTTGGTCTTGGCAAGGAACACCAAGTTATCCTTTATGAGATCTGATGGCTTCAAATTGTTGTTCCTGTTGAGCAAAGTGTTCAATTCGACGTTCACCGAGAACTCGATATCGACGTGCTCCGCCAAGTCACAGGTGTGCTGGCAGGTGGCGTCCACTTCCGGCTTCAAACTGCAGTACACACGACATAAGCGATTGACATTGTCTATGATATCGGAGGAGAAGATGAAGTTGGGCTTGTAGTAATCTTTGGGATTGGGATGGAAATGAAACGACTGATATCGTTTGAGATTCAACCCCGGACTCATGCGGCTTTAGTGATGTTGTTTGTAGGAAGAAACAGGTCCTTTCACTGGCAAAAACGAGGTCCAACTGTATGTTTGTTTTTGTTTTTATTTATTTTTTGAAACCTTGATATTAAAAGTGCGGGAAAAGCTGACACTATAAAAGCTGATCTGTTTTGTAACCATGAGTTATTACTTTACCATAATAGGTACTTCTGATAATCCGATTTACGAATTGGAATTCCTGTCATTCAAACTAGGAGGCGTGGGGAGCACGTATCTGTCACAAACACAACATATTCCTGGAAAATCGCAGTTTTCAACCGAAGTGAAAGAACTCATACCGTTCATCACCCATTCCTCACTTGATTTGATTGAAGATTCTCAATGGAACAGCAACCAATTCTATTTGGGACGGATCGACTCGTTCTACGGCGTCCAGGTGACGGCGTTTATCACACAGGGCAATATAAAATTCGTGATATGCTCCGATAGTAATGGGGGTAAGTACGACGAGAACGCCCTGAGACAATTTTTCATAGACGTCAACGAATTGTACGTTAAATGCTTGATGAATCCATTTTACGGGGTGAACGACCCTATAACGTCGCCAGACTTCGACTTGCGAGTGAAGATGCTAGCTCGCAAGTACTTGTAGTAGATGTTGTACATATGAGATGAGAACATAGGACGATTACATACTCAGGGGAATGTTACATAGAGATGATTGCACACAGAGTAGCATACGAGTCATTGAATAATGGCTGCAAAATACATAATAAATCAAACTGTATTACTAAATCTATCTACAAAGTGGCCTGCAGCCATAAAACAGTGTCCTTTTACTTTTTCTCTTCAGCTTCAGCTTCTTGGAGCACTTTTTCAGTCTCAATCTTGTACCCGTCTTCACTTTCCACCAACAATCCTTGGTCTTTCAACTGGTCAAACATATCTTGGGGAATCCAGCCTCCTGTGGCTGCAAAAGGGGTGGAAGAAAGCTCCATTTGGTACTCTTGCAATTCCAATTGGAATTCTTCCATAAACTCTTGAGAGTACTTAATGGGGAACTCGGTGTCGGTGGTGTTCACCAACTCGTTGGCAACGTACGCTTCCCATACACTTTGCAACTGCACGATCGAACCTTCCACATACAAGTAGTCCTTGTCGTTCTTGTACTCCAAAGCCTGGACGTAAGGGTATTTCAATACTTTGATGTGAGGCGAAGCAATGGCAATTAAATCGTGTCTGTTGGTGTTCAATTCGATCTCCCACAATCTTTCGTTTCTGGTCTTGTAGTACATGAACTTGTACTGCTCCTTGTCTACGTCGTCCAAGTCTTTGTACTCGGGAACGTCGTTTTCCAAGTCGTAGATCTTTACACCAGCATATGCCACGAAATTGGGGTAGGAGAAGTAGGCGAATGGCTTGATGGTAGCATATTCGAAATCAGTGAAGAACAACTCATTGTTTCTATTGCTGTTCAAGATTACGTTCAATGGGTCAAGATCTTGGATGAATAACCGAGGTTTGAACAACTCCTCCACATTTGGGATATTCTTGGAGTTCTTGTTGATCAAAGTGGGTGCAATTTTCACCAATCTTTCAAAGGTTGCAATTTGCTTGTTTAAAAGGTCGATTTTTTCAACAGAACTACTTGAGTCAGCTTGTGCTAATCCCAATCTGTGTCTCAAGTTTTCTATTTCGATGTTTCCGATACTTTCGATCAACTTTTCAGGTGCATCTTTTGGCCATGGTCCGTTGTGGCTTTGAATTTGGGCAGCAGACAACTTGTTCTTGTTCTTGGAAAAGGCCTTTTCAACAGAGGGCCCGATTCTCCATCTCTTAGCCAAAAGAGGGTTGGTTTCACCGTCATATGGCATATCGTTCTGCAAAACACCTTCCACGTCCTGGGTAAAGTACAAAGACCCGAACTTATTGAACACAATCTCGTTGGTCTTGTTCTGGAAGTCGGAAATAGGCTTGATAACGTCTAAAAGCTTAGTCTTCGAATCTGGGATCTCATCGCTGATCAAAGGCTCCCATTGTTTCATTAATAAGTCTCCTGGGATATAGTCCATCAAGATGTAAGGAGTTTGGAGGAAATTCAACTTGTCCACACCATAACTCAAGATCCGGGGAACTTTCAATCCCAACTTCAAGTTCAAGAAATCGTTTGTGGCCACTTCACTCTTGATTTTTTCACCAATGCTGAATTCACTTTCCAATTTGTAAGGCAATCTCAACACTAATTCATGGCCATTGGACATGGTGATCTTGTAAATACGATGATGTTTACCTTCATGGATACTGGCTATGGACTTGACCATCAATGGTTCGCCTTCACTTTTACCCAAAAGGTCTAAGTTTTGAACTAAAGCCACAGACCCATCCAGTAACAGTTTAGGCATGGTGATCTTCAAATCACCACTTTCATCGATGTTTTCAGGGTTGGTGGCTTCTGCTAACAATCCTTGCACCAATCTGGTGGTGCCTTCAATGGAAAACCGAGTTTGTCTTTTGGCTTTTTCAATCTTGTCGTTTTTCAACCAAGAACCCCAGGAATACTGAAAGAAAGGACTTCTTTGTGGATCTGAGGTATCGGCGATTTTGGTCTCTATTTCTTCAGGCTGGTCAGACAACTTAGAGGCAAATCTCACTGCCACTACACTGGCCACCGGACGATACGTCTTGGCAACTGGCACCGAGTTTCTAGGTGCTAGTCTTGCTAACGTTCTTAACATTGTTGGCTTGAAAATTTTATGCTGAGTTTTTTTTTTTTCACCATTTTTTTGCGACTGGCTGCAAGAGTTTGTGACAATGGGTGACAGAGACGGACAAGTACAGGGAAACAGAGGTGTAAACTCAGTTTACGGGCAATGGGACTTCAATGGATGCAAAATGGTTTTTTGCGTGAAATAAATAAAATAGTTACACAAATAGAAAATACAGTACCTTAACTTGTTACATAAAAGCACATCACTTAGACATCACAGTTGCAAAATGTCGTTATTCATTAGCTATTGAAGTTATCTATTCAATAGTTCAATTTTGGCCGACAATGGCACATCGCCCGAATGGTCAACTTTCCCCTGTTCGCCATTTATTTGAGCGTCTGTGGTTTGGAACGAAACATTGCTCTGGTCCCAAGCCCTATACCTGTCTTCAGTCTCTGAGGCACTAGGAGGCAATTCCGAAGGAGGTGTGGATACAAATATGGAAGTGTCCATATCAGCAGCTGTGGCATCGAGTTTGGGGCTTAAAGGCGACGTAGGCACAGCAAAAGACTCTTCAGTAGGACTTTGTGGGGCCTGTTCCACTACAGTCGGCGTAGAAGTCGGTGTAGGAGACGCAGCTTCTCCCATGGCTCTTCTTTCTTCAGCCTTTTTGGCCATATTGGCTATAAGGTGGTTGGAGTAGGCATTGGGACCTTTACGGTGGAGTTTTTTACCTTCGATGCCATCTTTGGTGGCCGTTGTAGAAAGACAGGAAGTGGTAGAATGTCTCGATAACGCCGGCAGCACGGGCCCAGTACTCAAGCCGGACCCTCTAGCAGGGTCGTTATCATCGAAATCACTAGAATTGGCCGACAAATTGTTGGAATAGTTCAAATATTTCAAGTTTTTAGAAGACAATGATTCATTGCTAAACCGAGAACAAGAATCGTCATCTTCGAAATCCAATTCCAGAGGGTCAAAGTCTGTAGGAGGATCAAGATTGACCTTACCACTGAAAATGGATTTCACACTAGCAGCAGGATGTGCCATATTGTATTTGTAAACTTTTCTGTTTGTGTATTGTTACACCTGTTTGTGTAAAATTCAGTGACTGAATCAATTTTTCCTTTAAGGATTTAGGAATGTGTGCCTGATACCCCATATGAGAAATAATACCAAAAAAATGTGTGTATACCGGAATTGACATTGCTGGCATGGAACAACGATCACAACCGGGGATGACGACGGTGGGGCAGTACAACAGATAAAAAGGCGGTGTGACGCGGGGGATAAATTTGCACAAGAAGTCATTGATAGACAAGGAAGCAAAAGAGGGGGTATTGTAGCTGGTAAGGGGTAGGCATTGTGGTAATGAATGCACAATAGTGGTTGGTGCACGCTAAAAGGCTTTTAGCGATAAAAGTTGCATGAGCGAAAAAGATGGTTGCAAAAAGGAGATAAGAAGTGAAGAGCGGAGAAGTAGGGGTGTTAGGGGTTTAGAAGTGGCAAGCTTTGGTGAGGTATGTTTTGGCGAGGTATGTCAGAAGGGACAGGGATAGAGAAGGGAGAAGGAGAAAGAACAGGATGGGGATGGAGAAAAGGCAGGGAAAAGAGATACGAGACGAGATACGAGGAGAAGATCCACTAGAGTTGTAGACGAGACGCAGAGAAACAGAGACTCAGAGGCCGAAAAGGCGATTTGGTTACACGGCAGGATTTTAACGGTAGATACTTATAGACGGCAGAAGATAGACGATAGAAATATAGAGACCATAGAAACGAACATTTTGTAGCTGAAAATAATGCAGAACTTGGTAGAATTGTACACACAAAGAGTGTATCCGTACTGTGACAAGTATACCGCCCCAAAGCAGAATTTCCCTCTACAAACCAACAATCTCCTTCGGTGTTACTGATTTGAACCATGGTACGGCAGTAGAGTGGATATAGGATCGCCATTAAAGCTTAACTCCCTTAACTCCCCAATGTCCCATAGTTATTTTTCTTACTGCAAAAACCCATTTCTTATCGCCGGACGTAAAAAGATCCTCAAAATCTGCCGATCCACCCAACGTAAATGAGCCCTAAAACACCCCGATAAGCGCAACCCACTTAAAGTCGTAGATCTGGCCAGAACCAAAAACGTATGTGTACACCGAAAGTTGGCTAAACTATAAACCCGAAAATAAAAAATTTTTTGCAAAAATAAGCCACTTGGCAATGCGATATCGTAGTTATAAATAAATGCGGTTAAATTAGCTCTGAAATACCGACGGTTAAACAACAAACCCCATTGCAAAAGCCAACAATCCAACAAATGAAAGACTGTCAAGGTGGGATGCCGGTGAAAAAAAACGCCATTTTTTCAATGCTTAGTAACGCTAAAAATATCTTCCGGAGTTACTATATTGGTTTTACCAGAATACTCACGTCAAAAAAATACCGGAACGTAAAAGCCTCTTTTTTATGGCATTTTTTTATTCACGAATTTGAATATCTGTATACGCTTGCCAATCCTTCCAGACCGTACGTCATTACGTTATCGTGCCTTAAACTGTGCAAACACCCGAAATGAAACTGATCAACTTTATTGGATCCCCCACGCGGGCTATCCGTAAGCGGGTACTTTAAGTTCTAAGCCCTGATGTCCATGCGGTTGTAAGCAGTTCTTAAACCCGCATAACATCATTATCTCACCCGAAATTGACAACTTTAACCTGTCAAACCGCCAAAATAAACGCAACAAAACGCAAAAAAATGACAAGCGCAAACCAGGCGCAATGGGGCCATGGGATTTGTGGTTCTGGCATCTTAGAAGGCCTAGTGTCAAGAAAGCCACATGTTTGTATTGAAAAAACTGTAATCTAAATTGAACTGGGGGAGATATGCCCAAAAAGAACGAACAAGAAAACGTTGGTATGGGCGCAGGGGATACAAAGAACGAGTTTGACAGTAGTGGGGAACAAGCTTGGCATGTTCGTGCAGTGAAAAAAAAACTAACCGTTGGTATACCCGGTACCGGTGAATGCCCAAAACCAGGCTACGTAAGAAAAAAAAAGCTGAAATTAAAAATCAAAAAAGAAATTGGGCGACTCTCAATCGTAATTCAGTTAAAATCCAGTAATTTCTTCATCGAAAAACAAAAAAGAGAGCACAACTGATTTAAGGCTTAGTGGTAGATAAAAACGACTACTCATAGAAACTGGAACCAACAGAGATAGAAGCATACATACAGCACAGACCAATAGAAATAGAGAAATAAATTCAGAAGTTGTCGCACTAACATAAATCGAAAGGTCCAATATTCAGTCTAAGGTTCAAATGTCAGGAAAACTGCTTACTCGAAGAAAACACACAAACTCCAAGCTCGGGTGCCAGAACTGCAAGAAGAAGAAGATCCGGTGTGATGAGAACTTTCCTCAGTGCAAGAACTGCCAGAAATCTCGGAAATCGGTGTGTTCGTACTTGTCTTTAAGTGAGAAGGAGATCAATAAGATAAAATTGGCCCACAGTATAAGAACCTCCACAAACAAGCTTTTGAGCTCCAACTACAGGCTTCCGATCTCCAACCAGAGGCCGCCCAGTTATTTCGATGTGTTAGAATTCAAGCACGAAATGACCGACTTACCGATCCGAATCCCCAATACTCATTATCCTCCTTTACAGTTCAAGAGAATCACCACAAAAGAGCTTCAGGATGATGAAGAAGAGGAGGAGAAGGTCAGTGAAGCCACTGCAGAGTCGCCCGAGACCCCCACGTACGATACGCCGCCTACCGGGTCGTTACCGCCTGCACAGCCTGTGTTTGGGACCCAGATTCCTTCCCAGACCCAACTTCCATCTTTTGGAACTCAAACACAACCACAACCAAACTATGTGCCGCAGTTGAACGCAGGTCAGCCGTACACCCCGGCTCCACAGATTCCTCGTCCGGCAGTGTCCCATTTCGGCCTCAACACGCTCCCCACGTCACTTCCTAAACTTGGCTCTAAGATCGGCCCCAAGCCCGGCAATAAGCTCCCCAACGGCTTGTCCATGCATGCATCGTTCCCCCGGTCCAAACACCACATTATGGTGAAACCTTACATAAAAGTGAACGAGTACCAGTTCACCAAAGTGTCGAATCTCGACTACTTACTTCCACAGATCTACGCCCAAGGAGCCCATGTTCTGGTGCTCAACGACCTCATTGTGTGTCTTGGAGCAGCCGTGATGCTTACGGCCTTCCAAAGATCACCAGGGACGTCGTCATCGGCGTCCAAACTTTCAACTTTGTGCCTCCAGCTCCACAGCGACGCGACGTCCAAACTTCGCCGGAAACTTACAGAGTTCGACTCTGTCAGCGACGCTTTCAGCCAGAATGCACAAACGGACCGCTACGTCACCAAGTACACGCCAGTCTTGTACTACGGTCATTTGTTTTTGAGTTATGCCAGCTTGTTGCTAGGTCTAAGCATGGAAAATTTCAGCAAGACAAACTCTACTGGAATTCATGTTATGCAGCGGTTTTTGAAGTACAACAGAGGCAGACCTACCACGGCATTGATTCAGACCATCTTGAACACTTACCAGTACCAGATGTTGTTCATTCACATTCCTAGCTATAACCCCGAGTACTTAGGCGAAGTTACTGAAAACTTACACAGTTTGGCCAAGACTTACATGTCGTTGGACGAAACGGACCAGAAATTGGCTGCAGTGAAGAAACTTTACACTGACTTGGTGTCATTTGTTCACGACCAGTACCTTCCAATAGTGCAGAACACTTCTCTTAAGGACAAAAATAGTGTCATTAGCTACCCGGCCGATGCTCTATACAACCTCCTTAAGCTGTGGTGCAAGGTGTTCCCATCGGCAGCTTTTGTGCCTATCAGTTTCAATAAGACACAGGACGCATTATATGTGTCAGACTTGTCGTCGACGCTTTACTGCTACTACTATTTGATCGGGGCCAGTTTGAGGACCACTTTCCCGTTCATGACGTACATGTTTGGTGTCAACTTCACCACCTTGCTGTTGAATGCATCCAAGAGCTTTTTTGAAATCTCTTCGGTGGTCAATGCCAAATTAAACGACGACGTTCAGGGGTTCTTACAAAGACACAATTATTATGCATTACGAGTATACTCGTTCTTCAGGCACCGGGCGAGAATCTATATCAGAAACACAGACTGGTCGCCCAATTATTTCATCCCCCAATTGCAGCTGTCTAGGACATTCCCAAATGTCCATGAAGCTCCAATTAAATCTTTTGCTTATACGTTGATTCGGCCCGAACACTACCCTTCCGTCAGCACCAGGTCCGATTCGCCGGGCCACAAGTTCAACAGAACCGACGAGACAATGATCTTGAAGCTTTACGCCAGAAATATCGAAACGTTGAAGTTTTTCGATACGTCGTACGTGCTTCAGTTTGACTATCTGTCGATGGCATTGTTGCGAGACTATAGACCTGTTTCTGCACAATGTGAGACTAACTTTGACCCGTTGAGTCACGTGGACTTAGAGTTCTACAAGAACGACAGGCTGTACATATTGGATACGTTCAGGCTGCAAAAAAACTGAGTTTGTACATTAGTTGTAATATATTAGTTTAGCCTCCTGCAGATAAGGAGAAGTTAATGAAGGCTTCATGGCAAGGTAGTGACTTCTATGCAGGCACGGCCATATATGCACCACATACATTTTTGTGTGCGTAAAAAAACTACCTCTTCTTAAACTACATCTATAGAATGAAAGTGGTTCCTGGAGACGTTTTGCCGCTTCAAGAAGGCATAAATACCACCATAGGGCCTGGTGTGTACAAGCACCCTCGAACGCAGGAAGTCATACCCACCACAGCAGGGAACTTGCACCTCAAAACCAACAAAAAGAACACCAACCAGCTAGTGTACATTGAATCCAAATCAAAGAGATATATCCCTAAAAACAACGATTTCGTCATTGGAATCGTGTTGGGGACGATTGGAGAGTCATACAAAGTGTCGTTACAGGATTTTTCTGCTTCTGTGTTGCTTTCAATGATGGCTTTTCCCAATGCCACCAAGAAAAATCGACCTAACTTGAAAGTTGGGCAAGTGGTCTATGCCAGAGTGGCTCAGGATAGCCCTGAAATCGACATAGAGATAGAGTGTGTGGACCCTAGCACCGGCAAGGATGGCGGATTTGGGCCTTTGGACGAAAGCGGGTACGTTTTCGATGTGAGTTTGAACTTTGCCAATGAATTGCTATTCAACACAGACTCGGTGTATTTGGAGAAACTCGCCACCAAATGCAAATTCGAGATCGCCATAGGCTTGAATGGAAAGGTGTGGCTCAAGTGTGGTAATGGTCTAGTGACGCAAGACGGGGAATTGGCAGAGGGGGCTTTAGGCGACTTCAAGTACACTTTAGCGGCCCTGAGATTTTTACAGGGATGCCAGAAGATTCCTAAAAACGAAGTGGAAGCCTGGTTGAAGAACTGTTTTGATAGGTTGTAGGAAAGGGTCCAAAAGGGCCCAGTTACTGGCATTTGAGCCATTTAGCTGTCATTTGGTGCTTGTAAAGGCATTATGTACTATAGAAATAAACAAAAATCTCATCTCATCTCAAATTTTCCAAAACCACCAAATGTCGAAACCAGCCAAAAAACCTACGCCCCAGGAGCTCCGGAAGATTGAAAAAGACAGGAGAAGGAAGGTTTTTGAAGACATCCAGGTGCAGGGCACCAATAACTCATCTATTGTGCTGAAGAGATCGGTGGAAATGATATACAAGGACGTTTTGCCAGCTGGCGAGTGGTTCAAGTATTTTGTGCCGAAAGCAAAAAGACGGTCGCCAGCGATCAACAGGGGGTACTGGATCCGTATGGAGAGCATACGGCGGTTGATATTGCGTGTGATGGACCAACATCCACACGAGGCGGTGAATGTGGTGAATTTAGGATGTGGATTCGACCCTTTACCGTTCCAAATGTTGAGTCTGGGGTACGCTGTCAAATTTTTCGATATCGACTACCCAGACTTGGTTAAAAACAAGTTAGACATGATCAATGATGCTCCAGAGATCCAGAAAGTGATTGGAGAGCACCAGGAGAACGGCGACTGGGTCTTGAATTGCGACCAGTATAAGCTCATTGGCTGCGATTTGAAAGATTTCAGTCGGTACGAGAACATAATGCAGAAACTACCACAGGGCGTCACAATTTTCATTGCAGAGGTGTCGCTTGCTTATATGCATTACGAGGACGCCAATAGGATCATTGAGTTATCCAGCAAGGTGCCACAGAGCCACATTTTAATTCTTGAACAGATTCTTCCGCAGTCCAAGCATGAGGCGTTTGCGGTGAAGATGTTGGCCCACTTTGATAAGTTACGAAGCCTGTTGAAATGTGTGCAGCAATACCCACAGAAAGCGGACCAAGAGACGAGATTGGGCCGGTTTTTTGGGCTGGTGGAGGTCAGAGACTTGTTTGAAAACTGGGTGGATCTTATAGACGAGGAAACCAAGGTCAAAGTCGACTTGGTGGAGCCTTTCGACGAGTGGGAGGAGTTTATTTTATTCTGCCACCACTACGTGATTGTGCATGCTACCAACACCGACAAGAAGGTGTATGGGTTAGCATTAGAGGTTTTGTCTGCAGAGAAAGAGGCGCAGTTGGATATGCGTACACAAGAGTCTGCTGCGGAACTCAAATTTGCAGCCAGTTGCATGATTGGCGACGATATATACGTTCATGGGGGCTCTGGCCAGTCAAGGTCAGACAAGATATACAAGAACGGGCAGCAGATGGACTCCCAGGGTCCTGGTGCCAGAATGTGCCATCAGTTCGTGAGTGTGAATGACACTACTGGCTTGTTGGTGGGCGGAAGAACCAGGCCGGGAACCGCTTTGAACGACGTCTACAAGTTTGAAGCAGACACAAACACCTGGACCAGGCTCGTGGACTTGCCATATGGCGTGTCGAGGCATCTGGTGGTGGCAGTGGACGAGGAACATGTGTTGGTTATGGGTGGAGGAAATGGCTGCAAAAACGAAGTCTTGCTATACAACTGGACCACTCAAACGGCCAAGACCCTTACACCAAAGGGAACAGATACTGTAAATCTCCACACGCTTGCCAGTTTCGGGTGCGTGTACGACAGAAAGGAACAGGTAGGCTACATTGTGGGCGGGGTAGAGAACCATAGCATACCCCAGTTCAACAACAAGTTGTACAAATTCTGGATTGAGGGCGACTTTTTGGGCTATGAAATGGTTGCAAAAAATGCCAACTTTCAGCGGGCAGATTGTAAGGCGGTACTAGTAGGGAAAGAAGTGTTTGTCATTGGAGGGGTGAACTTTACTGACCTGCTGGGACAGAAAAACCTCATTGTTAGTTACAACCTAGAGTCTGGCATAATTACAAACTGTGTCATACCAGAAAAGAAGTGGAAGGAGTCGCCACCACTTTGGATCGGGCACAATGTGGTACAGAAGGGGAACGAAGTCTGGGTCTTGTACGGTGGAGCCGTTTGCTATTCTTTCGGCAGTGTATATAGTCGTACTTACAAACTAGAGTTAAAATAGACGTGTGGTTACCGATAAAACTGACTCTGCGAATGGGCAGCAGAAGATGGATTGTGTGCAGGACCCGCAGGCGACCACCGAGATCGAGGAAGACACTTATGTGCAGGACCCTGATTCCCCCAGTGAGTTCGGTTCAACATTGACCCAGACTTCGTCGGTTCAGTACAAAACTGGAGAAACTTCCAAAAACAACTTCTTTTTTTGATAGCTAGTAAGAAACATGTCTGCCCCTAAGAGAATCTGTCAAATCGTCAAACTTAGACCAGAGTACCTCGAAGAGTACAAAAAGGTTCACCAAAATGTTGACCAGAAGGTGTTAAATTGCTTAGCCAAGTACCATATTACCGACTACCTGATTTTCTATTCACCACAATTTGATTTGATTATTGCAACTTTCAAGTACACTGGTGAAGATTGGGAAAAAGATGGTGAATTGAGCCGTAATGATCCAGATAACTTTGAATGGTGGAGTATGACCGATAAAATGCAGGAAACATTGGTCGAAGGGTCTACGGGCTCCAGAGATGTCAAGGGCTGGTGGCTTCCATTGGAAGAAGTATTCAGACACGAGTAGATGGGTTGAAACATAAATAGCATGCATAGATGAATGTATACTGAATGAAATACATTAAGAGTAACATAGAGAGCTGGCAAAACACTGAGACATGGCAATCAGTGCCCTATGCAACCACAGGCTGAATTTGCTATCATGGTATACGACTAGGATCGTGTTTTGCATTAACCACCAAAGACTTTGCATGAGAAGGGCTGTGAGATGTGTAATATAAAAGCATGTTGTATGTAATTGTCAGTTTGTTACAGCTTGTGTGTAATTTTAAGGTCTTGTTGTTACAGTTGTGTGTGATTATCAGTTGTATAACTATCATTTTCACTGTGACTCTAGAATAACCAGCTTCAACCCACCATTGAATGTAGTTGCAGGTTACTTGAGTTACATATTCAAGCTAAAAGAAGAGCTACTGGCTCATTAAATACTTCTAAATCTACAACATTGACGGCTGAATCACCAAACATCCACTACATCACCTCTCCCTAACCATGTCTGATGTCTCATCCAAATTGCTGCAAATTGTGCTCACTGCAACAAGCCAATTCGAAATTTGCAGCAAAGTCCGAAGTAAACTTCACCAAGCGCACGGCAACTTACAACTTATATCCAATCAACACCATCTCGTTCGTCGCCCCAACTATCTATCTTAGTCACCTGCGCATGTCTCACAATGGCCATTACCCGGATACCCCATCACCGTTTCATTGTGTGTTATATACAGTACCATCTTTCCCGATCCTAACATAAGATGATGGCCTTGCATATGGTTCAAGTTAAGCGTTCTGCAGCAACCGCCACATACCCGACCACTGAGTTACACAAACACAAACATGCCTCGGCTTCTGGGCTTATCAGCGGCGTCAGTGTGCAATTCCAATTGTGGTCTGAGATTGCAAAAAGTGCCATAAGGTGATGCACAGAAAATATCCTAGATCCGGAGAAGCATGCCCCAGTGATTCCCCGGATTCTGCTAAGTTTGGGGTAGGAGAACCACAAAGATGAGCTATTGCCACAAACACAAGTCTAGTTTACAAACACAAACAGCTATCTGCCATTAAAGCATTCAAGCAATCTCAAGTGGTGAACGCAGTATAGGCCGAGCCGCAGATGAAGAACCACCAATGGGCCATTGAGCACACCTGTCTTGTCCGGACACCCTTTTTACGAGGAAAACACTAATTTAATTCGACTGACCGATCTATGGAGGCAGTACTACTTAAATAACAATTCCCCTCCAATAATTAATAAAACCAGTATAAAAAACCAGTCAACAGCTTTTTATGCAAAAAATAAGCTCCGACTATAAATTGTAAGGGGTTTAAAACATTTTGTACCCCAAAAATTTGATAAGCAAATTAAGGAGCAACACAACCTTTGAAAAAAGAATCACAAAAGAAAAAAAAAAGTTTAGAAAAAAAAAGATTAATCACTAATCCCTTTTCAAACACAAGTGGAAAAATCCAAATAACTAACGAACAGTTGGTTTAAACGAGAACTGGCATAGTCTAGACGGTTTATCGAAGTTAACAGAGCATAGTAGTTGTTTCCAGGCAATCAAAACCGCAGAATTTGGCGGAGTTATCACAGGATTTGTAAAGCGTGCAAAAGTTACACATCACCTCAGACAATAAACTAAATTGGTGCATGGCTTTGGTCCTCGGTCGTTGGCATAGATGAGTACATTCAATGAACCTTTGTCCATCAAGTTCATCCACAAGCCTTCCAGGCTGGCGGAGTTGTTTAATAAGAATCTAGGGGAGAGAACCACGCTTGAGAATAGTAATAATAATCGGGCCTTGCATTATAAGTTTCCTGCCAATAAGGACGCGGCAGAGGATGTGGAAAGAGACGGAGGCGTGGAGGATGGCGGCAGCGGTGCAGGAGCCAAAAAACTGCTGCCCCAGGCTCCAGCTGAAGCCGGTAATGGTGTTGGTGTGGCTAAAGCAGTGACGGATGAGAACCAGCCACAAGGAAAGAACAAGGAGCAGGCCAGTGGCAAAAGCGATGGCAGAGATAAAGCAGAACCAAGACAGGCGGTGGATTGGGACGGCCTTTTCAGGCACAAGTTGGTCCGGAAGAAAAGTGGAGAGATAGTCAAGCCGAATTTAAAGGACCCTTCAAGTCCTTTGTTTCTTGAACACAAAGTCAGTAAGAGTTTGCCCACGACGCCCAATTTGAAACAAGTGCATTTCGGAGACGCCTTTGACGTCAAGTACTTCAATAAGAAGGACCGCCCCACTGCCATTCTGGCGTCGAACTCCCCCACTTTGGAGTCACCGGATTTGGCGGTCCAGTTTAGCGATAATGACCTGGATTCAAGTATCCAGTCGGAAGAGGGGGACGACTACTTCAACAGTCGTTACTCAAGCATGGACCTGCGCGGGTCTTCCGCTGCACGGGCCAAACAGCACCAACGAGACTTGGACGAGTTGTTGCTGGATGACTACTATGACCGGGAATTTGGGTCCGGAGATGGCAGTTACGGATCCACCAGCAAGTCTAAGTTCGATGGGTCTACTTACTATCCTAACCCCAAGCATTCCAACCTTATAGAATGGAGTTTGGATTTGATCAATTTTCCTAGTCTTGACTACGGTTCAAAAATATCGGCTGGGGCTCCGTTGTTTTTGGAAAGAATATTCATTTCTATTGACCGGAAATACCTTTTAGGACATGTGGCGGTGAAAAACTTGTCTTTTGAAAAGAATATCACTTTGAGGTACACGTTTGATGACTGGCAGACCATTATAGAAATCCCGGCCGTTTATGTTCCCGATCTCCCTAGTATTTTGAAAGCCAATAACTACGACCGGTTTATTTTCAAGATTTCGTTGAATAAGATGTTTAATACTTATGGGAGTATGCTGAACTATCAAAAGAATAACTATCAGTTCTGCATCCGGTATGCATGCAACAACCAGGAGTTCTGGGATAACAACCAGGCCAAGAACTACCGTATGGCGTTGATCAAGAAAGTCACCAATGCCGGGTCTCCCATGTTTCCTACTAGCGCCAATTTCAACGAAGACTCAGTGTTCAACGACAGAAACGCCAGAAAGTCGTCGCCATTGTCCCGGTCCAGCAGCGGGTCAAGTATCAACAACAATTTCAGCCAGAAACCAAGGTACTCGTCTTCGTACCTCAGACGGCGGTCTTCCGATCCCAACTTGTCTCATAGTGACACCGATGCAGACTACGTGAAAAATAACTTCTACTTGTCGTCGCCATTACTTTCCAACTTCAACAACAATTTCAACCTGGAGCTCGTCAACCTGCAATCCAACACCTCCGACACCCTTACCACCAACACCAACTTTTTGGGGCTGGAAGATATTAATCAGTTTGATTTGAAGTCATTGAATGGGAATTTTCTCAATAATGAAAATTTCAATTCCCAGTCTTACAAGGATTTAATCGATACCTACTGCTTCTACACCGACGACAACAAAAACAAGAAGAATAACCAATCGTCAACCACACCAGCCACAAGTTCTGGATCCGAAACCGACGGCGTTTCCATTGCAGGCACGACCAATCCCAAAGAATCGCAAGAACTTAACTCACCCACATTCACAGTTTCGTCGTTGCTTGGCACTTAAAAACCTTGCCCGTGAACCGCTCATTTTTTTATCAATTTTGTTTTATTTCATGTTTTTGTTGCACAGGATCTTTCAGTTCGTTATTTGCTTATTTGTTCAATTATTTTTTGAAGGTTTATAGCATTTTTTATATAGTGTAAAATTCTAGGTATGTTTTGTTATAACTGCTATAACGACTGCAAACGGTAGAGACACGTAACAAAAAAACTGGTTGGGGCACGTCGCACCCTTATTTTTGGGGCCCTTTGTTTTTGGGACGTGTCTGTGGGGCATGCACCCGTTCTTTCCGCAGTCGTATTTTGCACCTGCGTAAGTCGGACCTTTCAACTACCAGCATATTTTATACCAAAATAGCAAGGAACAATAACCTCAAACCCATCTTCCCCGCCCTCAGCACAACTTGGTTATTGTGGCATTGAGCGACCACAATTTGGTGTGCTCACACAGCTTAAGTTCCATCAAGCACTGTACTTTAGGTGTATCTAGCACTGTAGATGAATTTCAATTTGCAGCCATGAGTTGTGCATAAGCAATAAACTCTTTAACTTGAATCTTCACAAAGTATGTTACCAGCTAGACATCTGGATGGACTGTTTCAGAACTATAAGTATACCAAGATTAAAACGTAGTTGTTACTATATAAAATTGAACGACGTCAAATCCTTTCGCAACCTTAAAATCGGTATAAGCTAGATGACATAGGATACTTCTCTCTGATTGAATCACAAAACGCTTCCAACCTCATACCCCCTCTACGAATCTCCCATTGATCCCATTAATTACTTATACACTATTCAAAATTATACAATTTCACTATCCCATTCTCCAAACCAGCTGCAAACTTCGAGTCACTAAGCCCCACACAACTAACACTCGACTCTCCACACCATGTGTGTAAACACTTTCCATTCTGTAAATCCCACACCTTGACAATCCTGTCGTGGGCACCACTGACAATTCTGAAATTGTCCGCCAGAATCGACCATACTCCTTCAATGTGTCCGAACTGCGTCCGTATACATTTCCCGGTTTTGACATCCCAGATCTTGATGGTGTTGTCTAATGACGAACTGATCAAGTGTGTGGGGTAGTTCTTGTAGTTACCGGTGTCAGCAACATCGGCATCATCAGTTGACTCATTATGGTCGCTGTCACTGTCGCTGTTGGTATCACTATCGCCCAGTCTTTCAACATCGTCTCCAATCATCGTATCTTTGTAGTTGATTGGAATCACACACTGCACTTGCCCCACATGCCCATTGTTTTCTAGCCCTCCGAATGTCTTGATACACTTGTGGGTCTTCAAATCCCACATCTTGATGGTGGTGTCGTCAGAAGCAGAAAACGCCGTGTTAGACTGTGGGTGTACCTTCACCGAGTTCACATACTCTGTATGTCCTCTTAAAGTATAACAGGTACGAGAATCCACATGCCATACTTTCACAGTAGTATCTGCAGAGCCTGAAACGATGGTCTTATCCAGGAAATCCACCGAAACAACGGCATCTTCATGTCCTCTATAGGTCGAAATACACTGGCCGGTATGATAGTTCCACACCTTGATGGTGGTGTCCAACCCACAACTAATAAGCTTCTGGTTATCGAAAACAATCGACCGGATCCCTTTACTGTGCCCCACAAGTGTCCTGATACACTGCCCGGACACAGGGTCCCAGATTTTGATAGTGGAGTCGTAAGAACCGGTGATGAGGTACTTGTTGTTGAACTGGAGACATGTGACTCCGTCTGTGTGGCCAACAAATACCTTGAGGTTGTAGATACCTTTTCTCCAGTTTTTTTCAAGCTTGTAACGCTCCGAATAAACACTTTTCCAAGGCCGTTTCTTGGGTGCAGCCACGGCCGTGGTCTTGGCCACTGTGGTTTCAGTGCTACTTGACTCATTCCCTGTCGATGTAGTTTCATTTGCTGCTGCTGCTTCAGTGACTTCACTGATCTTTCTCTTCTTATTCTTATTGTACAAATCATACTCTTCTCTGGCCCGTTTCATATGCATCAAGGGCAACCCCCATCCACAGCTAGGACACTTCCTGTCGATGTGCTGCTCACACATGTGGTGCCAGACCCGGTCGTCGTCGGCCAACAGTTTCCACTTGCGGCACACTTGTGCAGCATTACACAACGAAGCACAGTCCAAATAACATAAAATTTTCAAGGAAATTTCCACCGGCAAGTTGGAGATGAAGTCGATCTTGATCAAAGACGTAACCTCACTGCTGACGTAGGATAGCGTGGGGAAACAACACTGACTCAAGATTCCTTGCAAAATGAGTTTTCTGTGATGAGATGGGGCTGCACTGAAAATAGACCACACATGGCTGATGGCATTTCTGTCGTCAGTAGACAATTTGTCCAAGGACTTCTGGATGTTCTGCATCTTGTTTTCGTCCAAGGTCTTGTTTCTGTGTATTTGTGGATTGTGGCGGTAGCAGTACCGGTGGTACGTGTCATTGGGAATGGCCGACAGCTCTGCTATATGTTTGGTCAAAAACGGCGTCACTACAGACTCTGCCTTATCGTCAGCACTGCGCTCGGACGTCTGCAACTTGGTGTAACCCCCTACAGGAGCACCTAGCGTAAACCTTTCGCCAGAAGAATCGTCACTAACAAGCCGCTGTGGCGCCTGAGGTTGGAAAATGGCTCTGGCATGAGAACCTGTGTTTGATGAACTTGGCTCGCTCATGGTGTCTTATTTGACAATAATTATTTGTACACGTTGACACAAATAGAACTTTTTAAACAAAATGAATGTGTTAAACTAAGGTAGTATCGGCTGTAAAACTTTAAAATCACAGGTTATCTATGGTTATATATATATTTTTTTCCAATCACATCATTTTCAAGGATCTCACCCCGAAGCGTGCGACTATCACTCGGTTACCTAAAATGGAATAGACACGTCGTTTGTAATCCACAAAAACCTTAAACTATAATGACCACAAACCCCCTCGTTTGCATTGACGGTGAGGTCCACAATGGGTACTGTTGTGGTGGCGGTGCCAGTAGCAAGTTTGGGAGGCTTTCCACACTTTTCACGTAGTATACGGCTTCTACACGAGAGGAAAAAGAAAATCGTGTCAGGCCCGAAAAAACTGTGGTTGTGGTTGCAGTCATTTATTGTTTGTGTACCACACTTAGCAAGATTTCTGCATAACAAGCGGGAAAAAAGCTTCTATTCATCGTAGACGATTGTCACGCAGATAAGAACGTGTTTCTTTAGCCAATAGAACGCCAGTCCTCTTTTACCCGAGAAATGTGGGCCTTTATTTACAAATTTAGCTGCGATGAGATAACATTTCTGATAAGACTTTAAAGTTTGAATTTGTTTGTACTTGTGCCGTGCATTGATAGGTGCCTTACTGTGCTTCTGTCACTGCACTTATGGTCTTTGTTTCAGCGTGCCCATTTTAGGGACCCGTACACCCACCGCATCCTTACACCATATCTTTGCATCTTTCTAGAACCATCTCATCTTTGCAGCCCATCCCGCGACAATAAAAAAAAAAGTTGAAAAATTTATAAGCATCATGAAGAGATCAGAGCAAGATCCACCAGCTAACCCAGAAGAAAAGAAACTTAAGATGAGCGAAGACCTTTTTGAGACCGTTGGTGACCAGGCACAGAACGTGGACGCCAACACCGACATCAAACGTGGTTATGAAGACGCTGAGGGCCACCCAGTTCAAGAAGTTGAAAGTTACTGTGTCAACTGTGAAAAGAACGGTGTCACCAAATTATTGCTTACCAGAATCCCATTCTTCCGAGAAGTTATCATTATGTCGTTCGAATGTCCACACTGTGGTTTGAAGAACAGCGAAATCCAACCTGCTGCCCAAATCGCCGAGAAGGGGTCCAGATACGTGTTGAAGATTGAAGACAAAGCTGATTTCAACAGACAAGTCGTTAAAAGTGAAACATCTACCTGCAGATTCCACGAATTGGATATCGAGATTCCTCCAAAGAGAGGTCAATTGACCAACGTTGAAGGGTTGTTGACTGAAATGATCGATGACTTGGAAAGTGACCAAGAAGCCAGAAAAACCTTGCAGCCAGAAGTTTATGAAAAGATCAACGAAGTCATCGCTAAGATCAAAAGTTACATCAACGGCGAACCAAACACCTTGCCGCTTACTTTCTCAGTCGATGATCCAGCAGGAAACTCCTGGATTGAGTACGTCCTTGATGAACCTGCTCATAAATGGTCGATGTACGAATACAACAGAACGGCTGAACAAAATGTGTTTTTGGGCTTAATTTCTGCTGACGATGTGTTGTTGGCCAAGCAGAAAGAAGCTGCCGAGAAGAAGCAAGCCACTGATTCCAATGTTTCCAAGAAACTCGAGGAAGATACTGAAATTAGATCTACTGGGTTCGTTTCTGATGAAACTGAAATCGAAAACATGGCCAACGAAGTTCAGACATTCCATGCCACTTGTTCCTCGTGTTACCAACCTTGTTCTACTCACATGAAATCCGTGGACATCCCCCACTTCAAGGAAGTCATCATAATGTCCACTGTGTGTACTCATTGTGGATACAAGTCCAATGAAGTGAAAACTGGTGGTGCTATTCCAGACAAAGGTAGAAAAGTCACCTTGAAAGTGACAGACTCAGAAGATTTGGCTAGAGATATCTTGAAGTCAGAGACTTGTGGGTTGACGGTACCAGAATTGAACTTGGATTTGACTCCAGGTACTTTAGGTGGAAGGTTTACTACCATCGAAGGTTTATTGACTCAAGTCAAGGAAGAATTGCATTCCAGAGTGTTCCAGGAGACTTCTGACTCAATGGATGAAGAAACCAAATCCAGATGGACTATCTTCTTTGCCAGATTACAAGATGCCGTTGATGGAAAGATCCCATTCACCATTTCTATGGTCGACCCATTGGCAGCTTCTTATATTCAAAACGTTTATGCTCCAGATAATGATCCTAACATGGAAATCGAAGATTTCGAAAGAACGCATGAACAAAACGAAGACTTGGGGTTGAACGACATGAAGACTGAGTAAACTTGTACTATAGAGGGTTGGATTATTTTTAGCTAATACATACGGCCATAATGGTATTTACGCGTCTAAAATGGTTGCAAAAAAATCTCAAGATAAATATTATATTGTAATTTATATGCAATGCTACTTCTTCTCCTACTTCTCCTACGTCTCTTACTTCTTCTCCATATCTCTCAAACTGTCTATCCACTGGGAGTCCTGGATCCCGTCTCTAACATCTTCCATGCTTATCAAAGCTCCAGATTCCTGTAACGACTCTGTCAGCTGCACAGCTTCTGTCTCCAATAAGGAAGTGGTGCTTCCGGGTGCCAAATCGCCAAACGACAACACCGTTGGCTTCATTCTCAGGGCATCAGACACTTCGAGGAACATCTTTGGCGGTGCTGATGTGCTCTGCTTGTTTTTGTTTGTATGCAACGGGGACTTTGGCACGTAAATGCCGGATCTATATTTCAGATCGTCTTCGTCATCATCCGAACCAGTGCTGTAAGCATCATCATCATAGTTTTTAGATTCCTGGTCACCGAAATTCCGTTCGAATTCGTTGTCGAAGTACTGCTGGTCCAAGGGACTCCTTTCACCAGAAAGATAACTTCTTCTTCTTAAGGCCTTCTCCAAGTCCAAATTGTCAACTTCAGTCATACCATGTCTTTTGGCCTGGAGGTACTTCCAACGAACAATGTAGGCGGTGATAGTCTCATAAACCTTGTTCCTGTTAAGCCGTTTTTTGACTTTCTGAAGCAACAATCTTCTTTCTAAAAAGTCAATTAAGTTCAAACACGTACTGGTATCGAACGTCTTGTACAAGGGAAGTTGCAACAAGATCCGTCTAAACGAAATTCCAGGATCGTTGTTCAACTCCATGGACACCATGGCCTCTTCAATGAACATTTCATACGCCTGTCTCCGTTCTCTGATCTTTTCTATGTCCCAGGACGACATGGTGCTTTCAATTTCCTTGAAGTTGACGGTGATATCGTAGGGGTCTTGGGGATCATTACGTCTGAACCATTTGTGACACAAAACAGGAATCTGAAGCGAGCCATGGTAGAAGTGGAACGACAAGGCTCCGTCCAAGGAATGAAGCAATTTGGGCAAGTCCTTGGGCTCAATGTACCCAGTACCTTGAGGATCAAATTTTTGCCATTGACGCTTGAATTTCCGGATCTCTCCTCTTTCAATCAACTTGGCATAATCTCCTTTGTTCATAATGTAACTGAAACTGTCCAAAATCAAAGACACGAACATGTTCAGGAAAATGTACATAGAAATAATGTTCCAACTCATGAACAAAACATAAGCGTATTGCTTGTTACCGCAATCTGTGTGCGTAGTACCGTCCACACTAAAACAGTACGGCTCTTCCACCTTGTAGTCGTCCATAATGTAGTTCCAGCCTTCACCAAAAGAGCATCTGAACAACAAAATCAAAGCCTTGGGCACCGACCGCACGTTGATATTTCCTGTACCATTTGGACCGATTCTGGTGGTTCCAAAGACCTGATTAAGGGCGATGGCATACAACAAGAACAACACCAACCATGTGAACAACAACGAGAACAAGTCTGGAAGACTGGCAGACGCAAATTTCAAAAACTGACTGAGTCTGTCACTTCTGGGGATGAAAAACGACAACGATCCCACCAAGAATAACTTGTTGATGTTGGTATAAGCACTCAACTCCGACACTTGCGTACCAATGATGGTGGTAACCAACGCACCAATAGAAACTATGGCATTAAACATCAACCACTTGTTTCTGACGAAAGTAGCGAATCCTATGGCTATCATAGTCATTAAAGCGTTGGTCGTGAACAACAAAGACGCCAATATAAACACCACGAATCTGAATACGTCCATACCTGGCTTAGTAGGAAACTGTTCAAGCAATAACGCTAAAACATGGAGGAACAATACAAAGTTTAAGCACCCGTTCCAAATGGGGTCTCTTTCGACCGTCAACTTGCTGCAAAATTTTTGCAACCGTGTTTGGTCCTCAAACAATTTCCGCTTGGACGGCCTAACTTGCAACAAGAACTGCTTGACCTGGTACCAGCTCCGTTGGTCAATCGTCATGTAAGCTCTTCCTGTAGATAAAGAGTAATTGTGTATAATGACGGAGATAAACAACGTTAAAATGAACACAATACCCACGAAATTGAATAAGATCACAAAAAAACCATTGAAAGGAGTTGCAAACGGCTGTGGTACAGTCCCAACTCCCGTACTGGCCATAACGTTGACCAAAAGGTCCACCCAACCTTCAAGGGACGTGATTTCAAACAAGGCAGAGAACGACAGCGAGAACTTGTTGAAGTTCAACAATGGCTCCACATAGGCATTGGGGCTGACAACATTCCAGTTAAACACCTCCGGTGTATACTCATTGACACACTGTGAAAACGTCAGTTCTCCGTCCAAGCAATAGCCAAGTCTGCCATTGAAAATATTCAATCCCCAAATGGAAAAAGGCACCAACAAGCACAACGACATCAACCCTGCGCTGACAATGTTACCAATACCCGATATCATGGTGTTATGAAAGTTATTTTTGGCAGTTTCACTGATAGTCAAGATCCGTAATGCTCTCAAGGCCTTGAATCCTCTTATGAACCGAGATAACTCTCCATAATGTTTCAAATAGGCCACAAATTCAAGCCACAACGAGAACAACACTATAAGATCGATAATGTTCCACGAAGACCGACAGTACGCATTAGGTGTGAAGCAGAACCCGTCTGCCAACACTCGGATAATACCTTCGGTTGTGAAGATGCAAATAAGCCCGAAATCAAGCCAAAATGTCCATCCATAGAGCCCGTTCCTGTCTTGAACGTTGGAACGAATCAACGGCGTCAAGTAACAGGCTGCAATCACCAACACCAAGGTTGAAAGAAACATAAAGATTGTGAAAGCGTCAGAAACCCTCTTATGCGGCTCTACCCCGTCAATTCTCTCTCCATGACTCAGGTTGACTATTCTTTGGCAGAATCTCCGGATCTTATGTCTGGGGCCCATCACCCAAAACACTTTATTGTATCGGGGATTCTCCTGCAAGTACTTGTTCTGGGCATCGATCAAGTTGCTTCGATCTTTAAGTAAGTCTTTGGCATAGTTTGTAGGATCAAACGCTGCTAGCCCTTCCACTTTCCGAGTCCGGGTCTTGAAAGGGTTATTGAAGTTATTGCCTGCTCTTTTGAAATTGACTTTAAAAAACCGCTTGAATCTATTTCTTGGTAAGTTTTCCACTATATCATCGTCACTATGGTTGTCGGAAGCATTAGTGTCCAAGAACTCCTTGACACCAGTCCCAGAAAGTAAAAGACTCACCACGGCCATTTGAAGCTGCTCTTTGCTGCCCTTTCTGTTGAAGAATTTGTTCTTGAACCGAGAAAGTGCTCCACTTTCGTTATCAACGCTGTGAATACTTTCAGTGATATTCTGAATAAACTGCAACAACTGTCTCCGCTTCTTCTCTGTTTCAGGCACGATCAACGTGTTGGCAATAACAGCAATAAAAATATTCAAAATGACAAAGTTGGAGATGAAGAACCATCCAATGAGGAAAATTCCAGTGAAAACTTTTGCAGCCAAATTTTTCTGGTACCCTTGCAATGGGTATAAGATACTGGTCCAATTCTCCGTGGATGTGATGGTATAAAGACCCACAAAAGTGTTGGGAAGGGTCTGAAAGTCGAAATCAGAGCCTTCATTGCTGGCTTCGTCTTCGGTGATGCTGCCTTCAAAGAACCGGGCATATATGATACTTGTCAAGTATGTGAGCAAGAAAAGGAACGCCGTCAAGTCAAACAACTGCTTGATATTCCCAAAGATTTTAAGCCACAACAGCCGTGTGAATCTGGAGATCAAAATGATCCGGTAGCATCTCATGATCTGAAATACAGTCAACCAATAGTAAGCTTGTCCCAAACGAGATTTCACGGGCTGAATAATGATAATTGATGTGATAACTGCAAGAAACAAGTCAAAGACGTTTCTTCTAAGCCGGAAAAACGTCCGCCAGTTGGGCAAGTACAACAAAAAACGGACTATGATCTCTCCAAAGAATAAAGCCGTGAACGCCGATTCAAACCGGTAAAGCGTATGGTCGGTCGTCCGCAGCTCGTTTGCCGTTCTGGTACACTGAGCAATCATGTCGGCAATGATACACAACGGGAATAAAAACTCGGTTTTATAGTAGATACGCAACCACATACTTTTTCTCTTGAGCTCTTCAATCAACTCTTTATGCATCGATACCGGAGCGTTAACGGGCCCATAAACACCCTCTACTTGCCTGGCCTCGGCTGCAGACAGTCCCAGACGGGTCAAATTGAAACTGGTAACAATAATGGCCACAAAGATGTTCAATAACCACACGGTCATGATGAACAAACAGGCAATAAAGAAAAGACTGGCCACCAACCCGTCGGTGTCCATAGTGTAGTACATCAAGTCAGTGAAAGTGTTTGCAGTCATGATCACAAACACCAATTCTAGCGAGTTGAAAATATTGTCGAAGCTGACAGTATCCTGGTACGGATTTTCGCCAGAAACACATTGGGAGTTTACAGGACATCTGAATCCCTTGATTGAACTACTATGCTGGCCGTTTCGGAAGATATACGGCATTGCGTGGCCTTCTGACGACAAATAACTTCCACAGTACGAGTCCAGGTTCGTCCAAGTGTCTGTGGGGTCCTCAGGATTGGTCCACACACAGTGACGAGTGAAGGATGATTTAAACGACTGGACACCGAGAATACTAAAGAATATCCCGAAACAGGCAATAAAAATGCACACGTCAATAAGCTGGGGCACGGCGTGCTTCAAGGACGTCAAAATAGTGCTCGTACCGGTGGTCAAATTGCATAGACGTAAAATACGCAAGCAACTAAGGGCACGGAATAACATGATATTATGCTTGACATCGTACCGGTTTATGGACAACAAAAGAGAGATCCAGAAAGATACCACCGACAAGAAATCGATTCTGTGCCAACTGTTTCTTATGTAAGCCCGACGAAGCTGAAGCATGTCGATATTGGTTGCAAACGGAGGCTTCACAAAAGTGTTTGTGGATTTGAGTCCTAATCCTGGTGGAGCATGGTGCAGGGAGGTGTCGTATTTGTGCAGAAGCCAATCACCATTGGTATGCTGGTCCTGACAGTCACTAGACAGGTTCGGCAAGTCCTGGAGCTCCACTTCCTCATATTTGGACGTCTGGTCATAAAAGTTTCTGGCAGGTCTTTTGCCCATTCCAAATCGCTGCAACACCCGGTTGCAAATTTGACGGACTGAATTGCCCTTTAAAAGCTTGACTTTGATCTCATTCTCAGGGTACGGCAAGTTAAGTTCCTGAAACATGGCCTTATCGTCATAGAACCCATAAGCCACTACTTTTGCAGCCATTTCAAGAGTGAAAATGACGTTGATGGCTATTAAAAGATAGTCTATCCAGTTATTTCCAGATGCAACGTAACCCTTCATTTTCTTGGGGTTCCATTGCCGTATGGATAAAAATACGGTCTGGAGCACCAAAAGCACCAAAAAGAAGGTGTTTGTAGCCTTCAAGCTCAAGAAGTAATGACACTTTTGACGGAGCACGCTCTGTGGACTAAATATCTTCAACGTGTTTCCAAACAAGTACATCGTAGAAGTATCGGACTGCCAGAGTTTCGACACGTTCATGGATGTAGGCCGTGCTTTCTTTGACACCGGCTCATTTTCAAAGGCCACGCTTTTGGGGTCCGGTGCTGTTGGTGCGTGGACCAGACGGAAAGTCCGATTGTTTTCCTGATCAAATTCAGGCAGTCCCACGTCTGCACGTGAGGTGGTACGTGACAAGACCGGCAGCTCGTCGTACGGTACGGTTTCCACGTCTGTGTCTCTGGATTTGTTGACTTTGTGGAGTTCTTCCTGGTACGGCAACTCCAAGTCGGACCGCAGTGAGTTCCGAGAAGAGTGCCACGAGCGTATACTGGCGTCGTCCCTGGACTTCTTGGACGACAACTCAGCACCCAAGGTGGCCCCTGCACCAGTACCGGCGATTCTGTCGGAGACTCTGGTGATAATGTTGCTGATTTTGGCAGGAGAATCAGGAAACTCGGGATGGATGGATATCGTAGGTGTGAACCCCTGTTCCAAATCGGATGGGCCAGCAGATGCAAAATTCAGGACTTTCGGCGTGGGCACATTACTGGGGTGGAGGTAGTCCCCGAACGGATTGGGTGATAATCTTCCCGGTTGTCTGGAAGAAGACTCTGCAGCAGCCAGAGTATCCACTACAAGGCCTGGAAACTTCTTTTTGGTGACGGTGGAAGCGTCGATCTTGGGCACGCTGAGGTGTATGGCGTCGTTTTTGGTCTCTGTGTCGTTGTGGGTGTCTTTTTGGGTCATGGGGAACCAGTGGCTGTCGCCTTCTTCGGTTCCTAGCGCAAACTTAAGTCCCTCTTTAATGGCATTGAAATCTTGGTGTTCAGCCGCATCGTCAAGCAACGAGGTGTTCTTGAACTCGTCGTCCTTGAAGTCTTCGGGATGGTACGTGTTTACCGACGTGGTGCTGCGGTTGTGGTACGATTTGGGCCGCCGTCTATTTCGTCTATTGACAAGATCATCGTCTGAAAGAATATCTGTTTGTGTTTGTGGGGGGGTATCTGTATAAAGTCTTTGTGACATTTGCGGTCCTTGAGGCGTCGGTGATCGTGAAGATGTCCGTGTTGGACGGGTCGAAGATGTGTGTCGGGACATATCTGGACGTAGATGATCCCCCATGGTGTGTTTTAGTGGCATGGTTTAAAAGCGCGATGAGAAAAGTTGACACCGCGACAGTGCCATGCCGTGCCAGAACGGGCGCGGTGGTGCCACCATGCTATTTTTAGAGATTGGTATGCGTCTAGAACTTTGGGGATACCCCTGCTTCTTTGGTTGGGTATTTGATACGCTCGAATGTAACTTCAAAGACACCTTTGGCCGGATCTCTGTGCCTTTACAAAATCCTTACACCAGATATTGGGCCCTGCATATGACCACATTAGAAGTTGGTCAGTTTCGACATCGCCCCAAAACTCCGTTGGCGTGCACTTTTAGTACTGCATAGAAACTAGCTAGATCGGTTGCAAAGTAAGGCTTTTTTTAGAGTTGAGTCGATGCTGTTGCTTGCTAGACTGTAGTACTATGAGGTCTGAATCAATTACTTGACAGCATGTATTGTTTATTTCAGTGACATGGAGAGTGGGATTTAAAAGTGTCATGCTAGTTTATGACTCAGATATTGCAAGTTATACCGTTAAATAATCATGCAAACTGTGTAGTATACATTTTTATAGTCAGATTATACAACCCCCAACATCAGATGTAATATAGGTTAAAACTCAGATTTAGTACAGGTTAAATTTTGACAGTAGCATATGAGTTAAATTTTTGAAGTGCATACAAGTTATATAGGGTGAATGTAACATGCAAGTTGTAACTTCAAATGTCATGGAAGTCGTTCATTAAAGTGTCTTATAAGTTGGCCAATAAAGTGACATACAAGTTATATTATAATAACATACAAACTATATCTTTGGCGTTACATCAGATTCTTATCGTATAGCTCACGTCATCAAAGTAGTGGCATACAAAGTATATTAGAATGTCATGCAGATTATCATACAAGTTATATCGCTAAAGTGACATTCAAATCATCGCAAAAATTGTATAAATGAATATAGTCATATCGTATGCAAGTACACTCGCTTGTATTATATGCAAGCCATATCACTCTTTTACAATCTTCAACACAGCTAACTCTTTTACTTCTATAATATAGTTTGCAATCTGTCTACAGCATACAATTTACTATACATCAAAAATTTCACACAAAATCTGTCACCCTTGCACCCGTCCAAACTTTTATAATCCTTTCTATAACTCCTCTTCAAACTATTCCCTCCCACATTCATCCACTCTAACTATACCACAACCAAAAAACCAAGGAATTTCACAGCCATAGTAGCCCCTCTATCAATTGCTGCAAAAGTCGTGCCCGGACCGTCGCAAAATCACACTCACTGCCGCCAAACCGAGGCACACTCAAAAATTCACACCGTTTCTTTTTTCCAGTACATATAAATAACTTTAATTTTATCTCATTTACACTTTTTTGTATCTAATTGTCTAGAACGCCATAACAAACACAAGAAGTCACTTACAATGTCTGTGGCAGTTAGCACTATATCTAAGATGGAAAAAAAATTGGCCGTCAGAAAGATCAATGACCTTGAATACGAGGGCTTGAATCCGTTATCTAAACCATCACCTAAATCTAGAGGTGTTTATGGTGGGAATCTTTGTGGACAAGCGATTCTTGTGGCCATGCAAACGGTAGATTCTTCTTTTGTGCCTCATTCCCTCCACTCATACTTCATTGCCGCCGGTGACGACACCAAAGTATGCACATATAAGGTGGAAAAGCTCAGCAGTGGTAAGAATTTTGCAAACCGTATGGTTCGGTTGTTCCAAGACGATAAGCTCAAATACATAGTTATGGTGTCGCTTTCGAAGAAAAACAGCTTACAGAAGCTTCAGGAAAACCATGAGAAAGGTGCCGGGCCCAGACCGTTTGAGTACCAAGTTCCTCCAGGTGAGCCATTCCACAAGAACAATCCAGATGATTTGACTACATATAGACAAGATCCTAGTGGTGTTCTTGAACAAAGGCTCACCAGAGAGTTTCTTGAGATCGACGAAGCCCAAGAGTTGCAGAAGACCCCCGGTGAAAGGCAGTTAGCGTTTTATATCAGAGCCAACGATACTGAGTTGCCTACTCCATACAAGTACGCATCCATGGGGCTCATCACCGACTCTTTGTACCTTACTTCGGTGTCCAGAATCTTACACTTGCCCGGCCAGAGTAAGGAGCAGCCACTAGGTGCCAGCGGTGGTAATAATGACCATTTTTTCCTGGTTTCGTTAGACCATTCTATTTATTTCCACGACGATGATTTCAATCCGACTCAATGGTTATACTTCCAGTACCAATCACCTCGGTTTTCCAATAATAGAGTTTTGTTCACAGGCGGTTACTACAACAGCAAGGGGAAGCTTATAGCTTCCATTGTTCAAGAGGGGTTGGTGTTCTTTAAGGGAGACGCTGACTTAAAGGCTAAATTATAATTTTATAGAGTAATATATGATACAGTGCAAACATTCACAGGATCGGCTCCAAACGTGGTGGTCACGTGACCGTTTATACCTCGGCATTTACCTTTCGCAGCAGCGTATAAAACGGTGATGATTCCCCAGCTGCTAAATTTCAAACAACGTTTAGTTTGTGCAGCATAAAAATTTAGACAAAGCCTACTATACATGTCGCTTCAACAAATCCTTGACAATGACGACATTTGCAAGATTCAGGAGAAGTTCCTGCTTGTGAAGTCGGGAGAAAACACATTTTTGGGCAAGTACCCGTTACAGCCGTACGCCGAAGGAGCTCGTGGGGTTTACGGAGGAGAGTTTATTGCGCTGGCAGTTTTGGCCGCTTATGAGTCGTTGGACAATCCACTGTTCCACTTGCATCTGTTGCATTCGTATTTTCTTAATCCAGGAAGTCCTCAGAGTGTGTGTAGGTACGAAGTGGAAACCAACAACCAGACCAAAAACTATGTGAACAAGACCGTGAAAATAGTGCAACTGCATACCAACCAGCTTGTGTTTCTGTTGACGTGTTCGTTTACGTTAAACAACTCCATAACGCAGCGGAAGATCGACTATGCTGAGGGTAAAACCCCCAGAGTGCCGTATGAGTTTGGTTCGAGCCCTGGTCCTATTTTCGATGAGTTCGTTCACCGTTTGGATGACGAGGACAACGGGTTAATCAACGTGACACACACCCACGACTTAGTTACTACTGCATTCCCCAGGTACTTCTTGATGCCCGACAATGAGATTGCTTCCCCTATTGGAGACCGGAAAATGGGATTTTTCATCAAAGTCAACGATAAGTTGCCTCAGGGCCCCAAAAACGGTGCCATAAGAGTAGCAGACTTGCTTTATTTGACAGATAGTTTTTACTTGGGGTTGATAACACGGACTTTGGGGTTCCCTGTGTCACACGCCAGCTTCAACTTTTTCCGAGTGTCGTTGGACCACTCAGTGTTCTTGCATGACAACGATTTCGATCCTACTGACTGGCTCTACTGTGACTACCGGTTCTCCAGAATGAGCAACAACCGTGTATTGTGTCTTGTGGCATACTACGACAGAAAAGGTAAGCAGGTTGCATCGGTGACACAGGAAGGTTTGATCACCATACCACAGGAGTTGTGGGACAAGGTCAAGGGTGGTTCGTACAAGCTTTAACGACAGTGTTTATTTATATTATTTATTAATGTATGACGATATTTAGTGTGTTTGATGTTGCTGCGTTTGTTCGGAGTTTGTAGCTATGTGTCGTAATTCTGCTTTTGTAATGTTTTGTTCTGGTTTTGTAACGTTTTGTTTCTTTATACTGTCAATATTGTCGGCTGCAAAATTGCTAAAATGCGTATGCACTTCCGCCCCGCAAATAAAAATCATAAGCACTAGATCTTTCATAAGCAGATCTTCATATTTATTTATTCCTTTTTCCTATTATTTCTTTACATATTTAATGGCACCAGAAGGAAAACTAGCACGCCAGGCCTTAGAGCTTGTGGCAGATAAGAAGTTCGAACCCCATTCCGTGCATATTTATTACACAAAAGTGAGCCCAACAACTGAGGTTTCGTGGTCCCTAGAAAATATAAGTCAGGGCCGAAACTTTGCCAATAAAGCCATTGAGGGCCGTGATTCTACAGGCATCAAAGTGTTTGTGAGCTGCTCGTTAACTGCCCGGAACTCATTTCAAAAATGCTTAGATAAATATCAGAAATATGAACAATTAATTGAAGAGAGGAGAAAACAAGGAAAACTGCCAGAAGACGACGAAGAAGACGATATAGTTCCAGCCGAAGTCCCGTTTAGGTTCCAGGTACCGTTTCCTGAAGATTTGCAGGGCATAGATGTGTCCCAGTTAGGCCAAATTGAAGCTGATGGTGTACAAATCAAGGTGCCTGTACATCAGTCGCTAAAAGTGGACTTGGGCCCCAACAGCTACAATCCGTGTATCAAATTTTTTGCCAGGCTCAAAGATACGCCTTTAACCCACCACAGCGGGTTCATGGAGCTTCTAGATGCGGTGAACGTGGCCAAACTCAACGTCAGCCTGTATAAATCGACAGTTTTGGAGAGAGTGGTATATTTCCATGATACCGATTTTGACGTTAACCAGTACATGATTTTTCAGGGGAAAATCATAGGCTACGAGTACGGAAAGCTCTTATGGGAGTACGAAGTGTTCAACTCTAAAGGCGTGCATGTGATAAGCGTGCAGCAGGAGACGTTGGTGTTGCTAGAGCCGGTGACAGTGAAGCTCTAGCTTTGGCAGTTTAAGATCTGCTTTAAGATTTTGGAGAAGGCTGTTGGAAACTTGACACAGTTGTGGCATAATTCTCACTGGTTCTGGTTCTTATGTAAGCCTATTAGACAATTATGTAAGCTCTTACTAGTATCTAGCTTCGTACATATAAACACTAACTATTTGCTCGCTTATATTTTTTCTGTAAACATGATTAGCACCCTAAATGACACCACAATCAAGGAATTGTTGGCCATTTTCGACAAGATATACACCAATGATAACCTTCTTGTGATAGATCCCAAACTCAGCAACATCATCAACTACCTTATCCCGTTCAAGCAGTTCAAAAATGATGCCAAATTCGACAAAGTCGTATTCAATGATAGCCATATAGATAGCTCCGAAATACTCCAGCAGTACCAGAATGTCATCATATTGGCAGACGAATCCACACCTATTCATATACCGGGGCATGCAAGGGTGTCTGTCATTATAAAGAACTTGTCCAAGCTGCGATTGTACCAGCTAAATGAGCAGTATGGGTTCAATCTCAAGTTCAACACCATTTTAGAAACGGGCCTTGACACGGTACGTTTGAAAGGGGTGAAAGTGTTCAATTGGCCGTTTAACGGCTTGGTTGTGGACGACAGTGTGGTGACATTGTTGGAGGACAACCCCATTTCGAACTACATGAAAAAACCGGTGTACCAGATCAACGAAGCATTGGAAAGCTTAATAGGACTTATTTCGAGGTACAACTACAAGATAAACAATGTGTACTCGGTGGGGACGAATCTGAACTTGTTCGTGAAGTTATACGATGATAGGCTAGTGGAATTCTTGGACTCCAAGTTCAACAGTCTCCAACAGGAGTTCTACTTGGCCAACATGACGCCCACGCATAATTTGATTGTGATAGAAAGAAATGTGGACTTTTTGCCATTGGTGATGAATCAATTGACGTACGTGGGGTTGATTGACGAGTTGCTAGACATAAAGATCAATTTGGTGAAGATTTTGAACGAGCAGAACAAACCAGAACAGGTGAAAGTGGACGATGAACTTTTTGATAACTTGAAACACTTAAACTTTTCATTGATTGGTCTCAAGTTGAACAAACTTGCCCGGTTGATAAAGAACCAGTACTCGAACAACCACAGCGAGATGAACATGAAAGATATCAAGAACTTGATCAAGAACTTGACGGATTTGAATCGACAACAGGATCTCGTCAAAAAGCATACTAACATCTCCGAAACTTTATTAAACAAAATCAAGTTCGATAAGGACAAATTCGTGTACAACGAGTACGAAGTGATGTTGAATTTCCAGAACGAAGTGTTTGAATTGAGCTACAAGCAGCAAATAGCCAAAATTGTGGATTTTTGCAACTTAAATGTTGGCAGTTCGGTGGTTGTGAACTCGCTCATAATAGTATCGATTATCAACTCTGGAATTAAATCCAAAGACTTTGAAACTATAAAGACGCTAGCATTTGAGAACTACGGCATTGAAGTGGTGTATGTGTTTGAAGATCTTAGAAAGTACAATCTTGTGCGGTTCAGTGATGTGGAAAACGTTGAGATCGAAGTGGAAGGGCTTACAGGAGGCCTCAATGTTCACAAAAACAACTACACTTTGCTCAACAAGTTCTGGAATCTCCATCCAGAGGACGACAGTGAAGAGATTGACCTTATTGACGACTACAAGCACCCTTCATTCACCTTACCGTCAAATACGGTGCCGTTAACTGTCAGGCTCATAGAGGCACTTTATTCCAGAGAGTTTCTCACGTACAAACCCGTGAATAAAATCACCAAGCAGCCTAGCTGGGAGAGTTTGGGGCTTAGTAAAGTGTTAAAAGGGCCTGTCAACGAGAACAAGACCAATCAGATGACGGACGGAGCCATTTTGGTGTTATTGGGTGGAATAACGTGGGCAGAGGTATCGTGTTTGAAATATTTGAATTCCAAACTTAAAGAGAAAGGCTTGAAAGAGTTGATAGTGATAACCAATGGAGTGGTCAACAATCACCACTTGACAGAAACTTTGAAACTGAACTGAAATAAATATTAGATTCGGTATGTTGAATTAATTCCTTGGAAATTGCAGTATATATAAAATATACATAATGACACATGAAATGGAGATGTAAACTTAGATCAGCATTTTATAAGATATGTTGATCCAGCCATTGAATTCATAGGATGACGTAACTGACGCTTGGAAAGCTGATAATTAAAAGAAATTAGGAACTTAAACGGATTCTTCTGCTTCCTTTTGGGCTTTTAATTGAGCGTAGAAAGCTTCTCTTTTTTGCACCAAAGGTTTGTGTTCGTAGTACCAGTACCCAGAGGCAAACACAAACCCAATGGCGAAACCCACGGAGATGTCAGTGATGATTTTTCTTCTTAAAGTGTTGGTGATAGGAGCGATAGCCATTGTTGTTTAGTTGAAGATTTTTTTTCAATAATCAGTTTTTTTTCTGCTTAATGCCATTGGCGAGCCCAAAATCGCACGATAAAGTGGTTGGTGCACGTCTTTTTTCCTCACACTATGGTAATCAAAATCGCACCATTCGTTAGAGCCAATGAGAAAGTAATAAAAGAATTTTTCTTCCAGTAAACACCATCAACGTTAAAATGATGAACAGATTATTAGCTCAAAGATTGGCTGCCAACAACAGAATTGCCACCAGACAATTCCAAAGCTCTTCCAGAATGATGAACAACATTTTTGGAACTCCAAAAGAAGGTGTGTACTCCAACATACCCTTCGAAGTTAAAAGAAAGTACATCCCATTCAGTGTTTACTACTGGGGTGTTTTAGGTTTCTTCTTTGCTTTCCCTTTCATTAGTACTTACGTCAACATGAAGAAGGCCGGTACCATCTAGGTTCATCACATTTTTCCACGATTTATATTTGCATCAAATATATGATAACTGATAAACATTGAATTTTTCACACTTTGACACTTTAATCATTGACATTGCAGACACACTACGTTTTGAGCGCATCACAAGTCCAAATCCAAATCGAACCCCAATCCCAACGGGTTGTCGTTCTTGGCGTCTTCCGGTGGAGTGCTCACGGGTGGTGCAGAAGTTGTGTCTTTGAGTCTCTTTTCTTGCATTGACTTCATCATATTCAAATGGAACATTTCCTCCTCATTGACCCGGATCCCAAAGCCGTCCAAGATATCATATGCTTGGTCAATATCTTCAACAGGCTCAAAGATATTCTTCAAGAGCCCTACGTATTGTGGATTAGGTTTTATGGGTTTGGCGTGTTTGGAGATGAATCTGTCTTGCTTGACTTTCTCTTGGTCCAAGAACGATCTGATTTCTATTACATTTTTGTGGTAAAAGTTCACCTTCATGTTGAACTCAGTCTTGGAGTCTCTCATTATCAACTCGTCAATATCGTTGATTTTACTCACTATAGCATTTCGTGCTTTGAGATGCCTTTTACTGAATTGGGTATCTTCGTAATCTGTAAGACCCGTGTTCAACTTGATGAGGTACTGTAGAAGTAGATTGAACTCTCTATGGAAATGCTCCGGTGTGATATTGCTGGGAAGTTGGAACTGGGTGATCTGCGACGGTAGCGGTGTAGACTGCTTAGCGTCTTCTCTTTTGGGTTGTTCGTCCGATGGCTCTTTGGATTCTTGCTTGGGTTGGCTCAAAGTCGTGGCTCGTATAATGAACTGCTCTATCTTGTCGAGAATAGCCTTATCGAAGATTTCTGTGCCGTTAGTGGAGACGCCTTTTCTCCACGTAGTGAACAAATCAATCATATGCTGCCGTGTCACGGTGTCTGTAACATATAGGTAACTCTCAGTGAATAGCTGGTAGAGATTCCGGCCAAACAACGTGCTGTAAGGATTCCCTACATTTTTCACGATTGAGTCAAGGAGGTAGAATCCAAAGAGCTTATATCGAGGAAGACACTTTTTTATACGTTGTTCGATGCATTCTACTATAGCTTCACTGATTTGGGGGTTTTGCTCAGACAAACTGGTCAAGTCGCTGATCAAATCACGGGACCCTGTGGTCAAATGGGTTAGAAGCTCTTTGTACTTGGCTAGAACTTGATCGTTTGACATATCTGTGTCGTTGTTAGATTTGGTACGCAACTTCTCAAATAAACCGCATCTCTGCTTATATAAGCGACGTTAAAAAGGTGATTAGTATTTACCAACTACAGGACTATTTGGGGTCTCTTACACAGAAGGGTCGGTGGCTTTCGGTAACGGAGGACCACTGCTCGCTGCAGGGCTGGTAGCGGCAGACGTGCGGTGAAGTCTGAGAACAAGGAACGGCTGAGTGGACTGGTGGGGTTTATGAAACTTCTGGCGGTATTCTGGGTGGCAGATCCATCTGTGGATCGTTGAACCGGCCCTGGTTTCTTGATCTTGGACTGGCTTTGAAGGCTTCTGTTTTGAAGACTGCTGTTTTGAAGACTGCTGTTTTGAAGACTGTTTTGAGGACTTCTGTTTCGAAGACTTCTGTGAAGACTACTGTTTTGAGGGCTTCTGTGAAGACTGGCAGGTAAAGATACCTTTCCAGCACCATTAAGTGTCTTCCATTGATCAATATTTTGAAACCCCAGCGGATCCTCTACTCCTAAACCCCTTTGCTTATCATTTTCGTACCTCTTCCCGGCCCCGTGCCACCATCTACCGTCGCCAATCTCTCCCTTTAGTACCATATCCTTCTCCCTTTCTAGCCTGGCCACGGCCTCCTTCAACACCAGAATCTGGCCCGCCAGATCTACTGCCTCTGCCTTCAACTTGTTGTTCTCTCTTGCCAACCATCGATTCATGCCCATGACATTTCCTACTTGAAACTGTACGCTGGCCCGCAAATTGTCGATCTGGTCAGTGACCGGCTCAAGAAGCCGATGCAATTGCTCTGGCATGTCGCCGTCCACGCTGTACACATCCATTCGACGACCACAAACAGCACATAAAGATCCTAGGTTGTTAGATTTGTTAGGAAAGAAAAGACTAACTTACTTACCGTTGATGTGCTGGGAACAGAAAACATGGCTGCACGAAGTAAGATAAAGATGGCCGGAGCCAAGGCACTGATTGCACCACAAGTTCATGGGGTTGTTGATAAGGAGGAATGGGGGTTTATATATTTGAGGGGTCACTTGCGATGTATCACTTGCGATGTTTCAGTTGATACGTATCACTTGCGATCTATCACTTGCGATCTATCACTTGCGATCTATCACTTGCGATCTATCACTTGTTATCTATCACTTGCCATCTATCACTTGATACGTATCACTTTCCCACTGTCTATCTTGTTAAACACCTCGAATCCTCTCTACTCTGTCTTCTATTAATCTTCACAATAACTAGCATATTGACTATACCTAAGCGTTACTTTCTCTGTAACATACATCTATATAGACTTCTGCTGGACACAAATATCACTTACCAAATTTTTCACTCATAATACGCTAGGCCTAAACTTTGTACTTTGCATAACTTATCATCTAATACTAACTATCTATTTCTTACAAGAACATGATTCTACCTCTTTTCTCTTTATCCTTTCCTGCTGCTTTGTCTACCACCTTCCTTCACTTTTAGACGGCGTAGATATCATCAAATCGAAATTTTGCAGTCACTTATCAGTGGGGCGCCGATACCGGCCCAGACGCCGAACACGGTATTTTTGGCGGTACGGTGCGGCCCATGAAAAATATATAAGCAAAGATTTTTCGTTAATAAAATTCAACAAACCTTCCATAACTATGTACAGATCTGTGAGAAGTTTTGCCAGTAGTGCCAGGGCACTCAAGATCCAAGTGAAGAACCCCGTGGTGGAAATGGACGGGGATGAAATGACAAGAATCATTTGGCAAAGAATCAAAGACAAGTTGATTCATCCTTACTTAGACATTGATTTGAAGTACTACGACTTAGGAATTGAATCCAGGGACAAGACCAACGATCAAATCACTGTGGATGCCGCCAATGCCATCAAGAAGTACGGTGTGGGTGTTAAGTGTGCCACCATCACTCCTGACGAAGCTAGAGTCAAGGAATTCAACTTGAAGAAAATGTGGGTGTCTCCAAACGGTACTATTAGAAACATCTTGAACGGGACTGTTTTCAGAGAAAGTATTATCATCCCCAACATCCCCAGATTAGTTCCAGGATGGAAAGAACCAATTGTCATTGGTAGACACGCCCATGGTGACCAATACAAGGCCACAGATTTGGTGATTGAAGAGCCTGGTAAGTTGGAAATGGTGTTCACACCAGAAAATGGCGGTGAAAAAATCGTTAAACAAATTTACCAGTACCCAGAAACTGGAGGTGTGGGATTGGCCATGTACAACACCGATGATTCCATCAGAGGGTTTGCCCATTCTTCGTTCAAAATGGCATTGAACAAAAACTTGCCATTGTACTTGTCCACCAAAAACACTATTTTGAAAAAATACGATGGAAGATTCAAAGACATCTTCCAAGAGATCTACGAAGCCGAATACCAAAAAGAGTTTGAAACTCGTGGTTTATGGTACGAGCACAGATTGATCGATGATATGGTGGCCCAAATGATCAAAAGTAAAGGAGGTTACGTCATGGCATTGAAGAACTACGATGGTGATGTGCAAAGTGACATTGTTGCCCAAGGGTTTGGATCTTTGGGATTAATGACTTCGGTTTTGATCACTCCTGATGGAAAAGCTTTTGAAAGTGAAGCTGCCCATGGTACTGTGACTAGACATTTCAGACAACATCAACAAGGTAAAGAAACCAGTACTAACTCCATTGCATCTATTTTTGCATGGACCAGAGGTTTGATCCAAAGAGGAAAGCTTGATGAGACCCCAGATTTGGTTAAATTTGCTCAAACTTTGGAAGAAGTCACTGTGCAAACTGTTATTGATGGTGTTATGACCAAGGATTTGGCTTTGGCCCAAGGAAAGACCGACAGATCTAGCTACGTTACTACCACTGAGTTCTTGGACGCCGTGGCTGAAAAATTGCAGCAAAAATTAGCTTAGGTAATATAACATAGTAAAACATGAACAATTCCTGAACATCATCAAAACTTTCTCTTGTCTCCATACCCAAGAAGTATTTTTTACACTCATCATGTTGCCTACATCTGTTAAAAGCCAACTTAAGCATATCTTACATAATCCTGTATAATCAATAGACGCAAAAAAAATAAAGGGTCGAGAACTGATAAGGGGACCTCCCCTTTTGCCAAAAAATTTGCAAGCAATAAAGCAATATCACCGAAAATAACCTTAGTTTTGTGGCCACGAAATCTTTAATTTAGTTTGTGGTAGTGTGAACAAAGACCACCACCTTTTTTCGGTTTTGTCATTTGCCATTTTGTCACGGTTTTATTGCCGTTTGCCCATGCAAGATTTGGATTGCCCTGTTTTGACATATAAGGTTTGCAATTTCACTTTGAAAAAAAATCTGACAAATATTATCGTCTTTTTTTTGTTGTATTGATCTACGTTCCTCGAGCCCTTCAAAGTCTTGTCTGTTTACAATAGACAGAAGCCTTTATCTCCTTACACCTGTTGATTTTTTGGCCGAGTTGCCCTTTACTTTTTTGTTGCTCCATGTACAGTGAAAAATTATACTATGGCTATTACCCCGGAAGGGTTGCGGATCAAATGGCCAAATATTCCATGAACGGCAACGGGTACACTGCCACCGGCAATACATATGTCAATTTGCAACAGAGCCCATCTCACTACAACACCGCCCAGACGTACGTCGATGCTCGTACGGGCCAGGGCTACCTGGTGCAGGGCCAAACGCTGCCAGTGGCCCAAAATACAAATGCGTCCAATTCGACGACCAGCCAGGGAGTAGCGTTCCCTGTGCACAAGCTATCGGCAGCACCGCTTCCAGTGGATAAATACAACGGGCTTGTGGCGCTTTATAATAAGATTCAGGCCAAAAAGTATGCTACTTCGGCCATCAACCCCGTGAGAAACTACTTAACAGTGTACGAATACTCCGTACACGACCAATGGGTCATTTGGGATTACGAGACCGGGTACGTGCACTTGACGGGGTTGTGGAAAGCCGCCGAACATGCCACAGCCACTGCTGCTAAGGAGGACACGCTGCATCCACATCGCACCAAAGCTGATATTGTCAAGTTGCTCGATAGCACACCCAAGGAATACCACAGCTATATCAAGAGAATCAGAGGTGGGGTATTGAAGATCCAAGGTACCTGGTTGCCATACCAGCTATGCAAGATCTTGGCCCGCAGATTCTGCTACTATATCCGGTTTGAGTTGATTCCTATATTCGGTAACGACTTCCCTGACTACTGCTTGACACCAGATAATAAGAAGTTTGGCGACTTGCGGTTTGAGGGCGAGTTGCATCCGGCTCCAATGCAGCTCTCGTTGCCACAACAACAGCAACAACAGGGACAGCAGCAGAACCAGCAGGTGTTGCAGCAACAGAGTCAGATTTTGCAACCACAAACTGCGCAGGTTTTGCAGCAATCACTGCGGCCGCAAGTTTTGCAGTCGGGCCAAGTCTTGCAGTTGCTACAGCCCGCACAACTGCTGCTCTTGCAGTATCAGCAACCGGTGGCTCAGCAATATCCCCAGGTTCCCCAGACTCCACGGTCTTCCAACGGGTACCGGTACCAACACCGTCACAGCCAAAGTTATGATAGTTACAGTCCTCTCAACAAAAGAGAACAAGGATCCGGGCCTCGCACGCCACCAACACTTTCACCGCTTCGAACTCCTGCTACGGTCTCTACAAGTGCTTTTGATGTGACAGAGGCTTCTCATTGTCTCCAGCAGCTTAGCAATGCCTCTCAAACATCGCCCAAGCTGGAAGCTAAAGTCACGTCGTACTTTGATCTCCCCAAGAGCCTGTCAGAGTACCGGTTAGGTGGCAGTTGGGGCTCGTCTACGACTTCAGCTTCGGCATCTACAGCTTCAGAGTCTTCAGACCTGTCTGGTGCTAATGCTACAACCAGTGCTGCTAACGGCACTAAACGGACACATGATGTTCTCCGGTCGCCGGTATCGTTCTCGTACCTGAACAAAAGATCCAAGTCTATCGATAAGCCAGCTGGCATGGCAAAACATGGACCTTCTAGTTCGGTTTCGAGTCTCCCACCAATCAACTCCTCTTTCCAGACACCGGCTTCTCAGATGGTATACACTCCACACACGCCGAACTATATCATTTCGGGAAGCGAAAGGCTGCTGCAGGTCAAACAAGATGGCATTAGTTCTCTTTTGTTGGCCGCAGATATGACAGAGAACCCACCCGCCAAAGCTAGAAGGATTAGTATCAAGATTAACGACTTGCTCAGCTAGACTGGGAGTCTTTGGGACATTGATTTAGAATTTTGAAAGGTTTAAAAGTGGTGTTGGTGTTGGGGTTATGTTTTTAGATTATGTTTACGATTTCAGTTCTTATAGGTTTGGTTTATTCACGATTATCATATTATTCGTAGTTGGTTGTTAGTTTGGAAGATACTAAGACTAGCATCTTGACTGTTGAGTATATGTAACCTGAAAAGTAAGGTTGCAATACGTGTTTCAATGCTTGTATGTAACTTCTTTCCTGGTTGCAAAATATACGGTAAATTTCACATAAAAATTCTTACACTAACATTCTTTCTATATTTTTAGATACTCCCCCACAGTCCATTTCCCATGTTCACAAATACACAGATTCTACTGTGCAATTCCTTCCATCTTTTCTCCCAAAAAAAAGCCAAACATCCTTACACCCTCTTCCAACCGTCTTAGTACCAGATCTCAAATCTCAGTATTTTTTTTTCTCTAAATCAGTTTCCAGCCTTCCAATATGGAATTTTACGAATTTGATTCGTTTCAAGATGATGACAGTATCCCCCATCCACAGCCGTCATTATCGATTCCTATCACGTCAAATATCGAAAACTTGAGTAAGAAAATACCCAATTTGAACAATTTCAAACACTTTCTAAACTTTGAAGACACGCAAACGCCAACACAAGAAGAAACTGAAAAACCCAAAAATACAGATGCAGTTTCGGCAAAATACGCCAAGATGTCGTTAGACCTCTTGGGACACGACCAAGAAGACCTGGTGGATCAGGCAGCGTTTGTTTCCAGCGAAAAGGGGTACAATTTGTCGAACAAGCTCTCCAAAGTGTTGAACAACAACACCATCAGTGATCTGGTGGTCAAAGAGCTCTTCACGCTTGATTTGAGTAAAGACGATATCATAGACTCCAATGTTATGGGGTCCTTGAGCCGGAAGAAGCTTCGGAGCCGCGTAGAGAGTAATTTGATCAGTACTCAGCTGACAATATTAAGAGAGTATGCTCCTCTCGTGAAACAGTTCAGAAACGTCGAAACAAAGCTAAACCACTTGAACTCATTGAATGAGATGAATACAGACACAATCAAAAAAATGTACGAGGGCATGGACGGGTTCAATCAGGAGTTCAAGCGGCTCAATGACGAGAAGACAATGGTCAACTTAAAGAAGAATCTTTTGATAACGTTCAAAGAGAAGTTCATTTTAAACGAGTTTGAAGAGTTTGTCATCAGCAACAACGAGATCAACGATGACTTCTTCAACACGTTGCAGAAATTGGACAAAATTAACGAAAATCTGAGTATCTTGTTGTCCATAGACGACTCAAATTTGGGAGTGAATATCATGAAGAAGATCTCCAAATTGACAGACAAGTCCAACGCCACGTTGTCCAATTCGATCAAGAAACTGTTGATACACCCCGTATGGGTCAATTCCAGCGGGAAGCTTCTCAATTTCCACTACAGCATCAAGGTTTTGAGGTCTCGTAACCGTGATCTTTTGGACTCTGTGCTACAGGAGTTTATCAACGACCGGTCTAAGTCTTTGATTGGCGATTTTGACCTGCAAATGAACACCTTGAATGCACACGATCCTACCAGGTTCATAGGTGATTTATTGGCATACGTGCATGCCATGGTGATCAACGAGATCGAGTTAATGAATTCTATATTTAAGATCTCCAAAGACGAAACAGCCAAAAAAGGGTTTGTACAATTGGACGAAACAGACATTGAAGAGTCCGGCACCATCATAGATATGCTATTGGACAAGATCCTTGAACGGTTGGCCAAACTGATCAAAAGCAAATTTGAACAGCTTGTTTCTATTGAACTGAAGTTGAAGATAATATACTCCATCTTCAACCTTTTTGATTTGTACAAATTAATGTTTGAAAAGAATTTCCGGGCATCTAACTCGTTATTGGCGACCATATTGAGCTTGATAAGTTTCACCCAGCAGAGATTGCTTGATTTGGTGGGCAGCAAATTAAAAGCTATACGATCCAGTAATTCAGCCAAACTCGATTTGAACTCAGATTTGCAGCCACCAGAATGGATCCTAGATTTCTACTCCATTATTCTCCCGTTGATTGACCAGAGCCAACTGTCTTCTGAATCGGTCTTCGGCTTAAAAGACGAAGAACTCGAAAGATTCCTTACAGTGTTGGTAAACGAGCCAATCGAAATACTTAATCAGCACTTGGTTGCCACCAAATTCAGTCCCATGGACACAGTCATCGTCAAGCTCAATTTCCTTGACTTGATCCTTTCCAAAGTTCTTCCGTTGAGCTTATTCAACGATAAAGTGCTTGAAGTCAACGATTTAATCGAAGAGCTCAAGGCCCAGATGATTGAGTTGCAATACACACAGCTTCTTCAGGAGTTTGAGCTTCTCGATTTCCAGAATATCGTTAATATGATCATGCCATTCGACGACCAGTTTTTCGATGTGTCCATATACCAGCCCATTACCGAGAACAAGCTTTTCACGGCTGCCAAAGTGCAGAGCGTGAATGCTTCTTTGGCTGCAAATTTGCCTAACTCGTTGATCGAGATCCAAAATAATATGTTAAAGTTGAACAATCCTTTGGTGTTGGGAGTAGTGGTGGAGCAGTGTTGCGTTAAGTTCGTCAAGTTCTACATGAAGTTCGATAAGCTCACAACAGAGTATTTGAAGGTATCGTTGGCATGGCCCGACACAGAGGTGGCTACTGTGTTGGGAGTGGAAGACACATACAGAGAAGAAAGGGCCCAGATGGTGTTGGAATGAGTCTTTACGGACTCGCATCATGAATGCTTCTCATGGCATTTCAGAGATCTTTCTTCAATTGATGGAGTAAGATACTTTTGAAGTCTTAAAGTCGAAAAGCACAATGTATTTTACTTTCCAACTATCAACAATGCTATCATAAGTAATACAGACCACTAGAGGGTAAATCAAATTTAGTAAAATGCATGTACATAAAACACCTAAATTTTCTCAGTACCATACTATTTTTTGAAAGTTGCAGTCGTTCCCAAAACGGCGAAGATTTTGATTTTACCCAAATATATGTTAAAGCCACCAACAGATACTACAAACAAGCCCTAAGCATATGAAGGCTCATCTAGCGCATGCCGAAGTAAAATAACGAGGCATGCAAGGGTAACAACCCTTGTGAGAGACAGAAAACTCAAAGTTTCATTGAAATTTATTATTATTTGATTATAAAAAAGACGATCTAGAATCTATAGATTCTCTATCAATTGTACCAGTCGTGGTCAAAAGGAACTTCCTCAGTGGTCTTATGATGCTTTCTTTGGTAAGAGTATAAGAATTCATAGTCATCCTCATAGACTTCAAATTCGTCTTCATATTCTTCAATATCTGAGAAGCCGTCATCAAAGAAGGTATTTTCAACTGGTGAATATGAAGCTAAACCAAAAGCAACACAAGGAACAGCAGGAATAGACCTATACCAAGTTGTGGGGTCCTGTGCCTCAAGTTGGCGAAGGTGTTTGGAGTGCCCATTGATCAGATCAGTGTCAAGAATTGAAGTAAGTGAAGAAGAATTACTAGACATTTCATCTTCACTGGCCCAGGAAAGACCAATTTCTAGGTCTGTGGGGTGCTTCGGTTCCATCTTTGGGTTAGTAGATGTTGTTTGTTTTGTTTCCAAGCCCAAAGCAAATGGTTCTTCTGAGTTTGCATCCAGAATTGGCTCCGATTCTAATTCAACCTGGTCCACCAAGTCGTCATCAGCTTCCTGTAAGGGAATGACAATGGCGTCCAAAGGCGGTGCTGTATCGCTTTCGTCAGCAGTGGCAGACTTTTCAATTCCAACTGGTCTTTCTAGAACAGTGCAGGCATTCTTCTTCAAGCATCTGTTTTTGATGAGAGATTTAAGCAGCATTATTTTAGGCTCAGGTCTGTTCTTAGCTCTCATCAACTTATGCTGGGGAGTGATCAACCTTGGAAGTTTCTTACTCTTGGTTTTCTTGCTTTTCAGGTTTGTTTGTTTTGATGGTTGAACGTTCGAAAGATCGTTTTTGGTTTTTTGCAGCTTGGGACTTTTAGGAGACTCTGAAAGTAGCTTCTGAAAGTCAACAAAAATGTCAATGGGGTCTTCTAAAACCTCATGAACATTAAAAGCAGCTTTAATAGCAATTGGTTCTTCAGTGTCTAAAATGGTTTCAGTGGAAGAATCGTAGCAGCTAGATGAAACCTCTGAAGAATCAATATAAGTCGAAGAATCATTGAAAGAGCATTCAGAATTGTCTAAAATTTCAGTTTGCTCTAATTCTTCCTCAATTGGTCCATTTTCCTCCGGACTTGAATCAATTAAAGTAAAAGGGACCGATTCTAAGCCCTGAATAAATGGTTGTTCTTCTGGTTTACAAAAAAACTCATTTTTTTCTGTGTTTGTGTACATTGAGGCCAGATCGTTTTCTGGCTGGATATTGTCGGTAGATTGGCTGACAATATCCTTGTTTGGGGCGGTATTGTTGGTGCTAGGACATTTTGGGTCAAGTTTGTTGTCTTTACTAAGGTCAATTGGCTTCTTTGGGGCCATAGAAACTTGTTTCTTTTTTGACCACTTGTTTTTAGTAGAAGATTTAACAAACATGGTTCTTGGCTCAATTCTGTCTTTGGCTCTCAACAACTTGTGTTGGGGGGTAATTAACCTCGGACGGTGCTTACCGTTGCTTTTTTTTGGCAATTTTGTTAGTTGTTTTAACTGCTTCTGCAAGTTCATTTTTGAGTTTTTGCAACCTAGAGATTTGGGGCGATCCTGAGATTAATCTCTTAAAATCGACAAAAATGTCGACTGAATCTTCCAAAATTTCTTGTGGCTGTTTCTCAATGACTTGGGAAGCATTTGGTAACAGTTTAGGGAAGTTTTGTTTGTAAGGAGCGTGAGTAGTAAATTGCATTGTAATTCTGTAAGTAGTAGTTGTGGTGTACAGAAAAAGAGATTTCCTAAAAACCTCAAATTCCTTATATACCCCCATTTTGCAGCCAAATTACACAAAATCAAAATAAAATAGCACAAAATCAAAAAGAGAGGAAGGCCTGGAAGTATTCATTGGTTCTTTTCCTGCCTCTAATTATGCGTCACTTCTTTTTCATTTGTGTCGGAATAAACGATGTTCAAAGGAAGACAAAAGGTGGCCTTTTGCAATTCTTTGATATTTACTGCCTACAGGAGGGATTCTAGCTAGACTGTGGTATGATGTCGTAGAGTTTGAGCTGTAGGGTTAAGTACATTCAAATACATGGATCAACTAGAGAAAAAGAAAACCTAAGAGTAAAGCTTAGGGGTTCTGGTATTGGTTGCAAATATATCCTTATAGGAAGATTAGAGATTCTCACGGCTAATGTAATCTACCGGGACAAGTGAGAGAAGTCAGACCAGAACTCTTGATTGAATATGTTTGTACCTTTCATGTGTACAGTCAATAAAAGATGAAAAGAGGAAAAACAGCAGATTACGCTTTGCTGCAAAAATGGTATCGTCATATGTGTATTTACCGTTATATCGTTTTCCCATGTAATAAATATATAATTGGCCTTTGTGAAGTGTGGCAATACTGCTTTTGAGTGCAATAGGTCTCGTAGCTACATCATCGGTCCAGTTATGCCCGTTCAGGCTTCTTTCCTCTCCCATACCCGTCACTAGCATAGTAATCCATGGGGTAGAAGTTTCCCCATTTTTCATCCTCTTCCATCATCACCATGGCTTCATAAGGCGTCAATAGCGGCTTATTAAAAGCATAACCCCAGTCAATACTCAACCTGGGACAAGCTACCTGCACAAAAGCGTCAATATCATTGAACATAGAAAGTTTCTGAGGAAAAATTTCACTCAAAATGATCTTCACCACAGAGTACCCATGTTGCTCCAATTTTTCCTGTAAGTTCCCCACTGTGATAGGATTTCCCTGTCGTCCAAGACCTCCTAGTATGAGCCCTATATTCTTGCTATTTCTGGCCGTTCGTATGGCGTCATCTCTCACGTCAGTCATCTGTTGCTGGTCGTAGTATTCTCTAGTGAATTTCCGAGAGTAAGGGTCGTATCTGAACGCAGGAATGTCTGGATTGTGTATCATGGAACTCTCAAGGTGGAATCTTCCATCCCCCACATATATCGTTCCTTCAATATACTCCTTATCCAACCTTTGAGAAGTGCATCCTAGCACCTCACCTTTAGAAAGTGGCTTCAATTGTGGAGGGATAAGGTAGATGGGGTGCTCTGCATCCGTTTCCAACTTGGCCTTGATACTGTGTATGGTAGGATTGAATTGGATTGTTCCAAAGACGGCAAGCGTAGATTTGGCAGGGAAGTTCAATTTGATGGTGTTGATGAGGTGAGTCTCGTCTATGTTGATGGTTACAAATACGTAAAGTACCTTGATAGACGTCACATCCACTGGTACCAAGCAGGAGTGGGCATAGTGTACAATAAAATCACAATCAAGGGCTTTGGCAGTGTAATCATCGATACAGCATGCCCCATAAGTAACGTCTCCCATAACCACAGTTTCGGCGCCACAAAATTGCTCCAAGATATCTGCCACCACCAACGAATAAATAAGCAACCCTTCAGGCATCTGTATGGCTACCCGTTTGGCGTTGTGTTTCTTGATATTCCACACAGTCTTGTGGATTTCAAAGTTATAGTTTGAAGGAAGTAATTTGATGGCCTCGTTGAGCGCCTTGTCGTTAAGAATGTCATCAGGGATTTGGTTCATTACTCGGCTGATGACCTTGGACCTGTTGGTCTTAACGAGCGACGTGGCGTCTCCCGTTCTACGACCCACGAACCGCCGCTTGGGCTTTTCGTCCACTGATACCATGGTTTTGATTTAAAAGAAGAAAAAGTTGTTAAAGTAAAAAAATAAGTCATCGCGAAATTTATCTTAGCTATACTACATATTATGCTTACGCCTTTCTTTACCATCGACCAGAACGACGAGTTTGTGTTTGTGGACATTCAAATTAGCCACGTCCGGCTCAATGCCAAGGCGGTGGAAATGACAGTGCAGGAGCAGGTATTTATCTTCTCAATGCCGCCATACTATTTGAGATTAAGATTGCCTTATAACTGTGTTGATGATGAGCGATGCACTGCCAGTTTTGAAGGCGATAAGGTGAAGGTGAAGCTCCCAAAGGAGGTGGTTGGCCAAGAGTTCCCGGACCTCGATTTGACGGCGAAGTTGTTGGCACGGGTGGGTGAAATACCCCAGAAGCAGGAGAATAAAGTGTTGATTGAAGAGATGGATATAGACAGGGACGCTATAAACGATGGAAAAGACAAACAAGAGGAGGTGGACGGGTCTCAGTTCAGCTGGGAGATCCCACAGACAATGCCGGACCAGGCTCCTATTCCTGTGCACAAGTATGGGTTCAATGATGAGTACAGTGGCATTATAGGTGTTTCCATATCCAACGGAAACGATATCAACGAGCTTGCAGAACCAGAGAACACTCCCGCGGGCCAGCGGATCATGGAGCGGTTGATTAAGGAGAATATCAAGTTTGACCCAGAGTATTATGCCGCTGACTACATGATGAAGGAACTGGGGCCAGAGGCCGATGAGAAGGATTTCGCAGGATTGATGCAGTGGAAGAGCCCTACCACCGTTCAGTTCTTGAAGTGGTATAAATCGCAACAGGCAAAACCAAAAGAAGAACAGGAGCTGTACGTACCGGTGTTGTTCACGGAAGAGGAACAGGCTCGGATGATGGACCTTCCCAAGAAGACGTATTTGGTGAGTCCAGAACACAAACAAGAGTTATTGCTTTTGGTGGTAGCACTTCTTTTTGCATACCATTTCGATCTTCGAGAGACTGACAAAGACCATACTGTTGAAAGTGCATGGACAGTGGGCCGTTTGGTGCCACAGTTTGCGTGTCTCGATAGCAAAATCGCCGTGGCCAACGAGCTCAATAATGATAATGCTTTGAAGGCGGTGGTGCTAACCTGTTTCAGGCGTTCGTTGTGCTATCCGCTCCACAGAAACTACGACTTGTCGGCGAAGGTGTGGTCGGACGTGTATTACAATCTTCGTGGTGGTAAAAGGATGGTGTTGAAGAGTTTGCTCGATGTGAAAGAGTTGTTCAGGTTCCACGACGTCTACTATGTTTATGACCAGATTTGGATGAAAGATTTGTGCAGCTGGATTCTTAACGATGTCTCTGACGCTACGTTCAGGGTTTTGGCTCACGACTTGAAGCGGGAGACAGATGCAATCACAAAAGAGTTGGTTGTGTTTGAAAAAGTGGACCCCGATTGGCAGGAGCCCGACAGCGACGACGACGACGAGGCGGGGGAAGCTGATGGGGACGAGATGGTGGCGTTGTCGGTGGCGGAGATCGAGCAGATGGTAAGAGACGGGGCAGTAGCATAGATAGTATAGGATAATCGTACGACATTTATGACAGGTTTAACAATCGGCACGACTTTTGGTGAAAGTGATACGACATTTTCCGTAACACGACAATTAGGGTTCCATTTTACACGGCATTCACTTGCAAGCTTTTGATTGCCTGTGTTATTGCCAATTGTCCTTATCGCTCAAGAAAACGCTTGTAGCTTGGAACCGTAAGATCGTATCCTGGAAGCTCATGATTTCATTCAAAATTCGATCTGGATTAAATACTATATAAGAACGCTGTGTCAACGGGTGCAAATTTTGCATCAAAAGCTTCGTATTTACACAAACACACATAGTCTGGGTCTTTTCTTGGTGCTACAAAGCCTTATGACGTCGTGGCGTGTGAATAGTCAATAAGCATAGGGTTTCTCCTGTTAATTCGCTTATTCAGCCTCTTGACGTCACCATGGTTGATTCCCATTCCTTTCAATAATTTCAAATCATCAGCTATCTTTTTGTTTGCATCGTTTATCTCCTCTGGCCCCATATCGTCATCTTCCTCCACATATGACATCAATATGTAGTAACCAGAGAAATCCGCCCATGAATCAAAGAAAAATGTCATGAGCCCAAAATCGTACACCTCGGGTACTCCAACTTTTTGCACCGACGTCCTGTTATATTCCCTTATTCTTGAAAGTGCAACAATTTCGTTCGTAAAGTAATGCTCCACTGGGGGATCCGTGTACCTGCGGTTTCTAATATTGTAAATTTTCAAAACTAATTTCAGCCCCAGCCCAGGATCTGAAAGTAACCTCTTCTCATCCCAATTATTGTTGAATTGAAACAGGTAAACGCCGGATAGAGCTCTTGAATTTACCCGTATAATATCAAGCATACCAACCAGCGTGTCATACACTTCCACCACTTCTTTGAGCTTGTTAACATCTACTGCGTCCTCAAAGTCGTCATGTGTTGCTGCAATGCTTCAAGGCGTTCATTGGCAAATTTAATCTCGTCTTCTCTGACCACCAGGGCAGGTTTCTGTATTCTGTCCAACAACGAAAGCATAACATTCTGCTTCTCAAGACACTCTCTAGTAAAACCGGAATATTTGGCTAAACATGGCTTTAGGGTTTCTGTTTCCTCGAAATCCTTCTTCATCACACCTATAGCAAATTGGTGCAACAACACAGAAGAAAGAACGGCTTGCAAGGTGACTGGTGTATCTGAAGATCGTATTACGCAGTACGTGTAAGTGAAGCCTAGACGCTGGTGATCTTGTGAAGAGCCAACTTTTTTTTCAGTGTTCCCCAGCCGTTCATTCACTTCACCATCCGTACTTACGCTTATGAAGATGGTGGTAGTGAAATCAGTAAGGAAAATGTGTGGCAACCTAGCGAGCTTCATGCTAACAGTGCATTGTTTCATAATCCGTACAAAACTTGGGTCCTCTCGTTTCAAGGTTCCGTCTTCATTCACAAACTCGTCAAGTCGCCTGTGCTTGGTCTCGAAAAGTAATAATGGCTTGTGGTTTACAGTGGCTGTAATTTCAACCTCCACATCAAATTCCGGTGAAGCTTGACGATAAACCTTTTTCAACCGGCACACAAAAGATAACCCCAAAATGGAAAGTACCTTTGAGTTGGCCTCTAAGATTTTAAGGACCAAGTACCTAATATCTGCCAGAGAATAGAATGATTGGACATTTGGATCAATCTCCAATCCGTCCCTCAACTTCCTGCAACACTCACGAACATTTTTGTAGGTTATGGTATTCTTAAACAGGTCGTCTAACATGTCAAGAGTGCTCCGGAGGAAACCAGGGTTCAATTTCTGAAACTGGGGGCTGATATCATAGAAAAAAGACACACACAACAATTTCGTATCAGTGGGCATTTCTCTCAGCTCCTCTTCTACGCTTACCCAAGTGTTAGCATCTGGATCATGAAGCATAAAAATATTTCTATGAGGTCCGTCCACTTTCAAAGGACAGATGTAATAAAACGAAAGAATATGGGGGAGGTACTCTGTCTTTGGCTGCTTTATAACAACATCATCCATGTCATACACTACTTTCGTCTTCCAGTTTACGATTTCAGCCGCATTCATGTCGCTAAGAATACCTGGGTAGCCTGTTTCTGTAAAGAGCAATGTTTGCAGCCCCTTGACAGACTGAATTATAGCTTGACTTTCCGGACTGAGGGCTACTCCTTTGAACTTCGTTTGCAGCTTCAACTCTTCGAGTTCAGCTTTCAAGTTTTCGTTTTCAGCTTTCAATGCTTCGATTTCATTTGCCTGTTTTTTCAACTTTTCATCTTTCTGTTTTATAAACTCAGCTTTCAAATCTTCCTTCAACTCAGCTTCCCAGTCTTCCTCCAACTTTGCTATCAACTTTTCTTCAAACTCTTCTTTCCACGCATCTTTCAACTCTTTCACCTGTTTGCGAAGCTGCTGGACAGTTTCCTCCACGGGTTCCGAATCTGCAGGTCGGGAAATGTCTTGGTCGGTAGAGGTGTCACCCTCAAGCTCTGAGTGGGCTCTCTTCTTCAAATCTTCTGTTTTACTGCTCATTTATCCTCTTAAATCTTTGATGGTACTGCAACGGTGTAGCAGTTGCAATTGATAATCGCCAGTTATGGAAAGACTTTTCTTGGAATATAAAAACACAAGAATGTTGGGGATACCTTGCTTCTATATTATTCTGATACAGAAAGGGGTGGATTTACATGGAGCTTAGACTTGCCTCTTAATTATTCTTTCCTTCTCCACTTGCATAATTTGACATGCAGTCGTGCACTGCAATACTTTTTATTAAAAATATACGTATCCCTGAGCCTACAGGTATCAATACCAGGATTCAAATTAGTGAAAGGAAGATGGGTGAAGGTGTAGTTTAAGCATAGCATATAAAATGAAAAGAGGCAAACCATGTTGTGCAGATGGAAAGAAACAGAACGGAGATATGTTTTTGCCAAGAGTATCGGGGTACTAGTCTTGACGAACTACAAGTGGAATAATATTCACATGAGTGGTAGAGTTGGTATATTCAAAGATGATATATATCATAAATTTCTTGGATAGTAGCCTAAAGTACTTGATACGGGAAATACATTTTAGAGATAGAAAAATGGTACGAGGTGGCTGCAAAAAGCCATTGCGAAAAAAGAGTCTTAAACAATTAGATTTGGGCGATACACTTATCAAGCTTGCTGAAAACAACCCCAGTGGTGGTATTATGCAATAATTTGAGATCAGAAGACAGTACTGTGGTCAACAGGAACCATTCATTAAACACAAACACCTAATTTAATACAGAGACTACAAATAAGTAAACCCAATAGGGCACTGTCAGTCAAAGAGTATCTCCCTGATATATCTGAAAATAAGCCCCTGAGGCTCCAATATTGTGCACCCAACAATAGTAATTGAATAGCATGCTCTTGGCTTCAAACCCCTGACTCTCTGTTGGATAGTTCAACAACGTATAATCGTGATGCCTCATTTGGAATCGGTAGGACGGGAAGTTATGACATACCAGAAAGAGTAAGACTCCTGGGAATTGCTGAAGGCAGATTCTGTGTTATTTGAAAGGCGGATGAAAATAGAGTCAAGTGCCATCTGCTCTCCGACAGACTTATCACAGCTGCTCCTGGCACTTTCATCAATTATATAATAAAGAACTTCGACGCTCCACTCCACCAACTGTTCACCTGATGTCTTAGTGAAAAAGGAGAACAGCACGCAAAATCTACAGAATTTTGGCGGGTGGTAAATCCACAGGGAACACACAAATCATCCCAGCAAACAAATAGCACTGTACTTACAAGTTCTTTCACAGTTGCTACAACTAACAAGGGTCGTAGAATAAAATATCTAAAACTATTCTCCACTGACTGAACCTGGCACCGCTATCAAAACTCTTTCTTAATCATTTTGCCTTGTTGAAACGACAGTCCTCAACAATATGTTGTCCATACATAATAAGCAACAGGAAAGAAAGAAGTTTTTTCAGCACGACATTACTGCAACAACGACTGCAACAACGACATTTTTACACGACATTCACCGGCATGTGCCGACATTCGTATCCTAAAGGACACCTCATTGCTTCATCTGACGCATCCTGCATACAACCAATGTTCCATGGTGCCTGTATGTTAATTACGTTTTCGGTTAAATGCAATATTACCCTTTAAATATGTATAAACCTTCTATTTACCATGTAGGCCAAACCACCTACAATACAAAAAAAAATAAAGAACTGAAATGCCATACTACCTCCCGTTAAACCGTCTATATGCAAATATTCGACACAAACCCTATTGGGGTGATCCCCTCGTCTCCAAAGTCCATTTTTCACATTTTTCAATTGCTGTAGCTTCAAATCCTCTTTAATCCCTCTTATCACTCTCCATTGAAACGTCACCCAATTCCTCGCCTCTCATGTCTACAGACATATTGTCGGCGTGACTTTTGTGGCGTTTGTGGCTTCTTTCCACGTACTCTTTCCCGGGATCTTCAGGTTTCCAATGCTGAAACTGGATAACGTGCTGGAACGAAGTCATCGACTCTTGAGAAGGCGGCTGGGCCAGTTTCCCCGGTTTCAGGAGCGGCTGTGCTGGTGCCGCTTTCACCTGCATGGTGGAGGTGCCCAAACCTGCATTTTTGGCTGTGGCAGAGCTGATAGACCGAGACCTAGAATGGCTAGGCGACTGCAGAGTTTTCCCAATGGAATGGGACCTGCTGTGGTGGTGGGGCAGCAGCTGGGACGGCGGTTTACTTGACGGCTGGAAGTATGGATAATATTTCTGTTGCTGCAGCTGGATGTGGGTATCTACCTTGGACAAATCAATGCTGGGATTTTTGAATCTGCCGGGGTCCACGGGCATGGAAAAGTGCCGCTGATGCAGGGGGATGATGGGGGGCTTGCGTCCTGCGGGAGGGAACCTGTAGGAAGTTGTTGGGGAGGTCAAATTGGCCACGGCCTGGGCCCCGAGTTTGGCAGGCGATAACGGCCGTCGGGTGGCTTGTAATGATACAGAAGAAGCACCTGGAGGAGCTGGCGCCGCCGGGAGGGACGGCGTGGACATGAGCGGCGTGGAAACTGTGCCTTGGGTATATGAGCCGGCACCCTGGGTATAAGATCCGGCACCAAACCGATAGTTTGCAGGAAAGCTCTGGAAATCTTGACTATTGGAGCTGCTATGAGACAAATGGCCCAATTGAGGCGCCATGGGCGATACCTGGTCGTTGGGGTTAACACACATCTGGGCGATCAAGTACCCCGGAATGTTTGCGTTCAAGGCGGTGGTCAAAATGCCGTGGTTTTTGGTGGCCAAGTCCAACTTGATTTGCTGTTGCTTTGTTCTCTCCTGTTCTATTTTAAGCTGTACTATTTGGACCAACGCGTCTTCGCTGAGATTGAGCTCCTTGACGTCGTCCCCCACAATGGCAAGGATCGATTCCTTCGTAAGGGCGCCAGACCCGCCCCTTTGGGAAGGTGTTTGTGGGTGCTGTGGAGGTTGCTGCGGACTGGGAAACGGATACTCTGCTTGGACCTGAACTGGCGGCTGCAACAGCGGGTGGCCTGGCACAAAAGAGCCAGAAGGGGCCGGCGGCACTGCTCGAGATGACACGTCGCCGGTTTCCTTGGAGGAAGTCTCGGTTTTGGGCGCCACAGATGGCGGTTGGGATACAGGTTCCGTTTGAGATGTTGAGGCCGCAGTTTTGGAAGGAGAAGACACTGTGGGCGACGGACTGGACGTGGCGGCGTCTTTGTCCGGCGGGCGTCTGTCTGAGGGCTTGAAGTTGTCTATAAGTGAATGAACACTCATGGAACCGGTGGACATTAGACAAACATGTACTTTTAGATAATAATAACAAAAGAAGAAAAAATCTGTTTCAGAACCCTCAAATGAGATTTTTTTTTTCGTGTGAGATCAAAAGGCTGCAAATGGGAGGAGGCACAGATGGGGCGTGTCATGCACTGGAGCCAGAGGGTGTGCTTTGTGGATTGGGCTTGTGGATTGGAAAAGTTGTGGTTTTGGATTGGAATTGTGTTTGTGGATGATACAAGGTCTCAAACTCTTACTGGTGGGAGACATTGCCAGAGCCCGATATATTTTTAACCCAAAGAGGCTTTGACGCTAGCGGCCTCTGCACCTTCCATCTAACCATGACGAACTCCGGTTTGGGTTCTATGTTGTAGAATTTTTGCCCTTTTTTGTACATGTTTGCACAAAAAGGAAATTAAGGGCCTTTTATAGTGCCCCGGATTCGGGTAAATAGACGAGAACAACAATGGAATTTAACTTACGTCGCATACGAAGGTTATTTATCTAAATAAAATGGGTAAAGAGATTGCCGGTTCGATCCCAGCGTGTGCGTGAGCCGGTTTGGGGTTCGTGGTTGGAAACTGACGGCAAAGAACAATGGAAGCGAAACTTCTTTGCAGCGAATGACAATGGCTTGGCGTGGCAGGTCTATGGCTCAAAAACAGAAGCTTTCAATTCTGAAGTGTTTCTTCTGTTGAGTCTGCCACTTTCTGTCGCTCCAGCTCCATTTCTGTGTCCCACTTTTGTCTTCCCTTCTCCCACTCCCCTAAAAGTCCTCCACCTTGAACACCATCTTCCCGTCCCATTTCCTCATCTCCTTCACAAACTCCTTCAAGAAGTACCTCCAGTCGACGTACCCATCGAGTTTAAACTTCAACTCCCCTTTCAAGAACAAGTTTAACCCTTCGACAATCCACTCTCTTTTGGTAGCCAAGTTGATCTCGTCGTAGTAGTTATACTTGATAAACGAATTGGCAATGTTCGAGGCCCAGCCGGACCACGGATTGAACAACGACTGTTCACTGGCCTGTGTGGCAGGATCAATAAGCGTATCGATGGAATAGCTGGGCTCTTTCAAGCCGAAATTGCACATCGAAACGTACCCACTGCCACTTGCCTTAGACTTCAAGATCTTGACAAAAAACGGGTCCTTGACATCGGCATTGAAAAGCTGGGAAATCTTGGTCGACGCCTCCAAATTCTGCACCACCGGGAAGTTCAAGTAATCGAGCTTTTTGAACCGGATACTCGTCTTGTGGAGGAAGTGACTGCCCAGTATATCGATGATCAAATCGAGTTTGTGGTTATTGACGTTGTGCACCGAGATTTGGTCGGTGGTGTTCTTGAACATCGCCTCCAACACGTCCACCGCCATGAGGTCCGGCTTCTTGTAGTTGATCGGGGTCTTTTCGCCCGGCAACACTATATCTTCGTTCATGAGGTCGAACGTCACGAGCTCCATTGTTACCCGGCCAAAGGCAGCTTTGGACTTAAAGTACTCTACCCACTTCTTCATGTGGGAGAGATTGCTTTCCTTGACAATTAGCACCAAATTGAGCGTCTGGAAACTGTACTGGGACGACGTAAGCAACTGGATAATGGTGAATGCCAAATTTGTGTCTGCGCCGTTGATCATAATGTTGGCGTGGTCCTGCTGGTTAAGGTGCTGAAGAGCCTGTTTTGCTCTGCAGTAAAGCACGGGGATCGTGGAAACTTTGGCCAACGGGGGGAGCGTGGGCTCCACGGGGTACTGTATAGTCTTTTTGGACCGGTACCGGGCGTTGATCTTGTGCACGAGGGAGAAGTCAGGCGAGAGCCGGCCCACAAACTCCTTGTCTTCCTTGGCCCAGGCTTCTTTGTCTTTAGCCCCAGCTTCTTGGTCCTGGTGCTCAGCACCCTCCTCTCCACTATCGAGCCTCAAACACGCATCCACCAGACTCAACCTTTCCAACGTCAACTCGTCGATCTTCACCATGAAATCTTTACTGGAATTCAACAACAACGTGCTGCTCAAGGCGCCCTTCCGCCCCCACGGACTCAAGATCCCCATCACCAAGTCGCCCTTGGCGAAATCCTTGTTGTTCTTGCCCACGTCCACCACCTCTCCCGCAAACTCGTATCCCAAGCCAAGGGCGGTGTCGCTCAAGTTGTATGAGTACTTATTCAATTTGCTGATGTCAAACGAGTTCAACGACGCATACTTGATGCTCACAAGCACGTTGTGTGCAGGGATGGGCAACTCGATGGTGGGGAAGTGGAAATTGAGCTCTGTGTCTTTGTGGATCACTGACATCTCCTTGACGTGCACTTTCTTGAAGTCTCCCAACACTTTTCTCTGTGGCCGCTCAAGCGAGCTATCAGGCTGGCTGGCTGGTTGAGTGGGTGGCTGACTAGCTGGCTGTCTCAGCAGTTCCGTGGGGAGTGGTTTGGGCGGGGCCGTCTTCTTGTTCAAATACAGGAGTTCTGGCGGCATCTTGTGGAAACTGTTGGACTTTCTTTTCTCATCTTCTTTGGCCTTTAGAGCGTCGTGGTGCTCTTTCAAGTCGTCTTCCGGGAGCGGCGCAAACCCCACGGCCTTCTTCTGGCGCTGGGGGACGGGTTCCGGTGGTTCCAGGGTCAGATTGGGCTCTGGTTGTGCACTAATTGGGGGACTGGTCATAGTATACTAAAAGGAAGTTGTAAGTAAAAAGTGCGACAAAAACTGATCTTTAAACTTCATAGCAACGAAAACTACCATATAAAAACCTACACAATGTGGCTCCCGGTGGCGGTTTTGTACGTGGGCTCGCTACTTTTGAGCGTATGGGGTATCCAGCACTACATAAATGTGTTTAAACACCCGGTTTTCTTTCTGGTGCCCATTATATTGGCGGTGTTTATCCCTATCTCCATTATCCTATTATTACCGCTAGATTACGTGCAACACCACCCAATTGACGCCAAAAAGCCGTGGCAGTTGCTTCATTTGCCGGAGAACGTGATCTTGTACTTGTGGAAGGCGAAATATTGGACCACGTTCCTCTTGACGTGGCTTATTATCCCCATTCTCCAGGAGTTTTACCGCTCAGGCCAGTTTCGTGGGTACAACCGGATCATGGACGCATTGAAGAAGAATCTCCGGTTCCAATTGATCATTTTGGCGGTGCTGGTAATCGGGGTGATCTACCTTGGGTTGGAGGTGGGGCTCTCGTTCGGGCACATGAAGCTGATGATCATCTCGCTTTCCCATATCTACTCGTTGATATTGGCGTTGTGGCTCATGGCCCACGGCTTGATTAATATCCCCAGGAACAAGTGGACGTTCGGCAGCGTGGTGGGCAAATTGAACCACCAGTACCTCCAGGTGCCCAAACTTATCGACGATTTGGAGGACTGCAAGATCTCGTTCAAAGAAGATATCTTGCAGGTCTTGGTGTTGCAGAAAAACTTCACCACCAACGTCAATGACGCCGAGTTGTTTGTGTTCCGAGACTGGATCTTGCTGCTCTACGATAAGATCCCGGGCGACTTGAAAGAGGTAATTGAGTTGCAGTACTTGAGCGAATCGCCCACCATTTCCCGGTCGCAGTTGACCAACGAGTTTATGACCAAATTGACGGCCCGGTTCAACTCCAACCACTTCAAATTGATTGCGTACGAGCTGGCGTTCGTCAAGCTTTTCGAAGAGATCGTGTTGCTTGAAGACGTTGCCAACAGCACGCGAGCCAGTGCCCAGTTCCGCATGTCAGGCGGCCAGCAACTTCTTTCGCCAGGGTCCAGGTTCGTGTGGCATCGGTACGTGGTGCCTGTGTTCAACCGGGTGTACTCCATTGTGCTTTTCGGGTGCTCGTTTGTGATCATTGAGTCGGAGTTCTTCCATTCCACCAAATTGTCCATCATCAACGTTGTTTTCAACAAAATCAACCACAACTTCACCCGGTTTCTTACATGCAGTGTGGCATTTTCGGTGATGTTGATAGCGTCGCTCAACTCGCTTACCAAGCTCAAGATCTTCAACATGTACCACTTGGTGCCCCACAAGTCGGACCCGGTGCTGGCGTGCTTCTATGCCACCTATATTGCCCGGTTGACCATCCCTTTGTCTTATAACTTCATCACCTTGTTCATCAACAGAGACTCCACCTACGAGAACTGGTTCGGGAAGTCTATTCACTTGACGGGGCTCTTCAACTTGATGAACAACTGGATCCCCCGGTTGATCTTGTTGCCCATAGTGTTGACGGTGTTTAACGTCTACGATAAGCTCAAGAGACGCATTGGTTTATCGTCGGACTTGTACGACACGTTTGGGTTTGACGACGAGCAGGACGACCCCGAGGCGTTGAACCACAAACGGAAAGATATGATCATCGTGGAGGCCAAGCGGATTATTAACAGAGAGTACTCCAAGAGACAGGCAGCCGGCAGTTTGCGGCCATTCAATCTCCTGCAAGCGGCCGATATGAACTACGATGCCAACAGGCGAGCTTTTGAGGAGCTGTTGGGCAGCAACATGGACAACCGGATCGACCAGGAGATCCAGGCCGAAGTGTACGAGCCCCGGGGCAGTGTATGGAGTCAAATTGGCAGCCAGTGGACCAATTTAAAGGGCGTGGTGGCATCACGGTTCCGCCGGGGCAGCAGCAGCAGTAACGGTGGGTTTGAGGCGTACCGGGACGAGCCGTTGGATGAGTTTGCCTACGACACAGACGCAGATAATGACAACGAGAATGACCGGTTGGTGTTATAGACTAATATATTTATAGTATAAGGTTTAGACTTGGTGCCGCGCGGCCCTAAGTTTGCACGAGTTCTGGCGCGCGCCGGCAGTAAGTTGGGCCCGCGCACATTTCACGCGCAAAGAAAAACCTTTTGTTGATACCTTACTACCTCTATCTTAAACCACAAAACCCACCCAATTCCATGTTTCAGGGGTACAGGCACGGGATGTGCGGCACAGTGCGCACGGCGCGGCGGCTCTCGAACTCGGTGACGTTCACGCCGCTTGAAACCACAAACAACGAGCGAGTCCCCACTAAAATAGGCAAACTACGAGTGCCGTTGCTAAAGAGCCCCACGCATTTCGGACATTATTCTTCGAGGGTCAATCGGGCGTACAATGAAGACAAGTACAGCGCCAATGTGTTGGAGCTCAACGGGGCGGCTGTTTTCAACTTCAATATCTTCGACGGCCACGGCGGGGACCAGTGTTCGAACTATTTGCGGGACAATTTGAGCCAGCAGATAGAGGCAGCAGACCTGTTGATACAGAGTGAAAAATACCGAGACGAGTTGATCAAAAAGTACGGCAAGAACGTCGGCGGGTACTGGCGTCGGTGGTACAAGCACCGCAAGGACAATTTCGTCAAGATGGTCAATTCCAGCCACGAAATCAGACTTCAGAACGTGCCGATAGATGATGACTTGAGTGTCCGGCTCCCGTGGAGTTTTTTGAACTGTGACTACCAGTTCTTTGAGAAGGACAGCCAGAGCGGGTCTACGTGTACGCTGGCGCTCATTCAGACGATCTACCACGACGAAACCCAGCTTTTCAAGCCCGTTTACGAGGACTACTACTTCAACCGCAAAACCATCAGCAAGCTAACTGTGGCGCATGTGGGCGACACCAAAGCCATCTTGGTGGACAAATACGGAGAGGCCTACTCCCTCACCACAGACCACCACCCTTCCAACCCCATAGAGGCCAGCCGGCTCCGCAAATACGCGGCCAATTTCTTTATGACCGATTCTTTTGGCGAAGAGCGGTTTATTGCACTCGCCAACACCAGGGCGTTTGGAGACATCAACTTCAAGCAGATGGGCGTGACGGCAGAACCCGATCTCACCCATGTGATCATCGGAGACTACGAGACGGTACACGAGAAGCTCACGCCTTCAGAGATCAGAGAGTACACTTGTGGAGGAATCGGCGGAGATGAGAGTTTTTTGATTCTTTGCAGTGACGGGGTCAGCAACGAGATCACGGACCAGGAGGCCGCCGACATCGTCATGAACACGTTCAACTTGCGGGGGCACAAGCAGGCTAGCCCCCAGACGTGTGCCGAAGAAGTGGTGAAGTTTATTGAGTATATTGGAGGAGACGATAATGCCACATGCTTGGTGGTGAGATTGAACGGCTGGGGCAAATGGCCCGTCAAGGATCGAACCGGGGAGTTGCGGCAGGAACGGATGGAGGATTCGTTCAGAAGGGAGGTCCGGGGGTGATTTGTATATTGTCCACACTATTTACAGGACTAATGGACAGACATAAAATAGGGTACCAGGAACTTTGGAACTTTTGGAACTTCTGGAACTTCTGGGCCTCAGTTCTTGGAGTACTTGTATGTGAATCTTTTCCTCGTGGGCACAAACTCTCCGAGCTTACTACCCACCATATCGTCGTTTACTTCCAACTCGACGTATTCTTTACCATTGTGCACTTGGAATTTGAGCCCAACAAACTGCGGGAGAATGGTGCAACTTCGGGCATTTGTTCTTATGGGAGCACCGGTCTTGGCTGCCTCTGCCAAAGGGAGCGGCACGATGTGAGGTCCTTTCCATACGGCTCTTCCTCGAAGTAAGGCTAACGATGGTTTCATGGCACAAGGAGTATTAGCTGGAAAATTTTTAGAGTTATTTTTTTAGTGCGCGGTGAAAGGTTTTCTGCGCATGGGTATATTCTTTTTGTGTAGCGCTTATACATGTTTGCACAAAGGTTCAGTTTGGACGACCGGAAACGGCGTTATTCGGGCAGCAGCAGTAGTAGTGAAGAAGATCGTGACGCAGACGGCAGCAGTGGCAGTTTGGCGCAAAACCAATCGGATTTGAGCGAGAAACAGGCGTCTAGCAGTGATCTGGAGAGCGATGAGGATGAAAGTGAGGAAACCAGTCTGGACAGTGAAGAAGAGGATGTGGACGGAGAAGACGCAGATAGAATGGTAGAGGAGGGAAGTGGGGGTGTGGGGACCGAGTTTGGCGACGAACGGGCCCAAATTGGAGCAACTAAAGCAGACGATGTGTCGCAAGACCCATCTCATCGCACACAACACAACGATGATATGGACGTGGACGACAACGTCGACGACGAGTACGTCACCAAGCACCAGGCGGTGTTCAAGAAGTTCCAGGCGCTGGTGAACCCGGCGGCAGAAGCACCACAGAAAGAAATACAGCCAGAAGAGCCTGTGCACAGCATAGCGCCCCTTCCGCAGCCAGAACTCCCCCGAGACCAGCGGCTCAAAGCCACCACGGCCGCCAACCTTGACTGGCTTGCCACGCCGGTGTATACTAGCCCTGAAAATACCCGGCCGTTTGCAGATTTTGGGCTTTCGGCCAATATGCAGAAGAATCTCGAGGCCGCAGGATTCACAGACGCTTTTTCAGTGCAAGTTTCGGTGATAGAAACCATGCGTGCAGACGCCCAGGAGAACCGACTCAAGCCCGACTCCAACGGCGACTTGTTGGTGAATGCGTCCACCGGAAGTGGGAAAACGCTAGCGTACCTGGTGCCGATAATAGAGACGCTAAGCAGCCGAGTGGTTCCCAAAGTACGGGCCATAATTCTCGTGCCCACAAAGCCGTTGGTGAACCAGGTGAAGACAACGTTGCTCCTGTTGGCGAAGGGGACCAACTTGTATGTGATGAATTTCCGGACAGACGTCTCGCTTAAAGAGGAGGCCGACAAGTTGGCAGCCAACGAACCAGATATCATAGTGCTGACCCCAGGAAGATTGGTGGACCATATCACCAACGAATCGGTCAAATTGGCCAGTCTCCGGTACTTGGTGATCGACGAGGCCGACCGGTTGTTGAACCAGCTGTTCCAGAACTGGAGCAAGATCTTAATCGATAAGTTGGAGTCGTATAATGTGGACCCCGTACACCATTGGCACTTGCGGGTGCAAAAACTCATCTTTTCTGCCACCTTGACCACGGATGCCGGCAGTTTGGCGCTTTTGAAGTTCTACAGGCCCCGGTTGGTGATTGTGAACGAGGAACACCGGTTGGTGAATGAGATGTTCTCTGTGCCGAAGAGTTTGAGCGAATATGTGGTGAAGTACGGCAGCAACAAGAGCGGGTTCAAGCCGTTGATTGTGTTCAAGTTTCTTGTGCTGCACGGCAAGAAACAGAACGTTTTGGTGTTCACTAAGTCTAATGAGGCATCCATACGGTTGGCCAAAGTGATGCAGGTTTTGGCGCAGATGTACGGCGAAGATATGACGGTGGAGTACTTGAATTCTACCAACAATACGTCCTTGGTTAGAAACAGGCTTTTGAAACGGTTTGGAGAGGGAGACATGGGAGTGTTGGTGGTGACGGACTTGATAGCGAGAGGAGTGGATGTGGCGACGATTACGGACGTGGTGAACTACGATATGCCCAATTCAGCTAGAGAGTATGTGCACAGAGTGGGGAGAACTGCCAGGGCTGGAAAGAGCGGCAGTGTGTATAACTTTGTGTTTGGAAAGGGAGAGCACAGGTGGTTTAGTAAGGTTGTGGCGGGGGTGAGCAGGTACCAGGAGGTGGAGGAGGTTGAGGGCGTGAGAGTGGAGACGGAGAGGGAGGTATTGGAGCGGGCATTGGAGCGGGTGAAGAACTGAACTCATGGCTGCGCCGTGAGTTCAGAGGCCCCATGCGTGGTCTGAAAGACTATTCATGGCCTAGAAAGCAAATTCCATGACAGTCACAAAGCTAGTCCTCTGCTTTCTGCTTTGAACTTTGTGAAGACTACTTGAGACAGTCGGTCAGTTTACACTTCAAATTGGCCTCTCACACTTCAAGAATGTCGCTCTTGTCCAGTTTTGCAGCAATCCACCAGTGCCGTGAACTTCAAGAGCACAATTCAGAGTTCCAAGAACTGCCAGCTTCCAGAGTAACGAATAGACCCGCAAGTGTAGGAGGTTGCAGGATTGTAACGGTGAACACCATTTTTTGGCAGCAGAGCATGTTTCAGTATTATCGTTTTGGCTAAATTATTACTCACCTACCAGTCACTTCTCAATTGATACAGCTCACTATCCAGCTACAAGCTTTTGAAGGCACACGTCCCTCAGGCACTGTCAGGCTTCAGTGGCTACTGCAGTGGAAATAATACAGCCATAAGCATTATACTCATCTAACACTACCACTTCATACTGAGGGTTTGGTGCTTCTTATGGCTCAGTAAAGTTGCCGGTTGACAACTTTCCACCTCACACTGATGTTTGCTCGTGATACAGACACAGAGGCAAAGAACATGGATACTGATACTATCAAACTGTTCGTATATCATTATGACACTCAAACTGTCAGTATATAAGATAGTACAACATTTTAAATTTTCAGAACACAAACTACTTTGACACTCAATCTGTCAGTACATAAGATACTACCACACACTACACTGTTATTACATAAGATACTACCATACTTTACTTCTTAGTACACAGAATATAACACTTGAATAGTTAGCACAAAAATAAGCCTTTAAACAGTTAGTACATAAGATAATTTGATATTAAAGCCGTTAGCACTTGGAAAACTTAGACAGTCAAGCTGTTAGTACATGGAATACTACCGCATTTGAAGTTGTTAATACATAGGAAATCATAAGACTTAAACTGTAAGTACATAGGAAACTTTGACGCTTGAAAAGCTAGCACATAAGACACTTTGACACTTAAGCGGTTAGTACATAAGATGCTACCACACTTCAAGTTTTAGTGCAGCTACTTTGACACTTACACTGTGAGTACGTAGTATGCTACCACTTTTTAGACTGTTGGTACATACAAATTTTACTGTTAGTACTTAAATGACATGAAACAGTTAGTACATGCAAGACTGTTACTACTCAAACTACTTTGACATTCAAATAGCTAGTACATACAAATCTCACTGTTAGTACTTAAATGACATTAAACAGTTAGTACATACAAATCTTAGACACGTACACTACCACAGTTTGTTAGCACATCTGCTTTGACCCTTGACAGTACACATAACATACATTCCACTTTATTACCAACATAGCACGCCACACTAACATAAACACTCACTCACAGTGACCGCAAATTTGCAACTCTCATTACTCAAAACACCTTTTCTTATCTGAAAAACTAATCATCGCATCCAAAATGAGTTTACAAGAATTGGGTGTGGAAATAGTGGACCAGAACGACCTCGAAAGCTCTCTTACACGGCAAGCCAACGAGGTGCTTCTATCCAAAGACCGAGAATTGGAGTCCAAGCGGTTGGACAAGGTCAAAAGCGATATTTCCAAAGTTGATCGCAAACTTGCCATTTTGACCAAACGGCTCAATGATCCACGGACCAAGATCTCGCAGCAGCGGCAGATCAGAGACGAGATCACGTGGGTCACCGACAACGAGTTGGTGCCTTTGCAGCAGGACCAGGCGGACATTGAAGGCAGAATCAGGGACAATGAGCGGCGGACACTGACTGTGGAGACCAGTGGCGATGGGCGGATGGCAGACGAGAGTGAACGAGACTATTTGATCCGGATCGGGCGGATCACGGCGTTCGGGAACGAGAACGTGTTTGGGACGGGGGCGGTGAGCCATGTGGAGTTGAAGCAGCCGGGGTTTGGGAGGGAGGAAGTGAAAGAGGAAGGAGAGAGTGATGTAGAGGAGTTAAAGGATGAAGGGGAAGAAGAGGAGTTAAAGGATGAAGAGAGAGAAGAGGAGTTAAAGAGTGAAGAAGATACTGCCAGTGAAGACTACGCTCCTGAAGACCTGGATGTGGAAGTGTTAGATATGGAAGAGCTAGCGACAGAAGACCTCAATGAAGACGACCTTGACACCAAAAGCCTTGATGCCGACAACGAAGACGACAACGACGACAACGACGGCGACGACGGCGACCCTGTGGCGTACGCCCGGCGGCTCCAGCTCTGGTGTAAGCAAAGGGCCCAACTTCGAAAGACACCGCCAGACCTCGATGCCGAACCGTTCCTCCCGCATCCCTCCATCCCCGACACCAGCCTCTCGTCGTTCCGGCTCCCAGGAGACATCCACCCGTCGCTTTTCGACTACCAAAAGACGTGCGTGCAGTGGCTCTGGGAGCTCTACAACCAGAAGACCGGAGGCATTATAGGCGACGAGATGGGGCTAGGCAAGACCATCCAGGTGATCTCGTTCCTTGCAGGGCTCCATTACTCCAAGCTTATTGAAAAGCCGGTGCTTATAGTGGTACCAGCCACGGTACTCAACCAGTGGGTCAAAGAGTTTCATAAATGGTGGCCTCCGCTTCGTGTAGTAATCCTCCACAGCATCGGAACCGGCATGGGCAAGAAGGTGGACGAGGCCAAGTTGGAAGAGTACTTGCAGAACGACAAAGGCGACACCAAAAGGAGCTTTAAGGGCATGAGCAACCAAATAAATGCCCTGGCCATAGTAGATTCGGTGTTCGAATCCGGGCATGTGCTAGTCACCACATACGTGGGGCTTCGAATCTACGCTAGGCAGCTTCTTACCCGGCAATGGGGCTACTGTGTGCTAGATGAGGGCCACAAGATCCGCAACCCCAACTCCGAGATCTCGCTTCTTTGCAAGCGAATAAAGACGTACAATCGTGTCATTTTGAGTGGGACGCCCATCCAGAACAACTTGGTGGAGTTGTGGCTGTTGTTTGACTTTATATTCCCCGGCCGGTTGGGAACGTTGCCCATTTTTGAGCAGCAGTTTGCCATTCCCATCAATATGGGAGGTTATGCCAATGCCCTGAACTTGCAGGTGCAAACCAGCTACAAATGTGCCACGATTCTACGGGACTTGATCCTGCCGTACTTGTTGAGACGGCTCAAGCATGACGTGGCCAAGGATCTCCCCAAAAAGGAGGAAATGGTGTTGTTTGTGAAGTTGACGCAGTACCAGCAGGACATGTACCAGAACTTTCTTCAAAGTGAAGATTTGAATGCCATTTTGAACGGCAAAAGGAACATGTTGATGGGGGTGGATGTGCTACGCAAGATTTGCAACCACCCCGACCTCGTATTGAAGAATACCCACCTGGCAGATTACGGCAACAGTAGCCGGTCTGGAAAACTCGAGGTGACAAAGAAGTTGGTGGACTTGTGGAGCAAAGACCACAAGATCTTGGTGTTCTGCCAGACCAGACAGATGTTGGACATTTTGGAGAAGACGATGGTGAACATGGGCGTGGAGTACTTGCGGATGGACGGCACTACGCCCATAGTGAGACGGCAAGGGTTGGTGGACCGGTTTAATGGGGACAAGAGCGTGAAAGTGTTCTTGTTAACGACCAAAGTCGGTGGGTTGGGGGTCAATTTGACAGGGGCAGACCGGATTATTATCTACGATCCAGACTGGAACCCGCTGACCGATATCCAGGCCCGAGAAAGGGCATGGAGGTTGGGGCAAAAAAGAGATATAGTGATTTACCGGTTGATGATCCAGGGGTCGATAGAAGAGAAGATATACCAGCGGCAGATCTTCAAGACGTTTTTGACGAACAAGATCTTGAAGGATCCGAAGCAGAGACGGTTTTTCCGGGCCAATGAGATGCAGGACTTGTTTTCGTTGGACTTGGACGAGGAGAAAGGACGGAAGGTGGAGAAAGATGATGTGACGGCGACGGCCGAGCGAATGGCCGCTGGACTCGGGGCAGGAACTGGGCCAGGGCCTGGAAGAAGTGGAATAGAGTCTGAAGGGCCTGAAGGATCTGAACCTGAAGGGCTCGTGGCCATTCCTGGAGTCCACAGAATCAACACCTTTGACGACCCCAGCGCCTCCCATGAAGACCAGCTCATGCAAGGAATCTTCTCTGGCGTCACCAAAGTGAACCACGAAGAAATTGTTCAAAACGAACAGAATGCCGGAGTCCAGAAAGAAGTCAACCGGATAGTAGACCAGCTGCTTAAGCTTCTTAACGAGTCGAGAAAATTGACCAGAAAGAACAGAATCGGGACTCCTACATGGACAGGCCGGTTTGGAAAAGCAGGAAAGCAAGTAGGCAGTTTTGGGGCCCGGAAACGGAAGGATAACATGAGTTCGTCTGCAGTTCTTTCAGGTCTTAAGAGCAAGAAAACAGAGACAGTGGAGCCGAATTTGTTGGGGTCGATAGTGAAAATGCTAGAGCTGGGGCCCAAGACGTCCAATCAGATTCTCGTGCAGCTTCGAACGGCCATTGACGTGAAGAATAGTAAGGATGTGTTGATGGTGAAGACGATTTTGAATAAGGTGAGCGATTGGGACGGGAAGCAGAAGAAATGGGTGTTGAAGCCTGGCCTGAGCCCAGAGCCTAGAGCCTCGTAGAGGCGATTAGGCTCAGAAGTCAGTTTGTCAGATGTTTTTCAACTGAAATGACCTGAAAGGCCAGACGGGCATGAAATGACCTGAAAGAAATGAACCTGAAAGGCCTAGGCATGAAGGAAACCAAATGACCGGAAGTTTGAAAGCCTGAAAGCATGAATGACCTGGAAGTATTCAGTCTACAATACCAGCACAATGGCTTGGATGTAATGCTAAAGTAAGCACAATGACTACGGACTACAAGAGACAAGGCATGACCGCAGGAAAGAAACATCTGGGAACAATTATGGAAACATTCAAGGAAGCAGGAGCCGGGTAGTCGACAATGCTTAAACAATAGTTGAATGAGTTGAATGAGGTGAAACGAGCTGAACACCTGGAATGGGTTAACGGTTACGCTCAACGGCTAGTGTACCCAACAGTCAGAGGTTTTAGCCTGACTGAATGTTAGACTAAATGTCAGGCTAAATATCACACTAAATGCCAGCTTAAAGAATGAGTCTCAGACTGAACGCCAGCTTGATGGGTGCCTGAGTGACCAGCTAGAGCCACACACAGTCCAATAGACAAACACCCAGTCAGGCCGAAAGTAACACCTTAGAGGGCAAAGCAGAGCTCCAATTACTGCTCCAGATGGGTTAGTGGACTGACAGCTAACCAGGCTCTAGCAGATATGACACAGGAGAGAAGAGAACTGAGTGATTGGATATGAGCTGGAAGAACTGGAGAAAGCTGACTGAGAAGGATTGAATAAGTGAAGAACTAAAAAAAGATTGGAGAACTGAAGGTGAACTTAACAGCTGGACATTGAACAACTGAAGAAATGGACAGAACAAAAGAACTAACTGACTGAAGAACTGACTGATGACTTCAACAGCTTAACAGAACTGAAACTGAACTGACTGAAGAACAATGGAACTGAGTGAAAAAGAAGAACAACCGAAAGAAAGGATGAACTAAAGAACTGACAGCAGAACAGAACAGAACAGAACAGAACAAAGAACTGAAGAACTAAATAATGGAAGAATGGAAGTGAGTGAAGAATTGAATGGAGTTGAAAGGAAAGAACTGATGAACAAAAGACCAAAAGAACTGCCTGAACTAATGAAAGAACCGTCTGACAAAAGACCAGAAGAACTGAACAGAACTGGAACCGGAACTGCTCTACCTAACGAACTACCGGAGGTCAGAGAACTACTGAAACTCTTCACTAATGAACTCCTGAAACTTCCTAATTCCAAAACAACTAGCTCTACAAGGAAAACACCAGCACATTTACCGCATCTTAATGACCTAGCTCCATGACCTACTTCGACTCTTTGTTCACGAAGCTTATTTAGACCCTTCAACCACGCCTACAATACCTACAATAAAATTTCGACAAGATAAAACTTCAATTACACAAAACCATAGGAACCAACAAAAATCTTCAACAATGAATAACTGGTTGCTGTACGTACCCGATATTTGGTTAACAATAGCAAAATAACTTCAATAGGAACCACTTTTTATACACAATGAAGCAATTGCATCTACGGCTCTGCCCAAAAAAATGCATTGGTTGAGGTTCGAAACTAGTATCTATTTTTGGGTATTAGGATTTTTGTTTGTTTGTATTTAAAATGTGCAATACTTCGATAACTAAGTAACAAACTCAATATGATTCGTTTGTAATAAGTTAGTAATCGTCTCCTGATAAACCCGAAACTTAAATAGTTACCCAGTCTCTTAAATGCAATATGCACAATTTAAGTTATTTTGTGCATGATGCATATTATTTTTATTTTTTGCTCCAGGTAGCGCCTTAACTCACCTCTGGGTTAGAAAGCCTCGATACCTGGAATGACTACAAGAATCCTGGAATGGCGCTGACACCACAAAAATGTGGAAAGAAAAGCGTGACCTGACGTCCAGTTCTGGTGTCCGTGTAGTTAGGCCGCTTTACTTAGGCGACACCGCCTTGTGGCGCTTGTGCCGAGCAATGACGTGCCACTACGGAACCAAGCTCACTCGGCAAATGCTGCCAAAACAATTGGACAACTCATAACCTTGAACGCCTGGCGGGTTAATCCGGACAATCTGCATTAAGGTCCGGAAGGCGAATAATGGATGTGTTAGCGTTAATGGAAGTATTTAGTGGAAGTGTGGTAGTAGTTTTAGTTAATATGGTAATATGTTATGCAAGGGTACATATGATCTGATGATCCTACCTAATGGATCTACCAATAGTTTTTTAGCACCCAATGGTAGTATCAATAAAAGGTATACTAATCTTATTCTCGTATCATACCTCCATTGTTACCCAAATGTCTAAAAATACTGGTTGGGATCGTTGATACTAGAAGAATGTACACTTATATGCATTTGCGGGGTGCGTAGCGGAAAAACTGCGCAGGAACGGCGTACGATTGGCGATGCAGGAGATTGGCAGTTCGAGGAAGTAGCTTATAGAGAAATGTAGTTGTAATTGATAGAGAGGAAGTGTGGGATTTTGATTATAGAGAGAAGACATGTAGTTTAGATAAACAGAGAGAGATGAGACGTCTTGTGAATTGCAGACTAACAGAGAAGATTATAGAGAGCACATCGATACAGAGAGAGAGCAAGAGAGCAAATTAATATAGAGAGACTAGGTTAATATAAAGGGAAACATAGAGACACTAGACTATCATAGATAGCTGAATAGTGTAGCTAGAGACACCAGATAAGTATATGTATCTAATAGATTGGACAGAAAGAACGGCTTAATATAGTGACTAGATACGTGTGTGAGACTATAGTGTAGGTTAGTAGAGAGGATGGTCATTGTAGACAGTGCTTGTAGACAGACATTCCGTCCTTAGTCAACTGGTACTGCTTTTTTCACGGAATTGTGGATCCTTTGATTGGAAATAGAGTGATATCTTTCTTAGACTAACTAGCAAAGTATGATCTCGCCCATTCTAAAGAGGTCAGTGGCAGAGACGACCTAGTATGAGTGCCAGTCTAGCCAGTGGAACGAGACTGGTACGAGATCGGGGAGTCTAGTCTAGTATCTGACAAATACCTGTATAGTATGAGCGAGGAACCTTTGATATCTGAAGTGTCAGCATAGTATCTGCGTAGTCTCAGTATAGTGTCAGTATAATCTCAGTATAGTGTCAGCATAGTGTCAGCATAGTGTCAGTAATAGTCTCAGTAAAGTCTCAGTAAAATGTCAGTAAAGTCTCAGTAAAGTCTCAGTAAAGTCTCAGTAAAGTCTCAGTAAAGTCTCAGTAAAGTCTCAGTAAAGTGTCAGTATAGTGTCAGCATAGTGTCAGGCAGTTACCTGTATAGTGCGAGTATAGTATCTACCTAGTATCAGTATAGTATCTTTCTAGTGTATTACCAGAATAAGTCTCTGTATAATATCTGTATAGTATCTGTATAGTATCTATTTAGTACCAATTTGCTATCTGTCTACCCTGTGTCTACTATCTGTCTGTATGTGTCTACTATTTGATCTCTGTATTGCCTCTTCTTTCACCACGCGCCGCCATTTCCCACCGCGCCCACCGCGCTCCACCATCTCCATCTACATGAGAAAGTTCAGGTTCATCGACTCTTGTCCCAAACCCAAACTCGACACCGGCTGTACCTTCTGCCAGCCGGTGCTATCGCAACCTATAAAACAAGACAATCTCAACAACACAAAAGTCAGCCCCTGGAAGCATGTTCTCATCTTGAGTCATGGCTATAACCACATCAATGATCTACCTTCCAACATATACACAGTACCGGGGCTTGCTAAAGATCTTCGACAACGCCACCTTGGCAGCGCCAACCCCGTACTCTTCAGCCACATCTTCTTGCACAATTACACTGAGTCCTGGCGCCAGGACCTGGAATTAGTGTATATATATCCAGACGGTGTACGAGTAGAGTTTGGCAAGGACCGTGTGGGGGAGTTCTACGACCGGTACTTGGGCGGCGGCAAGAGAGAGGTGTACAATCCGTTCAAGTCACACACCGCCGCTGAAAGCGGCAGTGGAGGGGTAACTAGAGCTAGGACTTCAACTCGGACTACCAAAACTACCACAAAAACGGCAAGTGTCACCACTACAACTGCCACGGAAAGAGCCAGTGGCACCAACACTGACTCTGGCACTCACACTACTAGCGTCAACACTGAAAGTGATAATACCAGATTTAGTCACACTGAAGAAGGTGAAACTAAAAGTGAAACTAAAAGTGAAACTAAAAGTGAAACTAAAAGTGAAACTAAAAGTGAAACTACAAAAACTACAAAAGAAAACACAGAGGACCTGGGCATCATCGAACAACCCCTAACCCAACCACTTTTTTTGGCGTGTGGCCATACCTCCCGAGACCAACGGTGTGGTGCCACGGCGCCGCTAATTCTTAACGAGTTTGCCGCCATATGCACCGAACGCCTTGCTTCTGTAAGCCATATAGGAGGACATGCTTATGCTGGGAACGTGATCATGTACCCGGAGAATATTTGGTATGGGCGGGTGTATCCGCCCAATGTGCAGGGGTTGTATGAGAGTTATAAGAGGGGGGAGATTGTAAAGGAGATGTATAGGGGCGAGGTGCCGCCTAGAGCCTAGAGCCTAGAGGCGATTAGTCTCCGAACGAACAATTTTGAAGTTGAATAAAGAAACCGTTGAATAAGATTAATGAAGAAATCAAAAGAAAAAGTTGAAAAAAGGCGATAGGTGTTTGTCAGGCGATAAGTATTAGGCAAGTGTCAGACAATAAGTATTTGGCAAGTGTCAGGCGATGACTATTTGTCAGGTGTCAGGCGATGACTATTTGTCAGGTGTTTGTTAGGCTCAGAACTGTACCACTGCAAGAGCTCTCGTGGCCTGAGTATGGACACCAATGGTGGATGTCACGGGATAGGTAGAGCTAAGGCATGCAGGGCCAGTGGAAGAGACAGGGCTAGACGTAGAAAGAAAATAAGACAAGACTGTAGGACTAAGAAGAACCAATGACGAGAGAACAGCATCTGAATACTAGAGACAAAGACAACTGGCTAAGACTCTTTAGCACTAGCCACATGTCCTGGCTGGATCAGGTCCTAGACCTAGACTAGGATAATTCTCACAGTAGTAATGGCGTTGATGCAGTGAGTACTAGCTAGTACCAGATCCGGCCATGCTGATGAGATGCAGTGGGTCAGAGGGACTAGCGAACTAGACGGAAGGGATGAGCCAGTAAAGTTGAGGCAGACTGGAGGGAGAAAATGACAAGATGAAGGAAGAAGGAGAAAGATGGATAAACAAGGAGATGAAGAAAGATGAAGGAAGATGAATAAACAATGACAATGGCCATGGAAAAGGTGACATGAATAGAACAAATGACAAGAAACACAGGACCATCAGCAGAACGGTTTACAGAACGATGAACAAAATGAACAAATGAAAAAGGTAGCCCAAATGAAGAAATGAACAAGGTGAAATAATGAAGAAATGAACTGAAGGTGAGTTGAACATCGAATACAATAAGGAGACCCTTGGCTGGACTCAAAGCGGCTGGAGTGCTAGACTAGGACAGTGCTAGACAGTCGACAACCGTGGACTCAAGTGAGTGAAGACTAAGATTGGCATTGAAGATTGGCATTATTAAATATTGGCATCATTAAAGATTGACATTGACAATAGACAAAAGGCAAAAGACAACAACGATGAAGATGAAGAAAAACCAATGAACAAACGATGAACAAACGATGAACAAACGATGACGAAGGCTCAGTTAACTGAAGTCGACGGTCACTTGCTGACCTACTTAGTCAGCTGTAATTTTCCAGCATTACTTGCCAACAGCTCCAGACACCAACAGTAGTTCAATTATCGGCGCTTCCATCGGCATTTTAACTAGCTACGCATTGACTATCGTCACGCCACAGCCTAGTAACTGCAAAATACGCCCAATTTGACTAGCTTGACTAGCTTCCTTGACTAGATTGAACTGGTGATTCACCAACCAACGTCAGCTACGCTTCCAGTTGGTGCTGTCTGCAGGAACAACTTACCCGATGCACGTCAATTTACGAAACGCCTCCTTCCCCTTACGGATTTCTAGAAACTTTACCCTTGTTTCAAGTATTATAGAATCATTTATTGGTCCGAATATGAAACGTGAAATTAGTTAATTCCACTGACTACACAGACAGTCTGGAGTACGAGTTTTTTTGTTTTTGTTATTTTATGTCTGTGTCCGATTTCATCAATTAAAAAGAAATTGTCTTATTATTATTTTATTTATGGTGTGACGACTATCTTTTGTATCTCTTTATACTACTTTCTTACCTTTTTTATACCTTCTCTTTTATTTATGTTGATTTAATCACTTTTGCGCTTATTCACTCGCATTGGGTCGGGTTTTTGAGTTAGGGTCATTTGTGCCCGTGGTCGTGTGCTTACCCCAAATGCACTTTGTCCTAAATAGGGGTTCTGTAGCGCGGACGTACCTTTAGATACAACATGCACCTGTGTAATCGGGACCCCGGTCCGTTCTGACGGTTGGGCATACCAGCACCGATAACCCACTTAAGCACCATAATGGGGCTCTACACTCCGTAACATTAGCCTGAGCGATGTAAATAGTGACGTGGTAGTGTTATAAGTTATACCACAGCACATCTGAAGTATTATAGCACGGCTTTACGGCACGGCCTTGCCGCACGGCTCTGCCGCAGTTGCGGTCCCATTCTGAAATCACCGCTGTGCTGGTATGCCGGCATAATTGGTGTGCTGGCATAAACGATCACTTGAGCTGCGAATTGTATGCATGCCCGGCAGACATGCAAATCTATTGTAATGCTGTTATTTCGACTATGCCACTCACAGCTTGGTGGGGTTTTTACTCTCTTACTGTGCTCCGCCGGAGCTATTGCTACCATTTGTATCCACTCCAAGTCCACTGCTGGGCATTCAGTGCCGCTTCTAGGCAATTTTTTTTACCTCTAATTATGAGCTTATCTGCATATGGCAACCATGCGGCCACACCAGGGGATCCTAACGCCGAAAACACTTTGGTTTCTGCCATGCTAGATCCTCATAGACATCTGCAAATTAGACGTGACGATCCCGGCACCAAGCAGTGGCCAAGAAACCCAGCACTGGTGGGGGAGGGGGTGAGAAAGAGAGAGCAGCACCTCCCCACAGCGGCACCACTAATGGGCCGCGCTAAATTCATTGGGCCGCAGTGATAGGCGACAGTGCTGATAGGCGGTATCATCAAGTATGGCCGGTACAATCCGGTTAGAAAAGGTGTCTCCGGCAAGTAGCGGTTGATCTTACAGGAGGTTTTTTGTGTCACTTGCATTTGCATATTCTAATTATTTTTCTTTTCTTAATAAAATTCTAAAAACTTTTTTTTTTATTTTTAAAAAGAAAACAAATTTATTTTTTTTTCTTTTATCTACATATTTTCGTCCCTCTGTGATTTCCTTTTAAAAAAAAAAAAATTTTCTCTTTTAAAACCTAAAGCAATTGACGCTCTTTCAAAATAGATCCTATTTTACATAGAAAAAAAAAGATCTCCAAAAACAAAGAAAAAAAAACTCAGGTTTTTAAAAAAAGACGTCCAGTTTTCTTTCATTTTGTTATTAGATACTACTTTTTTTTGTACCCGTATCAAAGACCCTAATAATCTGTGGTTTGAACTAATCCAATTCATTTCCTTTCTTTTCCATTTTATTTTTGTTATTCCTTGGGTTTAACTTCTTTACCCACCTTTTAATTTTATTTTGTTTTGTTTTGTGCCTCATATAAGATCCTTCCCTGTATCTTTCAAGTGTGTTGTTTTTTGTTATACTAATAGTTCTTTTTTTATCAAAGTCTGGTTTCAACTGTGTTCCTTAATGTCCAACGTTCATCCTGATTCTACACTTCCGCCGTTGGCTCAATCTGCTTTAATGGCGGCTCAATTATCTGGCGCTAATGCCATGAATTCCACCACTCAAAACAACAACATTAATGGCGCTGAAAACCCCCTGCAAAACACCTCGGCGTCTCAGCAGTCGTCGAGCTCCTCGATTTCCCATCCCAAGTTGGCCCCGGGGCTTACGTCGGTGTCTGGTCACCTGTCAGCCCTGACAGTTCCCACTTTACAAGGCGGTTTGGACCATAAACCTTACCCATCTCAAGTGCCTTCCACATCTGCCGCCACTGGTGCTGCCTCGTCCACAAACGCTCCGCCTGCCACGGGGGCAAACTCCTCGTCTCCTAGCCATGCCATTCCGTCCTTGAACATGCCTCCCAATCCCATATACTCCCAGGTGCCCCAACAGTACCGGTACTATAACGACCAGTTCCAGTACTATGGCCAGCAGGGGAACTATCCTTACTACATGTACAACCAGCAGGGGAACTATCCTTACTACATGTACAACCAGCAGGGGAACTATCCGTACAACTACTACCAACACCCGCAGCAGCCTGGCCAGCAACAACCACTACAGCCGGGCCAGCAGCCCCAACAACAACAGCAACAACAACAGCATCAACAACAACCACAACAGCAACAACAACAACAACAACCACAACAGCAACAACAACCACAACCACAACAACAGCAGCATCAACAACAACATCAACAACAACAACAGCATCCACAACAACAACAGCATCCACAACAGCAGCAGCAGCAACAACAACAGCAACAGCAACAGCAACAGCAACAACAGCAACAACAACAGGCTCCTCCACAACCACGGCCTCTACAGCTTCCTAACGGGCAGCCAGCAGGGCCATCAGCGGACCTTAATCCCAATCTCGGGTCGAGTGTGGGCCAGTACCAACCGCCAGGAATTCGTCCTCGTGTGACCACCACCATGTGGGAAGACGAAAAGACGCTTTGTTACCAAGTGGATGCCAATAACGTGTCGGTGGTTAGAAGAGCCGACAACAACATGATAAATGGAACCAAGCTTTTGAATGTGGCCCAGATGACCAGAGGTAGAAGAGATGGGATTTTAAAACTGGAAAAAGTACGGCATGTGGTGAAAATTGGCCTGATGCATTTGAAAGGAGTATGGATCCCATTTGAAAGAGCTTTGGCTATGGCTCAAAGAGAAGGAATAGTGGATTTGTTATATCCTTTGTTTGTTAGAGATATTAAAAGGGTGATTCAAACGGGGATTACACCAAACAAACAAAGTTATTATGATAGTCCACATCATACCGGGACACCCCAACCTGAAGTTGCACCACAACAACTGCCATTACAAAGTCAAAGATATGCCGAAACACAAGTTCAACCTCAAGGTCAAGCTCCAGTGCAAACACCACAGGGCCAACATCAACCGGCACCTTCCAATCAAGTTCCTCCACAAGTTGGAGCCCCACAACCACCCGTGGCTCCAGGAGCACCCGGAGTGCCTGCCCCAGGGGCAGCAGGAGTTTATGGCTACCAACAATATTATCCTCCATCGGGGAATCAATATTATGCTTATAATGGGTACCCTTATAATCCGCAAATGTATCCTCAGTACTATGCCAAACCCAAAGACGACAAACCTGAAAAGAAGGAATAGAGTGTACTATTAATGCTGAGGATTTTATTTCTATCTGTAACTTATAAATGTATTATAGTGGTCTGGCTTTGTGATTCGTAGGACAGTGCTTCCGCGTTGCGTTTGTAAGTCGTAGGACAGTGCTTCCGCGTTGTGTGATGTTTGCTGCGAAAGCCTGTCAATCTCATGTGTCTGTAGGAAATTGTTGCACGATATCGTGGCCTTTTTGTGCTGTCGAAACATCAGTGCCGTAGGGTATATAGTTCAGCTTTTGCGGCACCACTTGTGCTTCTTTGTTTAGCCTTAGTTGGTTCGCGTGATTCGCAGTCTTCGAAGCTGCTCACCATTTTTGTTACAGTGTTCTGGATGATATCGTACGAAACTATTTTCGAATGCAGTGATGGCCGAGTAATGGATTACGGCAACCGTATCAAAATTGTTACTAGTGCAGTTTATAATTATCGGGACTGACCCAGGTTTTATTATTGATTCAAATATCGCCAATGTGGCCTCAAGTGCGATACTACTCAAGCAAAGGCCGATATTGGATTTGGCTGGTAAAAAAGTTTCACATATTTGCTATAATGAAAGTCCAAAGGAGCTGGCATGAGCACTTACTATTATTCATAATGCGATATATTCGAGTGCGGATCTGCAATTGAAGGAGTAAATGTTACAACATTATTGATAGGAGAAGTAATCCAGGAACTAATAGACTAACTACGTCTGATGCCACGGATTTTAAGGCTGTCAATATCCATCTTCTCAGAAAGCTAAGTGACAACAGCGGCCATCAATTTCACAACCTGACGTGTGCTTCTTAAAGCATTGTGTGAGGACGCGTCCTTCTTTTTCTTCAAGGCGGCTTTAATCTCCAATAGAATGCTGAATTTCGATATGAGTTGTACCGTACTATGAAATAAAATACCTCGTGTGTCACACCATTCAGTGACGTAAACATGGAATGGTCTACGCTATCAAATCGTAACTTTACGCACGGATAATCAATGCCAAGTTTCTAATTGGGCTCAAAACTCGATTCGTATCGCTCTTAGAGCCACATCCCGTTGTGCATTGCTTCAAATTCTGGGAATCGGCTCTATCTCCGTCTTGAAAGCGATGTCCAAGCCCCAAGTTGGATCTTATTTCTTGGCGACGCAAAAAGCTAATCCGACCGTATTTTCGGGATAGTATTGGACTTTGTTATCAACAATGTCGTCACCTGTACTCTTTATTGCGTAACTGAAACCGATAGATATCGCAGTATGAACAAAGGTGTATCCGAGCTAATGTATGTCTCGCTCCAAAACTTGAAGAGAAAAGCTGATATCTTGTACCACCCAGTTGTAAATACCATCTTTGATCGAGTGTAATGTCGTGGTTGAGTGCATGCGGATACTTTGAGCCATAGAAAAACCTATATACAAATTTCAACAACGATGTAATTAAAGTACAATAGCAACATATTACTCCGGCGATGCGTCATTTACATGTTGTTGAGTGCGATTTTTGTCTATTGCAAACTAAGATATGATGAACATTCATCCTCAGCTTTTGAAATGAAGTTGAAGGTGCTTTTCCAAAAAAGTTGTTGCGACATTGAATCAACTTAGAAAGCGACAATCATGTTTCGGAGGCCAGATATTTATCCCGAAAAATATCCATGCGTGCGCGACAACAATTACTTCGCCTGGAAAAGGGTTGCATACAGGAATGCAAGTCTTTCATGCGTGCGCGATAACAATTACTTCGCCTAGAAAAGTCTTGAATATAGGAGTGCAAGTTATTCATGCGTGCAAGACAACAATTTTTGCCCCCGAAAAAGTATTTGAAGGCATGAAGATACCATGCATTTCTTTGAGCATTAATTATTATGGCGTCCGAAACCAAGTTTGTCTTTTATTACTATGTCCCTAACAGATGGGTGTGCCTCCATTATGCGGTATTGTTCGGTTTATTAGCAATTTACCAGTTTTCGTCCGCTTTCATGACTAAGCGCAAGTATGGAGGGATGGTGTCCGACAAGTGCAGTAGAAGTGTCTTCAATATTGTGATACCATTCTTGATTGGAATCCTAATGGAAGTAACGGGTTATGTTGCAAGATTTTTTTCATCTTTCAATACTGATAACATGGCTGCCTATGTTGTCCAGTCTATAATGTTGTTGGTAGCACCTGCTTTTTTGGCTGCTACTATATATATGTATTTCGGGCGTATCATCAGCAGCATGGATGCAGGTAAATATTGCTTCATTCCTATCAGATATGTGACGAAGATATTTGTTACTGGTGATATAATTTCGTTTTTGATGCAAAGCTCAGGGGGTGGTTTGAGCGCAAAGGCAACAACGCAAGATTCTGTGAATATGGCTAAGAATCTTATTGTTGGGGGATTGGGAGTTCAAATTTTATTTTTTGGAGTCTTCAACGTGTTATTGCTCATTTTCTTCGTGAGAATTCACAGAAAGCCCACATGGACGTCGTCGGACATGAAGAAAACAATGCCGGCCTACGGTAACTGGCAGCATTGTATGCTTGCTTTGGTAGTCTCTTCGGCTTTGATTATGATCAGATCCATTTTCCGCTTGATTGAATACATGGAGGGAAGGGAGGGTGAACTTCAATCTAAGGAGGTTTACTTGTTTGCTTTTGATTCGGCCTTGATCTTAGTTAGTGTCTGCGTGATGGTAAGTTGCAACTTCAGTCGGTTTCTTTTGTCCGCGGCTAGTAATGCTGCCAATCGCTAGCGCTATCAAAAAATAGGGGCATAACTGTGATGAGAATGTTTTGAATTCTTAGTAACCCATGTTTTTGTTTCAGCCGGCTGGAGTGTGTGATGTCTCCATTTGGCCAGTAGTTAGGAATGGTACTCTAGTTGAATCAACTAAATAAAGAATGTAGAGATATTATACATTGGAACAAAGGGCGGCAATTAAACTAACTTACGCATCGCTATGACTGCTGCCAGTGAAGCAACATGGTGACCATTTTCGGTCGCAAATCATAAAACAAAATCGTAAGCGGAGGCAGCGATTTTTCAGCTATTTTTGAACAGGACAACGTGACCACCACCATGTGGGAAGACGAAAAGACGCTTTGTTACCAAGTGGATGCCAATAACGTGTCGGTGGTTAGAAGAGCCGACAACAACATGATAAATGGAACCAAGCTTTTGAATGTGGCCCAGATGACCAGAGGTAGAAGAGATGGGATTTTAAAACTGGAAAAAGTACGGCATGTGGTGAAAATTGGCCTGATGCATTTGAAAGGAGTATGGATCCCATTTGAAAGAGCTTTGGCTATGGCTCAAAGAGAAGGAATAGTGGATTTGTTATATCCTTTGTTTGTTAGAGATATTAAAAGGGTGATTCAAACGGGGATTACACCAAACAAACAAAGTTATTATGATAGTCCACATCATACCGGGACACCCCAACCTGAAGTTGCACCACAACAACTGCCATTACAAAGTCAAAGATATGCCGAAACACAAGTTCAACCTCAAGGTCAAGCTCCAGTGCAAACACCACAGGGCCAACATCAACCGGCACCTTCCAATCAAGTTCCTCCACAAGTTGGAGCCCCACAACCACCCGTGGCTCCAGGAGCACCCGGAGTGCCTGCCCCAGGGGCAGCAGGAGTTTATGGCTACCAACAATATTATCCTCCATCGGGGAATCAATATTATGCTTATAATGGGTACCCTTATAATCCGCAAATGTATCCTCAGTACTATGCCAAACCCAAAGACGACAAACCTGAAAAGAAGGAATAGAGTGTACTATTAATGCTGAGGATTTCAGTTCTATTTGTATTTTATAGATGTATTATAATGGCCTAGCTTTGTGATTTGTAGTACTTTGAGATTGTAGTTAGAGGCTATGAGGTTTTCTATGAAGCTTTAGTCTAGGCTTTAGTCTATGAAGCTTTGGTTCCAACTTGTAGTTCTTTGAAGTTTTAGTTCCAACTTGTGGTTCTATAAGCTTTAGTCCTATGTTTCAAGTTTTATTTGAAGCTTGTTCTGCCCTTTTTTGCAGCAATTATGCTACCGAGTTGAATACTGGAATTTGCAGTCAGGCACTTTTTACTTTTGTGAATGTCTTTGGCTGGCATACCGTGTTGAAGATTACTGGCTTTTAACCAGCTACGGTTACTTTTGGGTTGTTCACATTAAGTTCACCATTACCCTGCCTTACGGTTTTTTCATTTGGCTTTCATTCAGTATACTTAACATTCAGTATTTTAGTTACCACTAGCTTAGCTTAGCATTCAGTTCACATAGTTTAGCATTTGTTAGGATTTAGTTGGCATTTGGTTAGTATAGTTCAGCTTTTAGTTACATTTGGTTAGCATTACATTTATTAACACTACATTTACTAGCATTACATTCAAAATCCATCACTTTACCTTACTATTCTTCCTTATAATTGTTTCTTCACTGCAACTTTACCATTACTTTACTAGACACAAGTATTATTACCATTACCTTGCTATTTCTTTACCTTACTACCTTACTACTCCACACACCTAATTACCGCCAGTTTCCGTTCCCTTGGTCCATCCCATCCGCTCGTATTCCTCGCCATAGCCTGCCCTCTCTAACCTTGTTTAACCTTCTTCTGGCTAACCTTCTTGATCTCCTTCCTTAACTCCACCCTAAACTCCACCCTAAACTCCATTAACGCCCTCTTACCCATCCTGTCCACCTACATTGCCTCGTTGCCGCTTTGCAGCCTCTTAGCCAAGCATACACCTTATTTTACGGCACTCCGTCTTCCAATTTTAGCATCACCAATGTATTTGAGCCCTTTTGTATGGCAAAACCTCCCACACGGTTGCCCAAGACCTCCAATAAACTGTTTTATATGCTTGGTGGCTTATTTTACTTTATTATATCCCTAAACCGAGGCATTAACGGTTTCACTTCGACAGTGCCCGCCTATCTGCATAGGTTTCTTTTTTTAACTATGTTGCGGCCCGTACTTAGTCCTTCCTGCATCTGTAAGGCTTTTAATTTGAACATTTTTATATTCAGTAACTTAACTAACATGGTGTGCCTGCATTAAAGAACCTTCTCTAAACCTTAAACTCAAACTGTAATTTGATTTTGGTTGAAAAGTACGAGTGGTTTTTGTCATTACACTTCATTTGTGAAAATCATCATTTTAGGTTTTTTGGCTTTACAAATTTCAGGCTATAAGGTTTTGCAATATTTCACCTGGTGAAAAACTGCAAGAAATTCCTTGTTGCGGTTGAGCCATAAAGATGCCATTATTCGTAAGGCGTACGGCTTCGATTGAAATCTCCACTGCCGGGGTTGCCGCCGCTATAAACTTCTATTACCTCATTTTGCCTGCTATTTAAACTTCTACCGGTTGGCTGATGGGAATGTGCAGCCGACCGATGGGTTGTAACCGCATTTATCTTTGGTATGCTACACTGTATATCCGGATTGGGTTTTAGACTTCTGTAGCATGTTTACTCGGACGATTATGATATAGCGTATATTGTATAAACCATTATTGCTTGTTCGGCTGCAAAATTCAACAACTTTGAACGTTACAAGGACTTACCCAAATCAAGAACTTCGTCTTGATCTTTCAATTCAGCTTTCTTTTCGATTTCAACCAATCTTCCCTTTTCAGTCTTAAGACTAGGAACATCTTCTTGGTCCTCTCCTGCTTTAGCCAATTCCTTGGTTAAAGTGTCGATCTCGTCTTGTCTAATTTTGATCAATTGCTTGAACTTGTCCACTTCTTCTTCCTTGGTAGCACCAACCACGTTCATGCTTCTTAACTTGTCTTGTTTCAAAACCATTTTTCTTAAAATGGTAGAAACCGTGTAAATGGCCAATTCTAAGTACAATACAGCTCCACTAATGTACAAATTCCTCTGGGAATAAAATTTTGCAGCCAATTGTTCACTGCTAAGCATTTTGGAAGATGTGAAGTAAGGGTTTCTCAAGTAATCCAACTTTTGTAACCGGTTAACACAGTCCATGAATTGTAATCCTAACATCACTGATATAAAGATTGTGCCGATTTTGAAATTGCTGGACAGTGATAATATGTCCAAGACGCGCACAATTTGCCGTCTAATAACGTGAGGGAGTGGGAGAACCATGAAGAAGAGAATTGACATCTCCACACACAACACCGAGAACACTAAGGACATTTGAATACTCATCTTGAGGTAGTTGAATATAAGTAAAACAGTTTCAAAAAAAGAATTGAAGATGAAATTGCTGCGCGGTCATTTAACAGAGTGGACAGGTTTATATGCAGGAGAGGGACCGCTTAGCGATGAAAAAATATTTTGACACCATTGGTTATGTGCAGGCGTTTACGTAGCTGCAAAATCACTAGTACCCATCTATTTCAATAAATATTACAAACTTACTAAAGACCATATGCCCGTTTGGCATAGTTGTATGCAAAGATGGAGAATAGACACATTCCAGTAATGATACCCCAAAACCACGCCAAGCCGTCATAATCTTGGCCTGGAACAATACAATTCATCCCCCAAAGACCTGTCACCACATTGATGGGCAAAACAATAGTTCCCAAAATGGTAATCTTCCCCAAAACGTCGTTTGTGTCGTTATTGACCTTGGTCATATCGATGTTGATTTGGGCTAAGTAATTGGAGTGGAATCTGGCTAATAATTTCTCGTAGTGATTTAACGATTGCACCATCGTCACTATATGGTCTTGGATATCTCCCAAATACATTGTAATTTCCAGTCTAGATTGCATCAGTTTAGCCGTTTCTGCTTCTGCCAAACGTTTGCTAAATCCTTTGATAACATCGGCTTTAGACCCTAATAATCTCAACAACGACATTACTCTCTTTCTGCACTCTCCAATCCGTCTCAACATATCTCCTTTGCGTTTCCAGCCAAGGATCTTGGAAGTGCTGGAACTACTGGTACTGGAACTGGTGGTCCGAGACTTGGTTTTCATTTTGCCGTTGCCTCCTTCCAAGAGTCTGTACCCGTTTGCCTCCACTGTACTCTTACTGCGGCCCCTTTTGGCAAATATGTTTGCAGGATGGTCTTTGAACCCTGCTTCGTTCTCTGACTCCTCGTCGCTATCATCGCTGTCGCTTTCGTCGTTTTCGCCTGCATGCATCCGCAAAATGGCTTCTTCGATGGAGTTCACTTCCTGTTCAATGCTTTCAATCATAGGAGCAAACAGATCGGTGATATCGTCAATCAAAGCATACGAAATCCAGTCGGAAGACACAGTCAAATAGTCTTTCAAAAGCCGTGCTCTTCTCCGGACGTTGATGGGGTGAGGAGTAGGGGAAAAATGGAACGTGATAACTCCGTACTTGAACACAATCATGTACATGGACAAAGGCGACAATTCACCCTCTCTGATCTTCTTCTTTCCTGTTTTCCTAGTAGTGGTGGATGACCCCGATTTGCTCTTTAAAAACGAGAGCTGTTCAACGTCGGGCTCTTTGGATTTGCTGAAAGCCAATTTCTTCATCACTTTCGAGAGGAAATTACTGTCGCCGTGCATTTCACTGAGCTCCTGGAGCTTGTTCAACTTCTTCTCGTGTTCCCTGATTCTCTGTTTCCGCCTCTCGTACACGATATCAAAGGACGTGAAACAGATGAAGTAGTACGACTTGAAAAGCTCCACTTTTTCTCGAGCTTCTCCAAGGAAGATATCTTCTGTGGTCAAGGGATGGATTCCAAACGTCTTGGAAAGCACCTTCATCTCTTCCTCTGTGGGGTCAAGTACGTCAAGCCAAAACGGACTGACGTTAGCACCCACCAGATCCGTCAAAGTTCCATGAGTTTGGCTCAAGTTGTCCACGTTCACCGTAGGAGTGATGTTGGAAGCCACTCCTTTCAACACCTGTTTCAAAGGAGTGGTTTCCCCTGCAACCCCTGTAGACGAGCCAGCTACTGGCGTGGCCAAATGTGCTCCTATAGGCGTGGCAGCACCGCTGGCGTCGTTCAAATTGATCTGAGATGGCCTCTTGCTGGTAAAACTCGACTCTGAATAGTGCTGGGGCAAAAATAAGTCCTCCAACTCCAAATTGCCATCAATCTGCACCCCGTCGCCGTCGTCCTTGTCTCTCCACTTACGATTCAAGTTCTTCTGGTCCTCTTTCACCCGAGTATGGTTATCTTTGATCAACAACCCACTCAAAGTAGGTGCATGAATCGTGTTCACCAAATCGTCCCGGAAGTACGTGAATCTGCACACGTCGTCGTTGATCTTCTTCTTGTTCAAAATAGGCACCGTTTGCGTCACATCTTCTGCAGGTCTGTCCCATGGCTGGATCGGTGTAGGGGTCACTTGAAGAGCCTGTCTTTTCACCGAGTCCATCTCGTCATTCAACTGGAAATTGACATGTTCACTGCCTGGTCTGTCCTTATCTTCTGTTTCCTCCTCGATAAAGTCCCGAAGAATCTCCAAATCGGGCCATTGTTTCTGAGCTTCGTGGCCTTCCACATAGTAGTCCGGGAAACAAACGTCGTCCAAAGACGTAGAGTCGCTGGAATGTTCACTGGGCGGGTTGGACTCGCCGAACTCAAGCGAGTTGATGCTCTGAGTGTCTTCCTGGAACCCGGATCCGCCTCCATTAGCGGTACTGGGGTCTGGTGCATACCTGCTTTGTTCTCTGGTGTACAGGTCTAAAGTGGCGGTCCGGGGGGACACTTCGCCGGTGGAATTAAACGTCTTGAGGTTCTTGTTGGTGAGGGGAAGCAACTCGTCGGCGCTTGCAGCAGGCCCTGAGCCATTATTGGCACCAAAACCCGCCAACTGGGAGTTTCTTCTTCTGGTTCGTGCAGGCGATGAGTGGATATGCGCCAAATCGTTGTGGCGTCTGTGGTCGATAAAAGCACCGTTGCCGTAGTCTGTGTTAGAGGAGGTGGTGGAGCCCTCCTTTTCCAACGCAGGTCCGTAGTTATGTTTCCTAGACATCAAAGGTTTGGTACGCTGTGTGTAGGATGATTAAAATTGCTGTGATTTTTTTGGTGACGCGGATTAGCGACCATGCGGCTCTAGCTTGGGCCGCGATAAGAGGAAGGCTAGAGAGTGGGGCTTTGTGGGTGCTTGTGTTTGGCGTTAGGGTTCGAAGTCTAGGTACGGTTTTGGCTCTGGCTCTTGATTTGGCTTTTTGTTTTACTTCATTGACACTTTATTGGAATTTTATTGGCACTTTCTTGATACTTTATTGACACTTATTGACACTTCTTTGGCTTACTCGCCTGAACTTAGGGTTCTTTCTACGTTTGTATGTGTCCTATCTTATGTAGGCATTGCTATACGCTATTTCCTTGCTGTTCCTCACCATCTTCCAGACGGCAATACAGCGTTTCCTGTAACGAGTCTACCTTTACTCTATTCCTCTTCGCTCTCATCCTTCTCTTTTTTGACCTCTTCCTTCTGCTCTTCTTTTTCTTCTTCACTATCGCTGTCCGTCACAATGGCCTTGCTCTTTACCTTCTTGCTTTTGCCGCCGTTCAAAGCATCTAAAGCGTCCTCTATCTCGTTTCTGCTGCTGACCAATTTCCTCCACAACTGTTCCAGCAATGAGATCCCCTTTTTACCAGGCCTCAACACCCCTTCTTTGTCAGTATAAAACTCTCTGATGTCCACCAAGTTCATTCCTTTGAACTGACGCACCGTCACCTGCTTCTTGCCGTCCAATGGGATCACTGTTTCTGTCTCTGCCGGTCTTTTTGACATTGGTTTATTGTCCAAAAAAATGCGCAACCAAATTTGTGAGGTTATACTATTTTTCACTTTTTTCACACATTGTATACTGGTTTATATATTCCATATTCTGTCTATAAATGTCTCTGTCCTTGTTCATCTTGCGATCCCACTTTCCCATGTCTCGTTAAAGTGCTTTCCAAGCAATTCCTGTGCTTTCTGGTACTTCAATTCGTCGTCTTCTTCATTCAACTTCACTTGCCAGTAGTTTTCAATGGCTGCTTTTAATTCCGCCACACTCAGCACTCCCAACACCACCGAAACGTTCTTATTCCATAAGAGCGTGCCGTCGGTACTCTTCTTGAAATCGGTTTCAAACAACCACTTCTTTAGGGCGAATCTCGTGGCCAAATCGGCCAATTCCACATCGTACTCTTTCTTCAAGTGCTTGGCCACGTCTTTAACAGCAGACTTCAAGTCGTCAGAAGCAGGATGGAATGAATGGGTAGGTTGAGACCTCAACATGGACATTGACAAAATCGACCCATTCATGATCTTTTTCACTCCACAGTCGTCGATGAATTTTTGATAGTAGTCAAACAACTTGACGTTCTGAATACACCCATTACAGTAGGACAAAATGGCGTCCAAGGGTCCGATTTCCGGGTCTTTTTTGGCCAACAAGGCCACCTCGTATAAGAAGTGAACAGGGTAGCCAGTTATTCCGATATTGCGGACTTTTCCTTCGGTCTTCAACTGTTTCAACTCTTTTAAACCCTCCAAAAGCGTTTCAACTTCGCCAAACTCAATATCATGCAAGTAAACCAAATCTAAGTAGTCGGTATTCAATCTTTCCAAGGACCTCTCCACCGACATCCGCACATTGGCTCTGGAAAAGTCGAATTCGTCCAATTTAATCCGACCGGCTTTTGTGCACAAGAAGTAGCTTTCACGAGGCCATTTAGACGCAATTTGTTTCAAAACTCTCCCGATAAGAATCTCCGAAGGCCCATAGTAAGGCGATGTGTCGATGGCAATCAACCCTGATGCAAAAGCCAAGTCCAAAATCTCGTGGATTGGGGAATTTTCAGGTGTTTCGGTGTACTGGTAATTGAAAACAGCACCTCCAATTATCAACGGCAGTAAATCGGTAATGGAGTATGGATGTGGAGGCAGCGAAGGCCCCACTGACCTCAAAGATTGTGTTTCAGATGATAAAGTCATTTCGAGTTTGTGTTTGTGTTCGTTTGTGGTTGCGATTTGCCTTTTATATGCTTGAATCCACTTATCTAATTTGTCAGTGATCAGATTAGTGAGATGAGCAAAAATATTCCGCAGCCACAATCACATATGCCACCGAATATTCGTTATCGACCTCGCCTCGGCCGAGTCGTGTGCCTACCGATACACATATTGGGCAAAGATAGACTTTTGAGGCTTAAGCTTATGGCTTTGGCTTGCGACAGTAGCTTGTTACAGTAGCTTTGGCTCTATCTTAGGGCCTTAGCTTAATTGCTCTTACTTGGACGGCCCAAATCCTACTTGCTTAAATTATGGTGTCTCTACCACATGTTGCATACATACTAAAATACATCGTCGCCCTCTACTATATAGTTTCCGGGCACAAGCCCCACAAGGCCCACTTTATCATCACAGTTGTCTCCCAATTCACACAAGAACCACTGGTCGGGCTGCTTGTGAATCACATATATGTGCCATCCTTTCTTGAACATTAGTTCTCCGTGGCGTTGCGGCTTGTAACTATATCGAGCTTTGGCTTTGGTGATATAAGGCTTGCCGTTCACAGGAGTGACTTTGCCTATCATTGAATTAAGGTTGGTGAACGACTGGGCCTTGGAAAGTGATCTTCTCTGTGGACTGACGCTTTTTGCCGGGTCAAACGCCGTGGAATCGTACATGGATTTGGGTCTGGAGGCCTGCTTGATAGGGCTTCCATCCATGAACTTGTAGTTGGCCCCAGACTTAACAGGACTCTTGAAGCTGATGGAGTCGTACCGTGTGGGCACCTCGGTGTGGTCGTCAGCCTCATAGAACTGGAAATCGGAGCCTGTAGACTGGTTCAAAGCAGGAGCCTGGGTCTGTTTGGCAGGCGAATTGTTGGTAGACAACCTGACACTTCTTCTATACTGGTTGACGTCGCCATTTCCCCCGTTGTTCAAATCTTCAAGGGCCTTGGCAATGAAATCGATGGAGAAGTCCTTGACTATAGGCGTTTTGCTACGGGCCGGCATTTCTTGTGGAGTCTGGCTCACAGGTGGGAGCTCTTTGGACATCAAATTTATCTTCTCTTGCACCTGGTTAAGCTGTTTCTCTTTCCGTCTTGGAGAGGCCCAGTTTCGCTCCGAAGAGTTGGACGAGTAGTTCGTGGGGTTGGAGTAGTTGGAAGACGAGTTAGACTCGGCAAACTTGTGGCTCTTGACGGAGAAGACGTCTTTTTCGTCGGGACTTAAATTGGCACTGTAATTAGACTTAAGGTCTTCTGGCTTGGGAAGATCGATCTTATTGAGGTTGATATTGGGAAGCTCCTTGTCGGGAGAAGCCCTGGCCTTGAACTTGGTGGGCGATGGAGTCTGTGGATCGAATTGGATAGTCGTTTGGTCGCCTTTGGGGCCCGAAGATGTCTGGCTGGTCGTCTGTGTGTGGTGGCTCTGTTGGCTCTGGTAGCTTTGGCTTGTCTGGTTCGTGGTGTAGCTCTGATTGGTCTGGTTCGTGGCGTGGCTGTAGGTGGAATACAGTCTAGACAATAAGTGGTTGAATTCCGGGGTTTCAAAGTTAGCTGTCTCAAACATCTTATCACCTTCGTCGTTCAAACCCTCCATAAAGTTAACAAACTTGGGCTGCTGGAAGATCTTGTTCCCGGTCCCGTAATTAGCACTGAAGTCTTGTAAATCCTGTGGAGGGGAGATTTTTGCAAAAAAGCTTCTAGCCAAATCTGCCAGCTGGTCATTGTCCACACAGAGCGTAGCTATGTTGTTGCAAAAATTGAAACAGTTAATTTTGATCAACTGGATTCTTTCTATTTCAAGCTGGTAGATCTCGTTCAATGCCAACACCCAATCTCTCTTGAACACCTCGTTGACTTTGGCATAGTTTTCAATCGAAAGCCTGTAGTTCTTTTCGTTGGAATGAAGAGTCTGGTTCAATTTAGCCAACTTCTTTTCGTTCTTCTCCAATTCCTTCCCCCAAGTGGTCTGAATACTTAACGTCAACGATTTGATTTGAGAGCAGTTCTCCTTGTACGATTCCTTGGTGATAGTGTAGTCCTTGACGATGTCGTTCTTCTTGGACACAAGCTTGTTCATGTGACTTAATATTTTTTTGGTCTTCTTGGTGTATATGCCATAGAAGTGGTTCAACTTATCATAGTTTATTTGATTTACCAGTCTTACAAACTTATAGTTGAACTTGACCATCTCGTTGTTTTCGTGGGTCATCTTGTCCAAGGACCGCTTAAGGAGCCCCGTTTCGTGGCTCCCAAGTGGGACTTGCTGGTTAAGTTTCTCGAGCTTACGGTTATACTCTTTTTCAATGTTAATTCTTTGTAGATAGTAATCAAGAAGCTCTTGCATTGTGGTGTACGAATGGTTGACCCTGTTGACGATCCGGGTGTAGCCCACATCGGCCTCGTCCCAGAAGTTGTTAACGAAAGCGGGAGTGTCCATTAGGATGTTTCAGTATAGTTTTATAAGATTTGATACAGGGACGCTTTAGAAAACTGATTTGTGGTGATATCTACTAGTTTGTTGTGTTTGTGCTTGTGTTGTTTGTAGAACTTGTTTGTGGTTCTAGCGATGGTAAGACTTGGATATGAAAAGAATTTTAAGAGTTCGGTTAGATTTTGAATTGAATATAGTACTCAAGTGCGTTTTGGCAGATGTTTATATTTTTCTCGATTAGGCAATTTAAAGAAGCTAATTGACATGAGCTGGTGTATGGGTCAGATGAAACTGATGACAGTCGATGGGGCTGAGAAGGTATGCAACGAAGCTTAGAAGCTGCATTTGTGCAAAAAAGCCTGTTTTGAAACGTATGGATGGGAACATTAATAGTGAGATAGCCAAAATGCAAATTTTGCAGCAAAAACTATGAACACAAAAAGAAACGAACTGAAAAATTGAAAGGCCAGAATATCACATTGCCAACCTCTAGGTATACAAAGCCACAGCAAGATCAAACCCAAGTCATTGAAACCCGAAATCCTATCCTTTTCAAGTAGAACCAAGTGCTCTCCCTAAGCCTTCTCTCGCCCGCGTTAGAACCGACCGGGCGCTCGACCGGGCCGCTCCCCCGCGCAGGCCGCACCTTTTAGGATCTTCAAACAAAAGATTCCGGCACATCTACCGCATTGCTGCTAAACCAGTCGGATACTTCTTTTACTGCGGGTCACGTGACAAGGCAACAGAAAGCTTATATCGGCAATTCAAAACTGGCATTACATTTTTTACAAGATCCTCCACTTCCTTCCAAAAAAGACCTGACCCCAGCATATATGTACGGTAGAATCTGCCTGCCATCCTATTTATTATAATATTTTCTTTTCAGAGTAACCTAGCTGTGTGTTTTCTAATATCCTAGACTTTTCATCTTTTTGTCATGTCCATACGAAGCTTATCTAAAACGGTTTTTGATTACCTTGTTGCACAGTGGTTCTTTATCGGTCTTGCTATATTTATCGTGCTTGCCTACTTCTTCCCAGATTTTGCCAAATCTCACGGGACTCTCAAGGCCCAATACGTTATCAGTTATGGAGCCGTGGCTGTGATTTTTCTTATCAGTGGGCTTTCGATGTCCACCAAGGATTTGCTAAAAAACATGTCCAACTGGAGAGCTCACTTTACGGTGTTATCCATGTCGTTCTTGATCACCAGTGCCATCATCTACGGCATAGCTACGGGAATCAAACATGCTAACGACCACAATATCGATCCCTATGTCTTGGTAGGTCTTATCGTGACTCATGCGTGCCCCACCACTGTTTCTTCCAATGTGGTGATGACCAAGCAAGCACACGGGAACGACGTTTTGACGCTTTGTGAAGTGTTTATCGGGAACATCTTGGGTGCGTTTATAACGCCAGCATTGGTGCAGATGTACCTTCGTGGAGAATGGGCGTTTGGGAATCCCACAAGACAGGTGGGAGGCCCTGATATCACTCTCCAGGAGTTGTACGGCAATGTCATGAAACAATTGGGGTTGTCTGTGTTTGTGCCGTTATTTGTTGGGCAAGTGGTACAGAATATCTTCCCCAAACAAACCAAATGGACTTTGACTACGTTCAAATTGAATAAAGTGGGTTCTTTCATGTTGCTTTTGATCATGTGGCAATCGTTTTCTACGGCTTTTGCCCAAGATGCTTTTAATCTGGTAAGCCATGCGTCTATCATCTTTATCTGCTTCTTCAATGTCGGTATCTACTTGCTTTTCACGGTTATGTGCTATGCTTACTCCAGACCTATATTTGTCAAATGGTTTTTTGCTGAGCCACCCACCGAGACCAGTTCCAAGGCCTATAGTATCAGCTACAAGATCTTCCGGCCTTTTTACTATGATAAGAAAGATACTGTGAGTGTGATGCTTTGTGGACCGGCCAAGACGGCCGCTTTGGGGGTTTCGTTGGTGTCGTCTCAGTACGGGTCAGATAATCCCAAGTTGGGGATCTTGTTGGTGCCTTTGGTGTTGTACCAGGCCGAACAGGTGTTTACGGCCGGGATCTTGGTCAATTTCATGAAGAAATGGGTGCATGCCGATGACGTGAAAGAAGACCAGGAGAATTTGACTGAGGGCCAGGCTGGAGGCTATGGAGCTGCAGACCAGACGTACGTGGCAGACCAGACGCTGCTGACGTCCAGCAACCGGAAGTAGAGAACTAGGGCAGAAGCTAAGAGCAGAGAAGCTAGAAGATGAGATTAGGGAAGTTAGAGCAGTTAGAGAAGCTAAATTGTTAAAGGAGCTAGAAGCCAAACAGTTAAACACTAGAAGCAGATCTGATCAAAATAGAGAAGCTAAAGTAGTTAAAGAAGCTTAAGCAGACGAGATCAGAGAAGAAGCACAGACTGTTACAGAGCAAAGTACCTCCGGCATTCATGCGAAGACCATACCTTTATGTAAGCCAACGGCAATGAAGTCTGCTACCGAAAACACTGAAAATTGGGCGAGTGAAATATCGGACAAGTGAGATATAGCTGCAAACTAATCTTCAATCCCGTCTAATTTCATCCATCGTACGGACCTGCTTATTTTGCGGTCGCAAAAAATTAATAAGGAAGGTCGTAACCAGTGGCCCAAAATTTGGCAAGCAGCCACTGCGAAAACATCACAAGGCAGCAACAGTGATGGCAATTTTCATTCCCATGGCAATATAACTGCTAAAGCAATGAAGCAAATGCGTCATACACTTGAAAGTTAAATGTGGGGCTACCTTGCCAGTTTTCCGTGGTTAAAATCATATAGCAATTGTTGCATTTTGGCTTGCAAAAAAGTCAATTTAAAGTGCGTTTAGTGTCTTCTCATAATATGCAGGACCGATGGTCAACGGTGTATAAATTAAAGGCAACATGCCCATTAGTAGTTTTTTCTGTATAGATTGTAATATCAATTGATTCATAATGTCATTAGCTCCTAACACCAAAACTTACACTTTGAACAACGGCGTGGTTATCCCAGCCGTGGCCATCGGAACTTGGAGAGCACCACAAGATGGATCTGCTTATGAAGCCGTCACCACTGCTCTCAAAAACGGATACAGACACATTGACACTGCTGCTGCTTACGGCAACGAAGAGGAAGTTGGAAAAGCCATCAAGGATTCTGGTGTCCCAAGAGAAGAACTTTTTGTCACCACCAAATTGGACAATCCTCAGCATAAAGAAGTTGCAAAAGCCTTAGACCAATCTTTATCCAGATTAGGTTTGGATTACGTCGATTTGTACTTGATGCACTGGCCTGTTCCTCTTGACCCTAATGCCGAAGGTACTGTTTTCTACAAGGACTGGACTTACCTTGACACTTACAAGTCTTTGCAAAAAGTGTACAAGGAAACCAAGAAGATTAGAGCTTTAGGTGTTTGTAACTTCACCATTCCAAAGATTGAAAAACTTTTGAGTGATCCAGAAATCGACGTGGTGCCGGTGGTCAACCAAGTGGAATTGCACCCATACTTACCTCAACACAAGTTGTTGAAGGTCATGAAGGACAACAATATTCTCGCAGAAGCCTACTCTCCATTAGGTTCTGCCGAATCTCCATTGTTTGAAGACGAAACCGTTGTTCTGATTGCCAAAAAGCACAACGTCACCGCTGCCCAAGTCTTGCTCTCTTGGGGTGTTCAAAGAGACACCATTGTGTTGCCTAAATCTGTCACTCCAGAAAGAGTCATCTCTAACTTGAAGACCTTTGAGTTGCCAAAAGAATGCTTCGAAGCTTTAGACACTTTATCTGAAAAGAAGGGTCGCTGGAGAAACACCGACGTCAAGGAATGGAAAGCTTTCGAAGACGATATCCAATAAATGAAATAACGTATGTAAGTGAATAAAACACACAAGCCGTTTAATTATGTAATGATATGCCGCATCACTTTTGTCAGGCTGCTATTTGCACCGTTTTTTTTTGTAGTTTTCACAGCAATCTGTGCCTTGAAGTGATGTTGGTTCAACTGCTTTTAGCAACCCAAGTCTTAATTCACCATTTGTACCACTCTATAAAACCATAAAAACGGTTTTGTGGTTTAATAATCACCTAAATCTGATTCGCTGTCGCAGTGAAAAATTGAGAAAAAGTTGACTCTTATTTTTCACTTTGAGACAATATCTAAACATCGCTAGTTGGTCATGAACAGACACAGTATCAGCCGTGTGCCGCAGCTTGTGGCCAGATACCATAGACACGGACGTGTGCTAGCGTCACACAGACTTTTGTTGCATTTAAACCCGTCCAAAACGGCGTTTTCTGGCATATCTCATCAGAGAAATTTTACCAGTAGCGCATTGAGGTATAACCACCAACAAACACCAGATCTTACCACAAAAACGACAGAAAATGAGCTTCTGGAAGAAGAATTGGCACTCATGAGCGAAGAAAGAGCATGCGACTCGGTGGACGTGTGTATAGTTGGGGGAGGCCCCGCTGGGCTCGCTACAGCCATCAAGTTAAAACAAATGGATGAGGAACATGGAAATGGAGATTTAAGGGTAGTGGTATTGGAGAAAGCCGGCGATTTCGGTAGTCATATAGTGAGTGGGGCCGTGATAGAGCCTCGTTCTCTTTTGGAGTTGTTCCCCGACAGCGAATACTTGGAAGAGGACGGAACGGGCATTCCTTTACCGCCAGAAATGGTTACTAAAGTGACAGAAGACCATATGAAGTTTTTAACAGAAGAGTACGCTTTCCCGCTCCCAGAACCACCGCAGATCAGCAACAAAGACAGGAACTATATTGTGGCCTTGAGTCAAGTGGTCAACCACCTTTCAGAGAAGGCGGAGGAGCTAGGTGTGGAATTGTATCCAGGAATCTCTGTTGATGAGCTTATATACAACAGCAGGGGCGAAGTGCAAGGTGTGGCGACCAAAGACTTGGGTGTAGATAAAGAAGGCAGACCCAAGGATACTTTCGAACGGGGAATGCAGTTTAATGCCAGATTTACTGTTTTGGCTGAAGGGTGTCATGGATCATTGACCAAACAGGTTATTGGCAAGTACAATTTAAGAGAGAACAGAGATCCCCAAACGTACGGGATTGGGATCAAGGAAGTGTGGCAGGTGAAGCCGGAGAACTTCAAGAAAGGATACGTGGGCCATTCTTTGGGGTTCCCGTTGTCTGCAGAGTACGGAGGAGGGTTCATTTATCATTTTGATGAAGATAAAGTGGCCGTGGGGCTTGTGGTGGGTTTGGACTATGCTAACCCATATGTTTCGCCATACCAGGAGTTCCAGAAGATGAAACTTCATCCTTACTACAGCAATACCTTGGAAGGAGGTAAGTGTTTGAGTTATGCGGCCAGAGCTTTGAACGAAGGAGGTCTTCAGTCGGTACCTCAGTTGAACTTTCCTGGTGGTTTGTTGGTAGGATGTGCAGCTGGGTTTGTCAATGTGCCTAAAGTCAAGGGAACCCACACAGCCATCAAGACCGGGATTGTTGCTGCAGAAAGTATCTTTGACGAGATCAAAGACATGGATCCAGTGGACGAAGAAACGTTTGAAGACGCAGAGGCTCAGCAGATCAATTTGGCCAGCTACCAGTCCAATTTCGAGAACTCTTGGGTGTATGACGAGTTGTACGAGATTCGGAACGTCAGGCCTTCGTTCAACGGGCCCTTAGGGCTTATTGGAGGGTTAGCTCACTCGGGATTTAGTACCATGATTTCCAGAGGTGCTGAGCCTTGGACTTTGCATCACAAACACACCGATGCAGAAGCCACCCAAGACGCTAAGCATTTTACGCCTATAGAGTACCCCAAGCCTGATAATAAAATCACTTTTGATCTTTTGACCAGTGTTTCTAGGACTGGAACGCACCATGATGACGACGAGCCATGCCATTTGCGGATTCCAGACCAAGACTACGCCAGACACGCCGAGATATCGTTCCCCAAGTTCAAAGGAGTAGAGCAACGGTTCTGTCCTGCAGGAGTTTACGAGTACGTGGAGAACGACAGCGAGTTGGGGGTGGAGTTCAAGATCAACAGTCAAAACTGTATCCACTGTAAGACATGTGACATCAAAGTGCCGGCCCAAGATATTACTTGGACGGTTCCGGAAGGAGGAGACGGACCCAGTTACTACATGACATGAACATGGACCACCCAATAGCAACGACCAATAGACGTAACACAACAACATAAAAAAAATGGTTGCAAAAAAAATATAGATGTACAAAGAACTTTGTGTAACCTTTTTTAATATACAAATAATATAACACAGCAACGACAACTCAAGTCAAACTAATGGTTAAGTTGACCGCTACTAACTTTTTAAAAGTATTTGTCTAAATCAGACAAGCTTATATCTTCCGGAGTACTGATATCTTGGGATAAGAATCCCGATCTGATAACGTCCAACCATTTTTTATTGCAATGCTGAGACTTTAACAAATCGGACGATAAAGGGTCGTAATTAATGGCTTTAATTGCAGCCGCATGCAAAGCAGCAGCGGCAGCCACTGCATGTGGACTAGGACTATGGTTTCCTGCAATTTTGGGTGCTCTAGGAGCGGCAGCTGCAGCCGTTAAAATCTTATGTTTCTTACTGGTCAAGTAAGACATAGACTTTGACCTTTTACCGTTTTTCTTAAAAGTTTCAATGATATCTTCGGACCCATCAAACACTTCGAATTCTTCGAAATCCTTGAAATGACGGTCGTTCATTTGGTCTTCTGGTGCTTGGTCGTCTTCGTTGTGGTCTTGGCCTGAAGCTTCTTTACCGTTAAGAGTCATGTTGCTCATATTAGAGTTCAAAGCTTCCGTGGTCACCTTATCTTTCAACGAAGCAGTCACCGGGGCAGAAGAATAAGGCACAAACAAGTTGGACTTATCGATGGAATTGGACAAGAAGCTGTTTCTTGTGATGCCCAAGTCGAACATGGTTGATCTTCTTGGCTTGAAATTGGCTTGCTTGCCCGCTTCAAGAGCATCTTCGTTTATGTCCAAATGGAAGTTGGCCAGCTGGGTCAATGGCAATTTGGACAGACTTTGACTCTTACTGGAGCCACCATAAGGCCCCGTAGATTGGCCAGGGTCTTTCCTTTCTTGTTTCTTTTGAGCCTCCATCATGGACTTGACGTGGACATGGAAATCAGCAGTCAAGAGCCCTCTATAGACATAGACCATTCTTTTAGGAGAAGCGTCGGCCCAGTCTCTGGATAAAGCGTATTTCAAGCTAGGATCACCTTTTTCGACTCTTTTGACATAAGCGTTCAATTTAGCACTGACCAAATTGGAAGTCTTGGTTGATAAGTTGGCCATCTCGGGGTGACGGTCGATCAAAATGTCACAGATCTGTTTCACCGTCATTCCCTTACCTTCGCCGTCTTTTTCGTATAAGATCAAAAAAATGGCATATAAGACATCGTCCTCTAACGAAGGGTCGTCTTTTTGGCTGGGACGTGGCTTTTCCCCTGTGACGGGGATGGTGGTGGAAATACCCGTGGCAATGGGCACACGAGGGTTACTCTTAGCCTTCTTACCTTCTTTTCCGTCATGATTAGTACCCGTACTAATTTTCATCGATTGGGAAGCACTGGAGGAGTTGGGAGGAGTAGACCCTCTGGAAGTATCCGACCCGTTGACGCTCTTCTCCAAGTTCATTAAAGAATCTGGAGAGATACTTCGGGACGTAGGAGATAACTCGACACTATTGACATCATCACGATCGTCTTCTTCTTCTTGGTCATCTTGGTCTTCAAGATCCATATCAGGGGCGGAATCCAAATCTTCCATAACAGCAGAAGAATCTAAACCGTCCAAGGACGCAGATGCAGGATTGAACGCAGGAGATGCACTAGAAGAAACAACAGGTAATTCAATAGGTCTTCTATCAGTTAAAGCCATTTTTTAGATTAGTTTTTTTTTTCAATTATAACAAACAGGGACACCGGGCAGCAGTTAAAACAGGGAATCAAAGAAGAAATCGAACTAGTTTTGACTTCTCATACACGAGTTGTAGTAGGGACAGATCGAGTTTGAAAAGTGGAAGCTAGTTGAAAAAAAAGTATAAACAAGATAGGTTTGTTTAACGACACTTGTTTACTTTTGTTTTCGGTCTTGTCTTCTTTTTTCTTCAGGTATAATGATAATTAAATCTTATACCAAAGCACAAAAAGGATTTGTGACGTTAAGTTTTAGTTTAAAAGTTCACCTTGTAAAACTAGAAAAGTATTAGTATTTAACACTAGCAGTTAAAAGTAAGTCTATTGCTTTTTGTTTTATCTCTTTTTTTTCTCGTTATTTTTAGGACCCCCTCGTTCGGCTCTCGCACCAGGCGATTCCGCAAAATCAACCCGCAGCCAAAACTACCAACGTGCCGGTTTTAAAAAGCCTTCTTAGACAATAGTGGATGCATACATTTTAGAAGGGAGAAACGTTCAAAGTGGATCTTAAAAAGAATGAAATCCAAAAGTGAAGTTTCCTTTAGTAGGGTTTTTTCAAGTTAATGATAGGAAAAATTTTCTTCTCCTTTTTTTTTTTTTCAGATTTATTTTTCAGTGAGGATGAAAAATTTTTCATTGCTGTGAAAAAATCTGATAAGAGATAATAAGATCTTTCAAGAGAAGGTGAGTGTAGTTTCTGAGGTATACCTAAGTGTTACGCTTATGTGTGAATTAGAAAGGTATATTCTGCTTGTCCAGGGCTCGCCCTATGGTGGTCGCAAGCCAGCCAGTGCGAGATTTTTACGCCGTTATCGCGGCCGGGTAACCCCCACAGGGCCCCTATATGGCGAGAAAACGTGCGCGCGCCAAAAAAGGTCAAAAACCCTAATGTGTTACCCGGACGATGATAAGCACTAACACTTGAGGGCATCAAAGACAGCTGCCACACCGATTCTGGCATTGTGGTTGGTGCAGGGGCTGAGGCGGGGTCTGCGTTTGTATCTGTGCACCAAATAATTTGTGTTTGTGGCCATTTGCGCTGCCTTTACTGGCAAAACAGCCCCTTTATAAGTGTTGAGTGTTGGCTTTTGGTTTTGACTGCAAAAAATAGATCGTTCGCAGCCAATTGCCACATGCAAGAAACGACACCGACACTAAAAATGTCGCGATTTCAAACGGCTGGATCATCATTGCCATATTGAGAAAAGGCTGCTTACATAAGCAGCAGAACTAAGGGGCTAGTCTAGATTGTAGTGCACATACCACCTTCTATCGCTTATGCACGCCGCTTATAATTTGTTCGGTGGCTTTTAAGTCCCGTGGCCAATAGTCGTTTCGGTACGGCTTTTCGTAACTGCAGCTGTTTGGAGGTGCAAACCAGTAATTAAGAGCTAAATGGTACCCGTCGGTTTCACCATTGAATGAACTAACTTCATGGAACCACCCCGCTGGAAGATAAAGCATATCGCCAGGGTCTAGCCACACCTGGTATTTTTTTAACTTTACCAAATTTTCGAAATATTTGTTTGTAAACTTGATAAGTTTTGATTTGTGGTGTTCTGGAAGCGAATCGAGGTGCAAAAGGAGGGGTGGGACCGTAGAGAAATTTGGTGGATCAACGTTAAGTTTCTCGTTCATTTGCTTTAAAAGCTTGCGTTTATCTTCCGGCACAATTTTTGTGTCGTCGAAGGAGCCGTCGTCGTTAATATAGTTCCAATCAGGAGCGTACTCGTCAGTGGTGTAGTTGATGACCCCGTTTTCGTACACGTTTAGGATATGGCCCACTGTGTACAATTTGTGGGCGTCGAATGGCGAGAAAAGCGTGAACCGTTTGCGGCCGGATATAAGCACGTATAAGTTGTCGGACATGTCGTGGTGAAGCCCTGAAGACGTTCCATTGGGTATGTACTTGCCCAAGGCGCCGGGTTCTAGCGTCTCGGGCACCACGTCGTCGATTTGTTTGAGATTGGCGTCGTTGATGTACCCAAACCAAAGATTGATCTGTTGGGGCACAAGGTTCTCGAAAAACGGGAGCCGGAGGGGAAGTTCTTGGTAGATATTGGTCAATGGCGGCTGGAAGAGGTTCCGGAGCACATACGCTTTATCTTCGTCCTCTTCTGTGTTTGTGTCACTATCGTCCTCATAGTCATCTCTGAGATTGTTGAAATCGACCTCGAAATCGCTTTCCTCGTCGTCAGACTTTTCAGGAATTGGGGCTGGCGGAGGCACTTCGGAGTCGAGCTGCTTATCTAGATCGTAGCCGTCCTCTTCTTCCTCTTCTTCCTCTTCTTCCTCTTCTTCCTCTTCTTCCTCCTCCTCCTCTTCGTGCTCTTCGTACTGGGTGGTCAAGTAAAACCCATCGTTGCCGTCTTCAAACGTCTTTTTCAACTCCGCCAATGTCATCTTGACCCGCTTGCCCCCGTTTCCGAACCCGTTCTTCAGTTTTTGCTCCACCAAAAGCGGTTGATCATATTTGAGCTTTTCCACCAACGTTTCGACTGCAAACGCTTCGTAGTCAAAAATGGCCCGATTCGACCCGTGCTTGTTGCCAAACTTGGCTGGTGTCCGGGTCTTTACATACAGCTCGAAAAAGTCCTGTGGAGTGAGTGACTGTGGACTCACCACGTCAATGGTTGTCTTGGTCCTTTTAGACATGGTGATTTTTTTTTTGAGATGAGATCCTCACACCAGAAAATCATATGAAGCAAATGATCTGGCCACAAACACAAATGCAAATTGCACCACATTAATTGAACCACAAAAAGGGGTAAGCAACTTCACACAGGGCAACCGACCGTTAGACGGTAGCTAGTGTCATGGGTATGTGCAGCAATCACAAGACGAAGGCGTTTTTTCTGACGTTTGTGGAGTTTGTGCATGGCCGCTAATGCAATGTTCTTCACGACATTCGTATGTCGCTCGTCGACGAATGAACAATGCGTAAGGAGTACGGCCTTTTTTTAATTTAATTAAAATGGTTTTCATGTTTCACATCGGGAAAGGCTGTTAAACCACTATGTCGTGAAGGGGTGAATAGGAGACCGTTGGAAGCAAAAATAGCAACCTTTGGGGGCTAGAAATGGGAGAATTATCAAGTACAGTTTTTTCAAACATGTTTGCCAAGTGTACAAGCAGGTTCAATTACATAAACGCAATAGATTACCAATCCCCTACATAGCGTATGTACATACAATCCAAGGGCAAATACCAGCGACATATGAACCAGCAGCCTTTCGGCAGTAGCAACTTGAATTTTTTTTTCAGGATTTGTGTCGTTTTGTCGTTTTAGGTTAAGAGACTTATAGACGGTCCGAATTTGGGCCGTGTCGTGAATGTCTCATCCAATACTTTTCGTTATCTTAATCCGGACAAGCTGTTAAATTTACGTCCGGACGGTTAGGGTACCTTGCAGAGAGGCAGAGTGAAATTTTTGTGGACGAGAGCAGGTGCAGAAGGACGGAGGGTATGAAGGGAAGAGGTTCAGTTGCATTTTGAACACGTAATTATGACTATATTTGAAGGTCAAGCAGGGAGTGCACAGACAGGTATAATTGGACGTAGGTTCAATAGAATGGGAAAGGGTTAGGTGCAGGATAGTGGAACAACAAAATATCGAAGGTACTACAGAGCGAGGCACCTGCATATAGCTCAAAGTTTTAGAGCGGCTTATATACAGGATTTTAGTTATTACCCATTCAATACCCACTATATATCACAGCACCAAAAATATTTAGCCACTGTGCATTCTAAGAGTTTTCAGGCTTCGACTTGTGTCAAAATAAAATTTATTTCTCTATGCATCATCATTATATATCAACGGCTCACTTTTACTTCGTTTCGGTTCCAGCTCTTGTTGGTCGGCCGGTCTCTTTCTTGGAATTACCAATGGAGGATGATAATCATCTTTGTAGTAATGAACAGGAGTATTTGGCGAAGGTAAATACTTCAGGGCCAAATTTTTATTACCCAAATTCAAATTACCACTGTTAACGTCAGACAGGCTTAAATTCAAATTATCATTCAAAGGAGAAATATTTGAAGAATTTGGAGTAGGAGGTAATGTAATTGATTTTGGTGTGATGGGTTCTAAGTTCATCTTTGTGTAGTTAATTAATTTTTCCATCAAGTCAATGAACTTGGAGTTTTCGTTGAAGTATTTGAATTTCAACGAAGGTGGAGGACATTTCAAGATCTTGATCAATAGTTTGGACAAGTTGGAGAATTTGGAGTATGTGAACATGTTAACGTCATTGGCAGTATTAGAAGTGTCGATACAGCCATTTAAAAGTTTAAGAAACTCGTTTAAATTGAACGACGATAACCCCAAGATTCGAATGGATATAATGAAACTTGTCAAACTGATCAAACTGGTGTTGTAGTTGAAGTAAATGTTGGGGTAGAATTGAATCAACTCACAGATGTATAAGCTCAAAATTTTGATATCGTTCAAGATTTGGTTGGAGTAAACGTTATTGTTAGTGCTTAACAAGTTTAAAAACAAGTCAATGAAGGAGTCAAAAGTAGGCACCAACACTATCCAATTAAGTGACTTCAACAAATGGTTTTCCATTTCCAAGAACAACTTTTTATCGTAACAATTACAGCACATTTTGCTTAAATCGTTCAAAGAAGGAATTTTGTACTTTGAATCCAAGTTTTTACAACTGATCCAAAGACATGTTAATCCCAAAAGTTGATAATGTTGTTTCTTGACAATTCTGGCAGAACAGTATCTATCAATAAGGTTGACAGTACTTGGGAAAGTACTTTTACTCAAATTCAACTTATTGATCACGTCCATCAAGAAATCCAACAACAACGGTCTCATTTTGAGATTGATTTCCGGCTGTTGTTGGATCAATGACAAATTGGGCAATGTCTGAGCTTCTAAATCAATTAAATGATTCAAGATATCAATCTTGTATTCTTTAACCACATTGGAATGACTTTTAAACTCCAAAAGTTGTAAATTGAAGTTGGATGCTTTGAATGAAGAATTGCTAACTCTGATTTGATGGAAAAAATCAGGAGAGCCGTTCATGGTGTGTGGATTTGTGTTTGTAGTTCTGAAGTAACGTGTAGTTTACTATCAGGGATGCTAAATGAATGGGTTCTTTTTGTTTGAATGCTAAAAATGAATGGAAAACAAAAAAGAATGAAAGAATGAATGGAAAACGAATGAATGAATCAATCAGTCAGATGTTTAATGAAAGAAATGAAGTTGCTTTGTGTTTCAAGAAGCAAAAAATGACTTTTTTAGTAGATGGGGTAAAAAATGCAGTAGTAAGGGGTTGGTGGATGGAAATGTCTGTAAAACTTTTTAAGTAGGATTTGATAGTGGGATGCTTAGTTCATACAATTGAATAGATGGAAGGTCGTTAAGTAATTGAAAGAGGATCGTCGAAACTTCGAATAAAGAAGCTGGATATGAAAAGACAAAAAAGGGAGAAAGAAAAAACCACGGTAGGGAGGATTTGATTTTTAATTTATATGGGAAAATTTCCTTAAAGTTTTTTTTATTTTAATGCAGTAGGGTTTTTTTTTCACTTTTTTAAAATAAAAAAATCAATTTAACTCAATTCAGGTTTGCCTAAGGGAATCAATTGTGGATACTGAAAAATTTTAAAAAAAAATGTCGTGAAATGTTTTTCTTAATGAGGAATAAATTTTCTTTTTCATAGTGAAAACTCCTATACAACCAAAAATACCAATCTCAGAGAAATTTTTTTTTCTTTTTGAGACTTTTGTCAACCTCCTGTGAATGTCGCACTGTAAAAAACTACTATAGGAGAGGCGCAAGATCACGTGAAAGGTGTCACGTTCACGTCGGACGGCCTATTTGTGCATTCAACTGGCATTGTCGATTGTGGTTCTTTACTAACTTTTTTGTGTACAACTAAAAAAAGAATTGACTTTTGTATAACGCCATTCCGTAACAAATTTCAATGGCACAATAACGTCACTTTAAGTCTAGACGGTAAAGTCGATGGTGATCTGAAATTATCTGGCTATTTGTGGTTTTAAAGATTAGTCTCCATAATATTTGCTCTTGAGCTTTGTACCCCAATTATGTAAATCTTTTGTGTAACCTTTTTTTTTCTTTTCGGTGTTTGCAGTTTGTGGTTGATAAGTCAGTAATTTCTACCGATTGCCTTACTGTACCACCACCCCCTGACCAAATTGCCCTCCAAACCCCCGCCCGTTGGTCGCCTGGATTACTTTTTTGTCGTTTTTGCGGCCTCCTTTTATGTCATATTTTTGCGACATTGGTTATCTACGGAACTCCTCTGTTTCACGATCTCCTACTTTGTCTGGTGCAGCACTGGACGATCATTAGACCAGATCTTTCATTGCCGCCGATGTCAATCTCTGGCCATTGCTCGAAATACATGGACTTGCACTCACCCAACACCGGTCTTTTGCAGGGTTCTTCACCACAAACCACTTTAATTTTCTATTTGTGTACACATGCACAAAACCACAGACTTTTCAACCATCTCATCGGTATAACATTCCCCTAATATGAAACCGGAAGCGGCTCAGTTAAAAAAAAAACCAGCACCGTTTGAGATCTAGGCGGCACCTCCTCTCCCCCTTTACGCCTCACAATGGCACCACCGTAGCGCCTTTTCCACGACGTATTACTGTTTTGTAAAATAAACTATGTCTCTAATGCTGGATACAGACAGCACAAAAATGAGCACTGAAAAAAATATCAAATTCTAGGACCTAGATCCTACAGTAGACCAAAGAAAGAGTACAAGCGCAGACGGTCCACATAGACACACACAAACACATAGACAACACAATGACGCTTCCGGACCTAGCACAAGTGTCGTACGAGCAGCTCACCACCGACCACAAACAGCAGCGCAAGGCAGCAGCAGCAGAAGTGGCCGCCTTAAAGAAGCAAATGACCAAGAAGAACAAGAAGACGATCCAGACGCAAATAAACGAGGTCAACAGCCGTGTCAACACCAAGCTCCAGAAGGAAGTAAGCCAGTGGAAAACGCTACACAAAGACGAAATAGCCACCTCATCTGCAACCGCATCTCACAATGAGGTACCTGATCTCGAAAACAACGACGAGTTGACGCCAGAAGACTTGCTCAAGCTCACAGTACAGGATACTGAGCCGGTGCCGGTGGCGGCAGCAGCTCCACAAACACGCCAGCCCAAAAGAAATCGGCAAAAGGAAAGGCTAGCCAAAAGAGAAGCGATGCTCAAAGAAGTTAGAGACCAGGCTGCAAAAGAGAGTGAAGGAGTGGCAGATTTAGGCAAGTTAGAGTTGGACAAAATGAATCCAAAGCTTATAGATGCAGGATTACAAGTGGTGGATATCTTGCCCGATGGAAACTGCTTGTTTAACAGTATAAGAGACCAGCTCCAGTACCATATGAACATTGAAAAATCGGTGCAAGACCTTCGAGAGCTTTCACTGGAGTACATAATGGCCAACGCCGAAACGTTTGAGCCGTTTTTGTTTGAAAAATCTATGGAAGGTTATAGCATAGCAGAATATTGCACCAAGCTAGTTACAGAAACGATGTGGGGGTCGGATATCGAAATTATGGCATTATCTAATGTATTTGACTGTCAGATTGAGGTGTTTGTGGCGGAAGGCGCCAATTTGGTGTTCAATGAGGACAAAAAGGAGGCACCCCGGTTGGCCATAGGGTTCTATAAGCACTCCTTCGGTTTAGGAGAACACTATAACTCGTTGAGGTAGTGGCCGCACCAATGTCGTTCGGGGTCGAAGGCCACTGGCCGAGCCAATAGGCAGCAGGAGGAGAAGTAAAGTAGAAGGAGAAAGCAGCATAATCATAGTGCATAACAATAAGCTGTAGCAAAGAAGTTGTAATGATAAGTTATAGGTCATAAGTTATAGGCCATAATCATAATCCATAAGCTAACCCATAAATCATAATACATAATCATAATCTATAAGCTAACCATAAATTATATTCCATAATCACAAATTATAACAAGCTTAACCCAAGCCTTTCATGTCCATCTCCTTCCTACCATTCTAGATCCAAGTATCGTAACCTGTAATTCAGCTTCCTCCTCTTTGTAGCCCAATCGTTCCAGTTCGAGTTAATTTTCTTTATGCTATTGTCCCCAAATGCACTGGTACATAACCTGTGATTGTTCCATTAATAGTGTCAGGGCTGACATCATATCTTTGTTCCCCAAAGGCACGGCTTATCTAAGAATTCGGCTCCTTTATTGCTCTCGTCACAGTGTCGCAGTCGTGCCCCGCCAACATATTTATCTGATTGTTGCATTGTCGTCAGATTGAGTTAAATTCAGTTTTGGTCGAGGTTACGGTAGTCAAAGGGTGTTTCTTTGTGGCGTTGTCCTTTGTGTGTTTTGTGTCTGGTGTTCTTTGCCGGCCTTCTGTTCCTGTTTTGGGATATTCTAAGCGGTGCTTGCCTTTTTGTCCTCGGGGTTTCAATTTTCTGTTTGGGGTTTTTTTTTGCCGTTTTCGTCTATTCCATCTCGGTTATCTCAATAGTTATTCAATTGTTTCCAACCGACATTAAAATGCACCCTTGTACTTTGGTGGACGTGTCACGCCTTGTTTGTGACATTGCACCTTTGTTTGTGATGACGTGTCTTGGAGTTTCAGTGTACCGACGTGCTGAGCTTGTTTGTAGTCGTATGTAGCTCATCGGACATGGCCGTCGTGGGTGACTGGTTGACTGTTTTTGTAATCATTCAAATGACTGACTCTTTTTGACTGTCTTCGTCTGTCTTTGACTGTATTTGTCCTTAATTGTATCTGCCAGTCTTTGCCTGTCTTAACTGTATCTGCCAGCCTTCTCCTACACTATTTCTCTACTGCAACAGTTCCTTCAACGACCGAACCTCCTCCTCCAGCATCCGCGTCCGCAAATAAGACTCCACCTCCTCAAATAGCCGGCCATTGAGCTCGCTTTGTTCCCGTACAAATACCCGGTTCCGTTGTAACAAGCTGCTATTGGTGAAAATTATCCGGTCCACTTTTTGCTGGGTCCGTTTGTTCAATTCAAGGCTCTGTCTGCCTAGCTCCTTTATCAACTCGTAGACATCACCGCCTTCTGCCAGAACTTTCCGGATCTGGGATCGAACCCCGTTCAACTGGTTCAAAGCGTCCACGCTGGGCCCAAACACTTTTTCAAGCTTCGAAACGATTTCCTCCTCGTCTGGAGCTTCACCCGGCGTAGAAACACCCAGCTCCACCGGAACGGTAGCAACAGGCTCAGAGGCTGTGGGCACCGGCAGCGATACTGCAGAACTGAATGAGTCTGCCATCAGGTCTGTCGGCTCGAGCTGTGACACCAATGAGTACTCCAACAAGGCACTGTTGGCGATTTTGCCATTTTTCAATGCTTCACTGAGCTCAAATAACTCCAAAGTGGCCATCTCCAACTCCGGCAAGCTGCTGTGCTCAGAAATGCTGCGGAACACCGGGTCGGTGGTGGCATCGAGGTTTATAGGCACATAGTTGCGTCTTTCTTTGGCCTTTCGGATAGCTGCAGATAATTGTCGTTGAAGCGTCCGGACTGTGGGGATAAAGACGTGGCTCAGCTTCAGTACCTGCTTCAAGTGGCTGAACCGTTTTTGGATCATCGCCCACTTCTTGGTCTGGCTCATGGACCGGTCGCCAATGTACTTAAATGGCTTAATTGTCACTATCAAGTATAAGATCAATCTGATATCCTGGTTATTTAGTTTGGCCCGGGGATTGCCCACATTCTTAATACTGTCCAAGGCGTCCCCGGGTTCTCCTGGTTCTTCTGTGTGGGCGCCTTGTGCTCCAGCTGCCGTTGGGGCATCTGGAGACTCTGATCTGGCGGTGTTGCTGGTGCTCAAAGGCGACCCGCTGGTGTTCCGGGCCTGCAGCGACACCAGCAGCCCGCTTGCAGTACGGGCCACGTACGGCGCAAGGTCAGGGTCCACTTTAGACGTATAATCGTAGTCAGCGGCGGTTTTGCTGTCGCCAGTGGGGCTTTGGGCCTGGCGATTGCTGTGGTCGGGAGCAGATTTTGGCGGAGCTGTAGCCGACACCGGGGGCTGCACGTGATCTTCCTGATGATCAGCCATGGTGTCTGGTGTGCTGTGAAGGGAGTGTGTAACAAGTAGCAGCTCAAAACGGTCTCTGTGCTGTACAAGAGGTTATTTTATGGATGTGTTTTGATAGTTTTTTTTTAGTATTTGCGCTCGACTTTTTGACATGTCGCAGCTGCAAAGAGGTTTGGCCTCGCGACATTTTTGCCTATAAAATATTTTTTGCACCATTTAGCCAGCGCAATTACCGATTGCCGCGTGGGGGTTAAGCCCGGTTTTTTAGCGCATACATCAACACGACATTTTGCGGCCCAATCGCCGACATTTGTCGCTACAACTTGTCTCTGCTACTCTATCGTATATTATCTACCCAAGATTGAACCCGGCTGCAAACGAGCTGGTGATACTCTTAATGTCGTCGTCCGTCACCGTCGACTCCGCGTGCGTTTTGGTGTAGTCGGCGTCGAGTTTGCTCAAATGGTTGTAAAAACTCGAGTTAAGGTCCTGGCTACTACCCAACCGGGGCCACATCTCCTTGGACGCCGTGGAAAACGTTTGTCCGCCAGCAGTGGCCGCCGACCCGTTGGCAACCGAGTTGTAGGTGTCGAATCTGGCGGCAGCAGCTGGCCCGCGTTTATTGGTCAATTGCATCATCGACAACTGCAAATTCTCCAACGATCCCTCTACCAAACACCCTTTCTCTCTGTAATGGATCAAAAGCTGGTTCCACAAGAAACTCTTGGTCAACGCCCGGAGGTTCCCAAGCACCACGAGCCCGTACTTGGCTCTGGTCAACGCCACGTTCAACCGTCTGGGGTCTCTTAAGAACCCAATACTCTGCTCGTTGGACCTCACACAGCTTAGTATAATGAAGTCCTTCTCTCGGCCCTGGAAAGCGTCCACGCTGGTGACCTCGATGTCGGCGTACTGGTCCTTCATGGCTGCAAAACCGCCATTCACAGACAAATACTGAAGAATAAAAGCCCTTTGGCCCTCGTACGGCGTCACAATTCCTATTTGGTCGGCCTTCACTCCATCTTTAAACAATCTAGTAACAATTTTCTCCACGTTCATGGCCTCGACTCGGTTCAAGTACGATAATCCACTATTACTGATCTCTTCTTTGCCAAAATTGCCCCAGAACATCATCGGCGTGTTCCGAATGGGCCACGGGAACGTAGACCCCTTGACGGCCCGGTCCTCTGCCGTTACTCCATCTTGTAGCGTTCCTTCGTAGAACATGTTGGATGCGAACTCGCTTAGGCACGGATGCATTCTATACTGCACCTCTAGCCGGATAGGAACCTGGCCAAGAATAATTAACCGTTCAAATAAAGACTGTCTAAGCCCCGCAGCAGCTGCCCGTTTATCAAGCACCACGGGCCCCAATTGCTGGTGGTCTCCCACCAAAATCACCTGTCTGGCACCTTTGGTGATGGGGATCAACATTTCCGGCTCCGTGGCTTGGGAACTCTCGTCTATAAGCACGGTTCTGAACTTTATGCCGTCCAACCGAGTGTCTGCTGCTCCTATACATGTACAGCAGATAATATCGGCATCCCGGAGCAAACTTTGCTCTCTTTCCTGCAACAACTTGTGGTACTGCCTCGAATCTTTGGCACTCAACTCGCCCGCAGACTCCTTGAGCTTCATCAACCCTCTTAACGGGCCTTTGAGCCCCTTTTTGACCTTCTGATGGAGCGTGAGATGGTCCACAGCGGTATCCACGTCTTCCCGCGACCGTGCAGTCACTCGGACCACCTTGAGCTTCAACTGGTCCAATTTTGCAGCCACATGGTCCACGGCCACGTTGGACGGGGCACACACCAAGATCTTTTGTCCTTCATTGAGCTTTTGAAGCTGGTAGATTATGGTGGCCGACGTGACGGTTTTCCCGGTCCCTGGTGGTCCCTGGATCAACGACAACGGTCTTTTCAACACCGCAGCCACCGCATTGTGCTGCGATGCGTTCAACGGCGTGAATCCTGGCACACTCAAGCTGTGGGGAATGTCCACGTCGAATTCCACCGGACGCACGTCGTGGCCCAAGATCTTATGGTAGAGGTAGGAGCTGCAGCACGTTTCCTCCGTGGCAAACCTTTCGAGTGCCGACATCATCCGCTGGTACGACGTGCCCTTCCACACAAACTCCACCGTGAACCCGGTGGTGATACTCAACGGAGGGTCCACTTTGTCCACAAATTCCATGGTAAATAGCTCCAGGTGTGCGTCCGGCAACCGGATAATGTACCCCTTGCCCTGCCAGCCCGTCACGCCTCCAGCCAACAACCCGTTGTACAGCAACACCACCTCGTCGCCGACGTTCACCTTCAATCCAGAGTTCTCGTACGAAGACAACCCAAACGACGCCAAATGCTTGTTGTTCAACCCCAAGCCCCATTTCACCGAGATATGCTCCAATCCCTGTGACTCCTTCAAGAGCTTGTCGTACTCACTCTCCAAGTCCACCAACGGAGCAAACGATCTCTGGTACTGGAACGCATCGGCGTACCTCATCAAAATCGGCAATACTTCTTCCTGCTCATCGTCCACCTGCGAGCCGTTCATCACCTCGTCGATGCTGGCGTCTTTATTGGACTTCCACTCGTTCTCCACCCGCATGATCAGCTGGTAATCTACGGGCCGTGTGGCCATCAACTGGTCTTCTGTGGGCAAGTCCACGATCCACCGCAAAAACTGCCGGTCTTCAATCAACGGCTTCCAGCTGTCGCTGTCCCAGTTCTCGTCCTTCAACTGCGAGCACGGCAACCGGCACAAGATCACCACCACCTGCTCCTGCATCGCCGATATGTACCCCAACGAGAACACGTTCTGGTTCCCACAGTTGTAGCACTCGAGCGAAGTTTCGCCCAAGTCTGATTTCTCATGCAATTTGACACGGTTGTGTCTCGATAGCGTCATATGCGTCACAATATGGCTGCTGGACGCATTCCCGGTCTTGGAGTTGCAGAACCACTTGCTGCAGCCCTCACACTGCGCCACCATCTGTGGCGAATCGAGCCCACAGTAGCTGCAACTGGGGCCATCGTCCACACCAGGCTTGAAGCTGGCATGGTGGCCGTTGTCGTCCAGAAGCTGCCGCAACTGCGCAATATCGTTACTGGTGATGGATGCGGTCTCGCTGAACGTGCCTACATCGACGCTGCTGCCGCTGAGGTCCACGTTGGTGTCGGGATCGTACTTTTCATTGAGCCAGTCTGACATTTTTGTGTTATGCAAGAGAAAATTTTCGCTGATAAAAATGCGACTTGTCGCTAGAAATGTGGGTTTAGCACCACCGCACGGCGGTACACTCAGCACCGCGATACTGTCGCAGCATTAGTTAAAAGTGAGACAGTGCCATGCACTAGTTAGCATACGCAGGAAGTTGGTGCTGGGCAGACAACGAATGTCGTTGCGGTGTCGTTCCAGTGCAGTTCCAGTGTCGTTCCAATGTCACTTCATGTCGTTTAAATGTCGCCATCATATTGTTCCTTGTCTCCCAATATTTCCCTTTGTGTACTTATTATGTAACGCGTCGTAATTTAGTGTCTAACCATTCCTGGCTTAATTCTGGGTCGGCTTTTCTGTCTGTACCGCGGGCCGCCGCGCCGCGCTCGCACCATATTTTTAACCTTCGCTACCCTGCAAAAGTCTAAAATCCTCGCATTTTTATCCCACTTGTTCGTTTTATCGTCAATTTTGTATATCTTTACTTCTCCTTACTTTCGTTTCGGGTACCTCATTCCTTCGACTCAGCTGTACTTTTGCTTACATTTGCCCCACATTTAAGGAGTCCAATTGCCACAAACACATTCCCACTTTTTTTTCTCCAATTGTTACACAAATAGCTTTCCTGCCGTACCATGTCAAAACAAACCGGCTATCACAGACTTATAATAAGAGACAAAGGCGTTTTCAACGGCAGAAACTTCTCCATATCCACGGACGCCGTAACGTGGATCCCTGCGTACGCCATTTTCATCACAGAGAAGGGCCAATTGTTCTCCTCCGACGAAAACGATAACAACTACCTTCTTCTCCAGTTCCTTCAAAGCTGTTACATTCAGATCATTCCTAACATCAACTCGGCTGCCAACCAGCAGCGTACCAAACGGAAAACAAAGAAGGACGTGGCTTCCGACGAGGCGGTACCCCCGGTGGTGTACATCAAGACCTTTGACAATGAGAAATTGTACATCAAAGTGCCTTCCAAGAACAATTTTAGTAACTTGTTATGCTCCCTCCTCGTATGGCAGAACTTGAAGCCCAAGTCCTTGGTCAAAAAATGGTACTGCGAGAACAAGTTCGTCCAGCAACAGCCGGACTTCATCCATGAGGTGCTTGTGTGTCGGTTCAAGATCTATGGGCCCATTCTAAATAAGGGGAAGAATCTTAACATAGCCAAGGGTCCTAAGGTGCCAAGCTACCTCAAAAACCTTGATCCCGCCGCCGACACCTCTTCACAGGCGTGGCAGCACTCGCAGATCCATGAGTCGTGGTTCTACACCATGGGTGTGCTCAAATCCAACGGGATCTTGAACTTTGTTACCGAACTAGACGGGACTTTGATCTATTCGGTCGATATCAAGAATATCATGTCCAGTGAGATCAGAGAAGTTCATCATTCGCTTTTCGATAACTCCAACGTGTTGTTTCTCGGCCAGATCAAAGAGCTAAGGTGGAACAACTCTATCAAGTCGGTTTCCACCACCATGCAGGAACAGCCGTTCCCCAACTTTTTGGTGAAAGATGGCAAGAGCATAAACTCCTATAACAGAGTGCTCATTGAGTTCCCGCTCCATATCGACTTGGAGGACTGGTTTGTGGGGTTGAACTACTTCTCCAAAAGAGAATATATTGGCAGTTTCAATCCCAAAACCGCCTTGAACAAGTCCACGTCATCCAACGATATCTTAAAACGTGAAGAAACACTAAACGATATTGCCAACTTGGCAAACCTGGACCTGCCTCTTGCTGACCCCAATACCACGTCTATCTCCAACTACCAGTCGGTCTCAGAAACGTCGCTCACGTATTCCCACCAGGATAGCATGGCTGCAGATACTACTGTGAGTTCTTTCCCTTCGCCTGCCAAACCACAGCCGGTGTCACTTACCAACTACGAAAGAGAGTTTTTCCGGATCTCCAAGAAGCTTTCCATTGACATTATCGAAGCCAAATTCGATCTGGCACCTTCGGCAAAGTCTAAAATATATGCTGAAGTGGTTATGTGGGGCTTACCATGGTCCCGAACGGCTTTGGTGAACTATACTGCAAATCCATTCTGGAAAGAGGAATTTGCAACCGATTTGCCTATTTCGACACAGATCATTCACATTTTGATCAAAAAATGCAGCTTCAATGAAAACAGTTATCTGGAAGGTGATAAGGTCATTGGAACCGTATACTTGACGCCGGACATTTTGACTCGCTACTTGAGTGATTCTTCCACCATGATGATCGACGGAGGCATGCAGGGCAACTCTATCAATGTCAATGGTGTCAGAAATACAAACGAGCCGGTGAACAACGATATTGTCAAGCTTTCCATCTACGACTCGTCTAATCTACCTATTGGTAAACTTCTTTTGAATGTTAACCTTAAAGAGTACCACATCTTGTCACCAAAGAGCTTCAAGCCCTTGGAAAACATGCTCCATAATGCTCCAATGAAAGATCTTATCACTTTTTGCAACCAGACAGTTTCCACCTCAGAATTCGAACACGTCAGTTTGGTGATGTTGGATATCTTCCAGAGTCTTGGAATCGAAGGTGAATGGTTCAAAGAGTTAATGGATGCCGAATTGGTGAATGTTGATAAGGTCACCCGGCAAAATTATGTCTCCAACAGCAGAAGCGGACCAAACCAAGGTAACTCGTCTTCTTCCAACAATGTGTTCAACACCTTGTTCAGAGGGTCTTCTATCTTCTCCAAATCGCTTGAAAAATACAACTTGAGAATTGGTCAGGAGTACTTGGAAAAAGTGTTTGGGGACTTTTTCGCCATGATAGACAATGAAAAAAAGAACTGTGAAGTCGACCCCAGATATGTTAGGCTTCAGGAGAAAGCCGAACGAAAAGGGTATAATCCAGACGATTCAGATTTGGATGACGATGAGCTGGACGAAGAGGAATACGACTCCGATGAAGAAAATGCCAGAGACCAGAAAATCAAGGAAATGGTGGAGCAGAATTTCGCCAATCTTTACAGTTATGCTGAACAGATATGGAACAAGATCTACATAACATCCAACGACTTGCCGGACCAAATAAAGATCCAGTTGAAGCACTTCAGGAACAAGGTGGAATTGGCTTGTGATCCAAATGACAAGACCACGGCACTCAACTGTTTGAGTGCGTTCATCTTCTTACGGTTCTTCTGTCCTGCCATTTTGAACCCCAAGTTGTTTTACCTTACAAAGAACCATCAAACAGGAACTTCACAAAGAACTTTGACGTTGATCGCCAAGATTCTTCTCAATTTAGCCAACAGGCAAGAGTTTTCGCCTCACAAAGAGCCCCATTTGGTGAAAATGAACAGTTTCTTAGAAAAGCACAAAGACGAAGTGTTAGACTATTTCGACAAGATAACCGGCAGAAAGAACGATTTCCATGAAAAGATATTGGACTTGAGTCATGAAGTGAAACGATTTGATCTTGGGTTAGGTGACGATTCGACCTCCAATGAGTTGCCCACCACGCCTTATTTGATCGACAAGTATCTCAGATTAACAGAATTGATTCACCTATTAGATACCCGGACCGAAGCAGGAGACGATGAGGAAGATGAAGAAGATGATGAAGAAGAAGACGACGACGACGATGAAGAAGATACAGAAGTGGAAGATGAGGAGGGGCCGAAAGAACAGTCCAGCGTGAACAAAGCAGATATTACAGCTGCGCTAGCCGATGTACGTGCTTCCCGCAAGCTCAACAACCGCAGAACAGCGCTTAAAGGCATCAACGAGTCTGACATCCGGATCAAAAAGAACGTTTACCAGATTGGATCTCTTGAGTTCGAAAAATCAGAGTTCCTCGATTTGGCAGGAGATGACGAAACGGAGAGTTTTCTTAAAAGTTTAGTGAAAAGTGACGAGAATATCTTCTCGTTTATCACGTCGAACATCACGTTGAAAGATCTTCAAAAGGCAAGCAGGGGTCTCACCAAGAGAATCACCGAGCTCGAGGGATTCTTGTCCAATTACGAATGCCCTAGTAACTACCAAAGCGACCAACAAATGTGGGACAGTTTCACCAATGCCATTTTGAAATCTTCCTACGTCGACTTGAACCGCAGCTGCATTGTGCAAATCGACGACCATGACGTTGACGTGCCAAATACCTATAAAAGAGTGTTGGATAGTGGGTTAAGCTACCTCAAATTGAAGTTCCCTGACGATAAAGAAATGCCATCAGAAATCTCCCAAACCTCATTGTCCAGCAACCTTACGTCGTCCACGAAAACCATCACCAAAAACCCCTTCAAAAAGTGGTTCAAGTGAAAAGGCCTTGTATTTTTATGTAACCTTAGTTTTCCTTTTATGTAGTATTAGATCATATACTGATTTCGTGTACTACCAGACCCTAAATTTTGCGCCCAACTTTTTTAGTTAATTGTATGCAGGAAGCTCTTCTTCTGAATTGGTCTGGGACACGACTCTTGATAAATGTTTACCTGTCAGATAAAATCCGCGCTTAACTGAGACGAACAAATCGACTTTTTTTCTTCCCTTTGTTTATTGCTTCAAAAGGAATCCAATTTTAGGGCTATAAATACACAAAAAGTCGCTATTGCAAGCTCTTTTGATACCGAATACCAGTTATAGAGCAGCCGTTTCGATTCATCTTGCTATTTTCCGTTTTGAAATCCGAATATTACAGCCTCATTTGTTTAATAAGACGTATAATCTAAAGGGAAAAAATGGCCACCGAAGAAGAAATCTTAGCATCTTACCCACAGATCACCGCCCCAACGGACCAGACGGGTTACTCTTCCAATTTGACTAAGGAACAGGAAGAGATTCTCGAGCAATTTCACAAAGACTTGCAAGGTATGGGATACACCAAAAGATTGGACAAAGCTACCTTATTGAGATTTTTGAGAGCTAGAAAGTTTGACTTGGCTAAAGCCAAAGAAATGTACGTTAACTGCGAGAAGTGGAGGAAAGAGTTCGGTACTGATACTATCTTGCAAGACTTTGAGTACAAAGAAAAGCCATTGGTTGCTAAATTATACCCACAATATTACCATAAAACTGATAAAGAAGGAAGACCTGTTTACTATGAAGAATTAGGTAAGGTGTATTTACCAGAAATGTTGAAAATCACTACCCAAGAAAGAATGCTTAAAAACTTGGTGTGGGAATACGAAGCTTTCACCCAATATAGATTACCTGCTTGTTCTAGAAAACAGAACTATTTGGTTGAAACTTCTTGTACTATTATGGATTTGAAAGGGATTTCAATTGGATCTGCTTATCAAGTTGTGGGGTATGTCAAAGAAGCTTCGAAGATTGGACAAGACTACTACCCAGAAAGAATGGGGAAATTCTACTGTATTAATGCCCCATTTGGATTCTCCACTGCTTTCAAATTGTTCAAGCCATTCTTGGACCCTGTTACCGTTTCTAAGATTTTCATTTTGAGTACTAATTACCAAAAAGAATTGTTGAAACAAATTCCTCCAGAAAATTTACCTACTAAATATGGTGGTCAATCTGACGTGACAGAACAAGAATTGTACATGGGAGATTTCGGTCCATGGAGAGATCCTGAATACATTGGCCCAGAAGGTGAAGCACCAAAAGTGTTTCAACTTTAAAGCCGTCTAGAAGATTTTGACAGGGCTCATAGTCTACTATGAAACTCCTAAGATTATTTAAACCACGGATTATTCATACTAGCTGAACAGACTGCTGCTGAAATAGAGAGGATAGCAGAAAAGAAACCCATATTTCAAGAAAAAGAAACTTTTGCGTTTCGTTTAAACTTATTGTTTCCTAAATCTAGCAATAATGAATTTTAATCCGATTTAGACAGTAAATTATATGGTTTATCTTTCCTGTTTCTTTGGTGCTACGGCTTTCCTATTCATAATTTTATAAATTTTGCAGACCTTGATATGCGTCACCATCGTTTCTCTGCTGTTGTACCTCCCATCTTCTTTAACTTGGTTCCACTCTGGTTTTCACAAATGGCTTGTTTTTTTGCAGCTGTAAGCGGATGCAAAATTAAGCAGCCCCAGCAGCATAAACTTAAGTTTCACCTTTTAAATTCCTTCTGTTGCATGACTTTATGGCGAATACTGCATTCAGCATGGTAAATCCATTGTGGTTCGGGTGATTTGCCGTCAACCCATGAGCCAAGTTATGGCGAAATCGCCGTATTGCCCATTTTTAGCTTTTATAGCAGAAATTCAACCTATAATTCCTTTAAAACGGGTATGAGCCACTGATTAAGTACGATTAGGCTTTAAAAGTTGCAGTTTCAATCCATAGCCTTGTAGTTGCTGTTGTGATGTTATAAATAAGGCAGATAATGGGCTTAAATTCTTCATAATTTCATATTTTCAACCCACTCCTTCACATATACCGTACCCCACTGATCATAGATGAGACTGAACACTCCTTCGTCACACGGCTCCAGTCACCGGGAGTCAACTGGTTCTCGTCCTTCCCAACCTTCCACGCCTTCTTCCACGCCTTCTTCCACGCCTTCTTCCACGCCTTCTCGACATTCCACTTCAAGAAGATCGGTGGATATAGTCGAACAAAGAAACCCAGGTCATCGCCAACAATACAGCTGGGGCACCAACACCACCTCGTTTTCTGACGGTTCGTACGACTCCCGGACTCGGCATCCCAATTTCCACAAAAAAGACAGTCGTCTTGTTCGTGCTGACTCTCAGGTGACACTAGCGTCCAAGATTCAAAACAGTTCCCGTTATTTCGTGGAACCTGCCACTCCACGGCAGCAAAAAGACAAAGATGTAGACAAAGCCGAGGACCCATACTACTACTTCTCCTATAGTGTGGAGTCATCAGTGGCTTCCAGCTCGTCCAATTCCACGGTTTCTGTAAACGACCCCAGCCAGTGGAACCCTGTGAACGAGACAACCTTTGTCAACACAAAGGACATGATTATGACGGAAGAAGAACTCAAACACATGGACAGCCAGTTTCCACCAGATATCAAGCCGTTCAAGCGCAAATGGGACTACTTGAACCCGTTCATCTATATCACCCATTTCTACTACGGCCAGATCATTGCAGCCGTGGGGCTTTTCGCCATTTTGATCTTCGGGTCCTTGGGGTACCTCATCACCGTGGTCAAGACGTACTATACGCCAGTGCCTCCCGAAGTGTACGAGGTGTTGTCGCCGTACACGTATCCCCATCTTTCCGCTATTAGAGCCTCGCTCGTGGACCCAGACACCCCCCGGCAGTTCCACCACAAGAAAAGCATCCACACCGGAGAAATGTGGGACTTGGTGTTCTCCGACGAGTTCAATGCAGATGGCCGGACGTTCTTTGAAGGAGACGACCAGTTTTTCACGGCCGTCGATATCCACTATGCTGCCACCAACGACTTGGAATACTACATTCCCGAGATGGCAGAGACCCGCAACGGCAGTCTCCACATCACGTTGGACGCCTTCCCCACCAACGGCTTGGACTATCGGTCAGCCATGGTTCAATCCTGGAACAAGCTATGTTTCAGCAACGAAGCCATGGTCGAAGTAAGCATCAAACTACCAGGCTACTCCCAGGAAAACGGGCTCTGGCCCGCCATCTGGAGTTTGGGCAACCTTGCCCGTCCTGGATATCAGGCGACAACAGATGGGGTATGGCCCTACACCTACGACGAATGCGACTATGGTATCACACCCAACCAGTCGTCCCCCGACGGAATCTCTTTCCTACCCGGCCAACGGCTCAGCAAGTGCACCTGCTACGGCGAAGACCATCCCAACCTCGGCGTCGGGCGTGGTGCTCCGGAAATGGATATAATTGAAGGATCGCATAACGTGCACGATTCGCTAGGCCTCGGCATCCAGACACTTCAAGTGGCGCCGTTCGATCCCTGGTGGCGCCCAGACTACTCGTACATGTCGATCCACAACCCCAACATCACGTCCATGAAAAAGGACACCGGAACCCCCACACAAGAGGCCATAGCTGCAGGCACTGTGTTGAACGAAACATGGTTCCATGCCATCCACAACAAAACCCAGCTTTCGCAGCCATTGAATGCAACCACGTACTTCCAGACTTTTGGCATGGAGTACCTGAGCAGCAAGTCTCCCGATAGCGACAGTTATTTGCAATTTTTTGCAGCCGATACGCCTACTATGGCCATAAAGGGCGACGCGCTTCACCCTACCGACAATATTGGCTGGCGACAGATTTCCAAAGAGCCAATGTCGGTGATTTTCAACTTGGGGCTTTCCGAAACATGGTCTGCCGTCGACTTCAACTCCCTTGTGTTCCCAGCAGTGCTTGAAATCGATTATATAAGAATCTACCAGCCAAAAGGGTCCGAGAATAAGATCACTTGCGATCCCCATAATTATCCCACCACCCAGTACATAAAAGACCATTTGGCGGCGTACGAAAACGTGAATTTCACCTCCTGGGCCCAGGCTGGCTTCTCTACTCCTAAGAACAGCCTTATGCACGGCTGTGCCCTTCCTTATGGGGTATCAAACCACATTTAGTACAAAGTGGTTCGCGTTGTTTTGGTTTTTGCGACCGCGTTTTTTTTCAATAGAGTACATACATAGAATAAAACAGATGGAAGAAGTGATGTTAGATATGGCGGAGTCGTCGTTGTTTGGCCCTGGTGACGCTTTGGGTAGTGAAGAAGCTTGTGTGGATGCCACAGGTTCTGTTCCCAGCGAAAACGAGGAAAAACTGGCGGTGCAAAATGGGGATGTTATGCCACAAGACGATATGATCGATATGGCATCCTCGAGTCTTTTTGGTGCCCCAAACACAGAAACAGCCACAAATACAAGTGACGACGACCCTGGAACCACGGCTCTAGGCGTCAGCAAGGAAGTGAAGCTTTTTGACGGGTCGACACTCGTGCTAAAGCCTAAAAAGAAGCGTGTTGTTAGCGTCGATGAGTCGCTCTCAAATTCAGATAACTTGACCATGGTCGACATGGATACGCTCTTCAGGAGAGCAGAGCAGCGGGCCAAGTTCCGTGAAAACCAAAGGAATGCTCCCAAGAGCGACAGAGACGCTGTGAAAGTACACAAACCCACGTCTGTGTGGACAGAGAAGTACCGACCTCGGCGGTTTGTGGATCTTTGTTCAGGTGGGAATGACAAGCAGTACCGGTTAATCTCCCACTGGTTGCGGAAATGGTCGTCTGTGGTGTTTAACGAGTACACAGAGGGCGAAGAGGGCGTGGATGCGCTTGGCAGGCCGTTCAAAAAGTTTCTTCTCATAACGGGGCCTTCAGGAATAGGAAAAACAGCAGCAGCTCATGTCATAGCCAAGCAGATGGGGTACAACGTCGAAGAACTTAATGCTGCCAACAGTATGGATAGTGGGCCTGGATCAAGCACTGGTGGGAACCCCAATGCCGGTGTTTTTGCTTCATTAAAGCTCAAGATCCAAAACGCATTGACCTCCAACTCCATTCAAAAGAAAGGCAACAAGATCATATCTGATGGCAGACCTACGTGCTTGGTGATTGACGAGATTGACACCGCAGGAAACTCCAGTGATATCATCAGGGTTTTGAACGAAATCAACATGGCAGACCAGAAAGCTGTCAATCAGGGGCAACTGGGCCAGAAAACCGATAAGAACTCCAAGAAAGCCAAACTATTGAACAGGCCGATTATCTGCATTGCCAACGACGCATACACCACCAGTTCTAGGACGTGGGGTGGGTTTAACATGGACAAACTCAGAAGCATGAGTGAGATTGTGACGTTTCAGAAACCTTCTTTCCAGAAGACTAATACTGGAGTGAAAACCGGAGGGAAGGCCATCACGTCCGTCAAAGAGTATATCAAGTGGATCAGTGAAAAAGAGAGAATCAAGCTCGACTATCAGCAGGTTAGTGAGTTGGTGGAGGTGTGTGAAGGAGATATACGGGCCTGTATCAACTATTTGCAGTTCAACGGCCGTGCTATCGACCGGACGATGATCTCAGACTCAGAAGAAACAGTCCAGCTGAACAAGGACTCGCAAATCTCCTGGTTCAAGTTGACTGACATGCTTTTCAAGAAAGATGGCCAGTTAACCAAAGAAGAAGACTTCGACAACCTTATGAAGATTATCCTTGAAGGGTCGGGGAAATCAGCTTCCAGTTCATCCAATACCTTGGACAAAGTTATAAGAGCTTGTTTCAACCGGTATCTCGACTCAGTATACTACCAAGAGGATTCTTTGTTCAAGCCATGTGAATTGAGTGACTGGCTCGAATTCTACGATAAAGCAGGAAACATTGGAATCCATCAGGAATCAGTGGACTATTCAAGCATTGTGACGTTGAAGTTTTGGCTGTTGTTTAGTGAAATCAACCCTAGCAAGTCTGCCAAGCCTCTTGTGGACGATATGAAGAACTTACAGTTTGAAAGTGACGATGCCAATAAAGCCAATAAGGCCATTATCAAAACGTTTATGGAAACCATTCCTATTCCACTCAGCTTGACTTTGGGCAAAAATGAGCAATTTGCTACATCGATCTTACCGTTGGTTGCCAAGCTTATATCGCCGGAATTGGCATCGGCCGGTACTGCGTCGTTAGCACAGAAACTGAAACTGTCACTCAATGAGTTTGACCAAAAGTGTTTGGAGAAGTCAGCACTTATTGTCAAAGATTTCGGTATCCACCTTGAGACGTCTAGAGACTTGGCTACTAACATTGTAACTCTAGAATTGAGTCCAAATATCGACACTCTTGTGACGTTTAAGACGACGTTTTCAGCCGTGCCGTACGAATCGTTGCAAAAACAACTACAAGTTAAACGGAAATGGTTCTTTCCTTTGCTTCAAAGTGAGCTTGACAGAGTAGAGAAGTTTGGAGTTGTGGGGGAGACCAAGCGGAAACAGGCCCCCGAGCCGGCAGAAGCAGCCAAGACCAAAAAGCAGAAAGTCGCTAGCAGTGTGGATTTCTTTAAGGGCCAGTATGATGGGCTCTCAACGCAAATCCAACAGGCTAAAGATACGGTGGATACAGAGGGCCATCGGATCTGGGTCAAGTATAACGAAGGGTTCAGTAACGCCGTACGGAAACACATTGGCTGGTCAGACTTGTGGAAGGCATGAAAAAAGACTAAAGGACAAAAAGTTCAAAAACTAAAGAGACAAGTTGAAAAGCCAAAAGGTCTAATTGAAAAGTACTGTTAATGTCCATAAAAAAAGTGCTGACGTCAAGCTCAATGTCAAGAACCTCTTATTCCCCGGCATAAAAGTCCTCCAAGTACAAGTCTTCTAAGTACTTCTAAGTAATTATACAGTCTTATCGCATTATCTAAACTCGCATAATATTTCAAACAAAATACACAATACAAATCTGAGGCCACCTACACTCACATTATGACCACATACCTCAGCCAATTGGTGGACAGAATTCCCCTAATCGGTGCTGATGGTGTGCTGAGTGGCTACCTTCGAACGAAGCAAGAAAAAACGCCCAAATTAAAGTATATAACCATCTACAACGCAGACTACGTGCTGGGCAAAGGGGAACTGAATGAAGAGCTAGCAGACCAGATTCTCTGCTTTGTTTCCGACAACAACGATGGCGACGTGCTCGAGGCCAATAAGGTAGAGCAGATCCGGACAATTGGGCTTATTCAGGCGCTTGACGGGCTCCCACACAGCTTTTTGCAGGATCCACAAGACGACTACAGTGGAAAAGTGATCCACGCCAGCAAATCCACAATTATCATCAAACGACTAGAAAAATCGTTTGTTCTAGCATGCTCCATCTCCATTCCCGAGGGGGGGGTCAAACACGCCGCCATAAACCAGCAGATGATCAGTTTAATCAACAGACTGTACGAGTTTTTCAGAATCTTGAACACCAGTTTCACCAACTTGGTGGAAAACTATAACACAGACATCCTCAAGAACCTCATGGTGGAACACTGGACGGGGTTCTTGAACAACTACAACTCAGAGAACTTCCGGTTCCCCCCAACGGTGAAATGGCCCAATAGTTTGAACTATCGGGGGTTTTTGGGGTTCTTTGACACCATCGACTCGGGCCTGCACTTCCTGTCTGACTTCCGAGTGTACAAAAAGTCGTCGATTGAGTTAAACTACAACATGAAGTACCAGATGGACGAGTTGCTTCGGTCTGGCAGTGGTTCTGTTCCACAGGCCCTATTCGTGAGTTATTTCGACAAACTGGTGCCGAAAAAGTACGGCCTTATCTATGCCAAGTCGGCGTACGTTGAGTCGCTCCAGGAGCCTGCTATCCAGCACAAGTCGCTTGTGGATATCTACAACTACCTCGAGTACTTCGACTACCACGACAAGCTCAACACCAGAGACCTAGTTCGGCTTCGGAACGACGACCTCTTCTCGTCGCCGCAAACAATGAAGGCCAATATCAACACTGAGTACGACACTGAAGCCAATGGTGCCGAAGGAGAACGGAATTTCCTTCGAGATGGTGCCAACTTCGCCATAGATTTGCTCAATCCCATCAATTTGACCAATAACCTCGTGGTGCTGCCCATAAACTACACCATGAACAGCATGATGAACTTGCGGCTCGAGGCTGCAAACACCGGTGCTGCTAGCTGGTTTAAGGTGCCTTCTTACTTGCAGTTTGGCAGTGCTGCAGGAGCTCCTGAAGAAGAGGAAGACGAAGAGGACGAGGGCCGGTACTTAGTGGGGGCCGTGTCGTCGCTGGACGACGAACAGCAGGTTATAGAACGGAAACTTATTTATTTGACCACAAAAGTCAAACACGGCACAGAAACTGTGGAAGAGGAAAGAGAGTACCTGATGGTGATGTACGTACAGAACGACATACTCATCACATTGCTATATGACTCTTCAGCTAGTGAATTGGATAACGTGGACTTCTACACTAATTTGAAAGATACAGTGCTTAGGCCCACTGCCGACGATATCGACGAGTTCATTCGGCTGTCAGAAACGGAGAACTTAGAGTCCAGTGTTGGCTCTCTTCCTCGAAGCGTCAATGGCTTGGCTTCCGCTGGGGAAGGTATCACTGATCAAATCGATAGTGATTTCTTCTTTATCATCTACGACGACCAGAACAAGCTGGTCAAATCTTCACTTCCCTACTTGCCGGTGCCTCTCAACTTAGAGCAAGTGCACCAGCTTGATAAACCCAACTTGAACGTCCGTAGTGCTATGTTCTATCTCCATGACCAGCTCCTCGACCTTTTTTTCCTACAAAAAACACCTTTTTTTGCAGCCAATAGCATCCACGAGTACTTCCACAAGTTCAGCACCAACAAAATCAACGACTGGATGTTCTACTACTTGCGTCATGAGGACAGGTACATTATCATCATGAAAAACGTCAACCACAACGCCAAAAGAAAGAAAAGGGGGCCTTCACCAGTCAAAACGCCCTCAATACTGGAACACAGCCCTAACGTGGACTTTCTTTCAAATTTGGGTGACGATGTGAAATACTGGTTCGAGAACTATGTGGCAACAGGCGACACCTAGCACGCCTTTTTTTCCAAGTTCATTTTACCACTTACTCATTGTCGTCGCAGTACTTCAAGAAGCTGGGCACGTCCTCGCTGACGGCGCCAGGCAAGCTCGGTTTAGTGATCCAGAACGGGATCAGCCCATTGGGGTTCAGAAACGTGCACATAGTCCATTCAAGACGGCCACTGTCTCCCTTTTCGATCAACTCAATGGACGTATAATGACCCACTACGAGGCCGTCACTTTTGCCAAAGATCTCCGGATCGATGGACAACGACAACACAAGCGAAAACTCGTCGTTGCTAACGATATGTACGACATTGTGGAAGTTACGTTTCTTCAAAGGAAACGGCAAATGGTAGTAGGTTTTGATCAAGTAAGTATTATCGTTCCATGGTTTTATGTCAAATTTATAGCATGATTCAATATAATTCCTCTCGTGGGTAGTATGGTTATTGTCCAAGTCCACGGGCAACTTCCCAATAAGGTACTTATCGAACTTTTTAGTATATTTTGCAGTGTCTGCTTCACTTAATACAGTACGTCTAGCAACCCAATACTTCGTATCAAGTGTGGTGGTGTATGTTTGAGTGGACACGTTTCCAGTCTTGAAAAATTTACTTTTGTCCCATTGTGGGACTGAACGTGCGATCTTAACCGCTTCTGTCTCCAATTGAGCAAAATCAAGGCCCGAGACGTCTTTCACTTCTCCTGTAATCATTGTGTTGCTGTGAATAGTTTTCGCGAGCCGCACTTACCTGTCAAAATAAAGAGTTACCCGGACAGTTGAAAGTAGCATCTGGCTGGTAAAGTCTGAAGTTTGAAACCTTGTGAAAGTCTTGGAGCTGCTTCTATTACGGGGCTCTGTATTCTTGCTGCTTTCGTTATTTCTTTGGTCTTATTTTCGGTCCTGTTCTAATTCTGATTATTCTCTGTATCTGATCCACATAACGAAAATGTAGATTTTGCGGCCAAAAAACTGTTGCACAATGGATACCCAAACTCTTTTATATCCCAATTTCGAAACGTGCATAGAGTGTGGTTACTTTGAGCCATGTGAGATCTGTGAAGCAATTCGTCTTGAGCTAGCAGTTAGAGCAAAAAAGCCAAAAGAGCCGAAGATCCCGCCAAAGAAACAGGCTATTGAGCTTCCAAGGGCCCCAAAGAAGAATATAGCTCAAACACCGAAAGGAAGCAAAAGAAAGACGGGTTTTGACCTGATTGCTAAGCAAGGTGATAAGTATATGTTTTATGTAGAGTGTGGGCTCCCGTTGGCTTTAATGGGTATTATTCTTGCTACGGGGTCACGGTTTACGAAGGATCTCAATCACCCTATATTATACATAATTTGTGCTTCTTACTACGGCAGATTTACACACAAACTGCTCCGATATGCTATTTGTGTTGGAAGAGGATACAGAGTGTATTTTGACACGGCATATCATGAAGGAAAGTGGTCTTTGTGGTATTATATTGGGAGAAGTGTGTTATCAGCTATTGTATGCTGCAAGGCCAGTATTTGCCTTTTGAAGATCCTATGGAGGCAGTGGGTGGGATAAGGGAGATATTATAGATAAATCTGAAGAGCCTAGTCAAAGTCTAACTTGGACAGGAAGACTTGTTGCTCTTAAAGTTATCAATATTTGCATCATTTTGCAGCCAAGTGCAGCCACTTATGTGCCTATATTTTCTCAATGGAGGAGGTTTAGAAGAGGCTTAAAGAAACCCAAGAGCTTACCAAACGTCTGATGTGCTTCCAGAGGGTTTCATTTGCGTCCCAAGTGTGTTACAGTCATAAGTTACATGTAGCGTGCTATGTATCACTTGACAAAAAAACATAGAAGGGACAAATGCGTTCTCAGAAAATTTCCAAATTAACATCTAGATGTTTACTATGAGGAAATAGAAGACTTTCAGCGGCCAAGCTTAGTCTTTATCACTGACATCTGTTTCTGAGAATTAACCTAGGAAAGTGAAAAAGGTACTTTCTTTACCGAAATGAAATATCAGAGATCTTTGTTAAAAGAGAACGAATAATAGATTGGACATTGTTGCAATGGTCCATGGTTTCTTAAGTTTACAAAGTTACGAGAAAAGAAACCTGCTTTTGAACAAGATTTCCTGTTACCCACTAGCTATCCATTGCACTTCAGTCCTGTGTTTTGCTCTATGGTTGATAGGTACAGATTTTCTGTATCCTCAAAAGAAGTGTGTTCGAGTTTTTGTCTTTGCTACCCCAACATAATAGGTAACCTTCCCCAGTTATACCTTGAGCACGTCACATAAAAATACCTGGGAAGTCTAGTGAGTAGAACTGTGAGGGCTTGAAAATTTCTGTCTAGTTGTTTAATTGAGTCTAACCAAAAACGACATTTTTTGCAGCCATTGTACCTTATCGAAAAATGAACTATATGTGTTTGATTTCATCGAAAAGTTACAGATAGGGGTCTTGCATGATTGTGCAGTTTCCTAATTAGGTGTCGCCTGCTAACGTTTCTTTACCAGGCAAGTTATGCAAGGAAAAGAATAAAAGGAGCTAATTTCCCCCTTTTTCAATTTTTCAGAATTAGCAATGTCCCATACGAACCAACCTTCAGACCAGCCCCAGCGGGGTGCAACGCCAACACAACAAATGCCAGCACAGTCAATGTTTGCACATCCAGTGTACATGCAGCCAATATTTGCACACCAAATGCCGCAAATGCTAGCACCGCAGATGCCAGCACAGCAAATGCTAACACACCTTCAAAGTGGCAACTCAGACACGTTGGAACAGCTTTTGGTTCTTTTGAAGGAGGTTCTAGAGAGTGCACGTACTAATGAACAAAGCCATGGGGAACCTAAGGCTATTGAACCCAGAGAAGACGATTCGATGTCTTCGACTCTGTCTTGTACCAACACTGAAACTGAGCCGCCTGAGGAGGCGCCCACTACTACACAAGGTGCTACTGAAGCTCAGGAAGAGACTCCAAGAATTACTGCAGGTCAAGAGACTCCAAGAAGTACTTCAGGTCAAGAGACTTCAAGAATTACTGCAGGTCAAGATGAGCCTCCTGAAGAGAATCCCAGTGTCACTACTAGGCAGAGAAGTGAAGCTGGACCTTCTCAAGAGGCAACTACTTCTGATGGGCAAAGACACAATGGTTCTGAAGAGACCCTCAGGGGTACTTGTGCAGAACAGGGAGGTAGTAGTACTGCAGGTAGCTCTCAAGGTTCGTTGGAAAAGGAAGCCACGGCACCAAGATCTGCACCTGAGGAGAATACACCATCCAGACCAAAGGATGCGAGGAGAGAAGTTGCTCTAGGCGTAGACACTGCTTGTGAAGAGAATAGGAACCCTGTCTTGACGGGAGTAAAAGACTATAGACGGGCCGTGTCAATGCCACCCCAAAGTAGTAAGATCCACAAGGTTGAACAAAGGAAGTTAAGTTTGCTGAATAGAAAGAAAGATGAAAGGTTTTTGTCTAAGATGTATTGTGCCGAGCAAATTAAGGAGATTCCAAACAACGCTACCTGTTTTACAAGTGACGACTTAGTCAAACAGCTTGGCAGATATGCTTTTGAAAAACGGTTTTTGATCACAAGAGGATTCAACTTTGATTGCAAAAAAAAATGGCTATGAGTTGCAATACTATGAGAAAAGAAGGTTATTGGTCGACCCGGAGTTCACTATTTGCAAAAGGAGCCCTGATGGTAAGCTTGACCCTAGTACCAAAGAAACACTTTGTCCTTTCTGTTTGGGAACTCACTTTGTAAAATCCTATAGTCTGCATTTGGCAGAAAAACATGGGATTTTGTCCAACGGCTACGTTGTACCTGATCCTGTTAGAAGTCCTACGCCAGTGGAACCACCTGCACGGGGAAAGTATGTTCTCTGTCCTTGCTGTCTACGGGATATTTACTGTCCTATCACGCTTCTGCCTTACATTCACCACTTCCGTAGGGAGCACTTTAAGTTGAGGGGCCAACTCTTGTCGTACTATGGGGCTTAATAAGGGCTGTTCGTGTTTGGCTGCTAAAAAATAAAAAACAAAAAAAAGTGTTTTGCAGCCATTACTTGTGTATTGCTTTTTTGTAGGTTTTAGTTTATGTTTAATGAAGAAGATTATAGGGCCTTTCTTTTATGTGCTCCAAAAGAACATTTCTCCACTTATCAGTATCTAAAATGGAATAAATTCGGTGTGATACGTATCTTCTGAAAAAAGCGAAATTCTTTACTTGTATTATGGGACGAAAACATTCAAAAAGCAGAGTATCCTCTAAGAAGTTACTGGCCAAGTTAGATGCCTATCACAGAAGTGTTAATGAGCAATTAGACAAGCTCGTCAGTGCTGTATCGATGCTTACAGAGAGAAGAGTGGTAGACAACTTCTCACATAATAATATACAGCCTTTGGTGTCTAGCATGCCTGGAGCAGAGGAAAGCCAAAAGAAGCCAGAAAGAGAGTGGGATGTGTCACAAACAAGAGATCCCAACATGGCCCCAGAAGAAAGAAGTTCAGAAAGCACCACCGAAAGAACAGAAAGCACCACAGAAAGAACTACAGAAAGAAGTGCAGAAAGAAGTGCAGAAAGAAGTGCAGAAAGTGTGCAAACCACAGTTCCCTTGCCAACTCCAATGAACAGCAGTTTTGCTGAAGATCTCTTTATACCCGCCACTGCATCTGAACTGTCTGAGAACATGCATCCCCAGGGCTTCCATAATGCCAACGCTTCCACTCCACGGCATACAATTATTGCTCCTAACACCACTGTCTTTTCTGAAAGTAACAACTCGACTCACAAAATGCCCAGAGAACCACTTCCCCCAAGGAGAAGGTATTTTCGGGGTCCCTGGTTCACGTATAAAAGAGCAAAGTACACCTTGGAATACTGTGAAAAAACGTCTCTATTGCAAACACCAGAATACTGCCTTATAAAGCGTGTTGGCTCCGAAATTCTGGAGAAACAGGGATTGTGTGCTTATTGCCTGGAGTGTAAGTTCTTCAGTGTTCGAACAGGGCGCTATGCGGACCATTTGACAGAGAAGCATGGCATATTGTGGAATGGGTACGTTATCCCGGATCCATTCAAGAGCACAATGGTATCTCCACAAAATGGAAAGTATGTGAAATGCCCCATCTGTGCCCAGCACATTCATTGTCCACAGGGCCCTTCTCCCTACTTCCAACACTTTCGTGAAGAGTATCGGGATGTGCAGAGATTTGGTATCAATTAATCAGGGTATATATTTTGCAGCCATAACTCATCGATAATGTACCGGTTTTGTTTTGGTAAACTCCGTTCCAAAAGTGTACTTATAGAAGCCTTATATACGCACTAGGCACTTATGATCTCTGTTTTGTTACAGAGACCAAGGAATATAAAATTCGATTGGTGGTGATACGTATCACATCCGCTAAAAAAGTATAAAAGAGCAAAATTCCCATTTATATATTTTTCTAACTACCAACACCATGGCAAAAAAAGTTTCAAAAAGGACCCGGGTCTCCTCCAGGAAAATGCAAGCAGGTTTTAGTGATCTTAGCCAGCGCTTGGACCTGCTTACTAATGTCATATCTATGCTTGTTGAAAAGATAGCACAGAATGAAGGATCTAGAGACACACAGAAACATCAGCGCTTGGATCTGGGAAATTCCAGTTCGATATTGATCCAGCTGCCGCCCCAGAAGACCCTACAGACCTTGGGAAGCTCAGAAGCAATGACAGAAAGCCCAAAGTCCAGACGAAAAGTGCCATATAATAGACGGGAAACCTCTGTAGAAGTTGAGTATCTGCCACTGGGCGACTCTGATACCCCAAAATCTCTGGAGAAACAGTCACCATACCGTGAAAGCAGAGGAAAAGAACCTGGTAGAGATTACAGCATAGGCCAGATCCACCAAGAAAGCCTCATACCGCTTTTACATTATTCGTCCCCAGTTCCAGCGCTTGAAATACCCAAAAAATCTGCCATTGGAAACAAAGCTTTGACTTCTCTGGTCTCCAGATACCCTCTTCCAAAGCCTGTTCAATGCCTAAGGGGCCCCAACTTCAACTTTGAAAAAAAGGGATACGTTTTAGAGTACCGAGGAGAGAACAGGCTGTTATACACTCCTGAATACGCTCTAGTCGAAGTTAAGGGCCCCAGGCCCGCTGGTAATAGAACCAGGCTTGGATTATGTCCTTATTGTGATATGATCAATTTTATCTGTGTCACTGATGGCAGCTATTCGATACATTTGGCAGGGAAACACGGTATTTTACACGATGGTAATGTCATCCCAGATCCCTTAATAGACTCGGAGAAAATGAGACCGGAGGGGCCACTGGTCTTGATTTGTCCCATTTGTACCGAAAACATCACCTGTATTAAATCAACCTATTACTATCTCATGCACTTCAGAAGCACCCATAATGTCCGAAAAAGACTTCCAGAGAAGATTGACAAGTAAGAGAAGACTTCTAGATAAGATGGAATGTTGTGGGTAAGACCGTTGGAACAGAGGAGCTGACAGTCTAAAAAGAATACATCTGTGTGTCAAAATGTAATCTAAAATTTTGCAGCCAATATATACTACAGCTTATTTTTTGTGTACCTAACTTGTGCTTTTTTCCGGCATATATAACCTTCCAATAAGAACACTGGTCTGGTAAACTTCTTCAAAACTGAGACAAAAACGGGGACAGACAGACCTTAGCAGTCAAGTGATACATCACATCTGTAAGAAAAAACTATAAAAGGACGAGATTTCCTATTTTTTTTAACGTAAACCACAAAATGCCTCCAAAGCGTAAAACACCAAAAACTGCTTTGGAAAGTGCTTCTAGCGACTCCAAAGTCATAGTTATAGATACTGGGGACCTCGGAAAGCTGTTGGAACAGCTCACCAAGGCTTTGGAGAAGCACAGCAAGTTGCTTGCGCAGTATGGCAGTAAGTGTAGGGAACCCGATCACAGTCGTTTTACAATATCAGAAGACGGCTCAGAGAATGACGAAAGCAGCAAGGCAAACACGGCGCCTAGCAAGGCTTCACTTGTCAAGTATAACCGGGCAGCTGCTAAAAATGTTTTACATACTGGCGAGACTCATTCCAACAAGAAAGCCAAAACCAAACCATCCTTAGGGTCTCTGATGTCGCCAGAGCTTATGGAACCCTCCGAAGCATTGTCGACACCAGCACGAACCTCGTTCCTGGGCGCTAGTTCGCCAAACACGCCAATGAAACTCAGACCTACTTCCAATTCCTGTGAAAGCTCCTCGAGCCAAACACCAAGTGAAGTGACTCAGGCCCAGCAGGCACCCATTAAGATCATCAGGGTCCCCAATAACACCGCTTTTTCACAAAATAAGGGCTTTTCTGATGGAGTGCCCAGGGATTCGTTCCCCAAGCGCATTAGGTACGTGAGAGGACCTCTGTTCACTTACACAAGAAAACATTTCGTATTGGTATACCACCAAGAAAAAACCCTGATTTACAAGCCAGAGTACACACTCACAAATTCGCCCCTTCTGGACCCTACAAAGCGCATCATGGAATTTGGATTGTGTCCTTATTGTCCAGATATTAGGTTCTTTGTAATGTTCCCTGGAGTCTACTTTTCACATATGGTATCCGAACATGGAATCTTATCCAACGGTTACATTATCCCAGACCCTTTTGTCTCAAATAAAGCACCAAGTAACCCAAAATCCAGGCTTGTTACATGTCCGGTTTGTGCTAGGAACTTTGAAGAGACAACAGGTTTTTCACTGTATGCCCTGCACTTTAGGAGAGTCCACTACAAGAACACCACGGGGTATTCCACGGTATCGAACTTGGGGTTCAAACCATGCGTAGATAGGTACTAAGCCACTGGATGTGTGGAGAAGAAACTGATAGGGTTGTGATATTTTTGCACCCTCCGATTTTGCAGCCAAATGTAGTGCCCTTAGATTTGTTAGAGTAGCGTTGTATTTATATTATTGCTTAAGCATAAACCTTCGTAAACACCAGCCGTCCACATGAAAAAGAATGAGACTGGTTTTTGTGCTTGTTTACCTTATACTATGTCATGCTATGTATCCTATTATGTCATGTTATGTATCACATTTGGCGAAAAAAAGTATAAAAGGAACTGATTTTCCTACTTTTTACAAATAAATCGACATGTCAAAACAAGAACCCATATCCGCTAAAGATATCAGAAAGTTGCAGAGATCTTTGAAGTTTCTAAGATATGGTGCTTTGGAGCTTGCTCCTCTGTTGGCTTCACTTACTAAGGCTTTAATGGAGCATGGCCAGCTCCTATCTCAAAACAACGAGTACTTAAGAAAACTATCAAACCCAGTGCCATCAGCAAGACCAAAGAGCGGAAGGTCGTCTCCTGTGGTGAGTGTGGTTCCTCGTAGGGGCCGGCCCCCAAAGATTACTAAGGAAAAAGCAAGTAAGACGCCCCCTAGGGTCCAAAAGGAAGTTTCTGCCTCAGTCAGGGCGGCTAAAACCAGAGCAAAGGCGAAGGAAGAGGAGAAAGCCGCCTTATTGACAAAGGCAAAGGAAGAGGAGAGAGCCGCTTTATTGGCAAAGGCTGGGGAAGATACTGCAGAAAAGGCTAGAATAAGCAGACTTGAAAGGGCAAAGGCCAGAGCAGAACGGCGCATAGCCGGCACTGAAGCATTGAAATCCATTACGTTCGGTTCCGTTTCAGCTCCCACTCCAAACAACCAGTTGGTACCAGTTCCAAAAAGAAGCCAAAGGAACACAACATCTTTAAGGGCCCCAATTTCCCAGAAGAGCCTGATAACCAAAGACTTGGTGCAGTTCCTCACCCTCGACAGTCTCCCGCAGGAAGACTATGTCAATGAAGTACCTGCCAAACCTAAGGTACCATCTACACAGGCGAACCCATCCAGCCCTGTGGTTCCATACAAAGCAATAGTGCCAAAAAATGAGCCGGGATCCAAAGCGTTAGCTCTGTCTTGTGCCCCCATTGAAACCTTGGATATAGTCAGCAATACTGCCTTTTACCACGGGTTCTTCACCGATAACATGGCTAGGGACCCCATAGGAAAGAGACGCCGGTACTTAAGAGGACCCAGATTCGGTTATAAAGAGAGAGGACATGAATTGGAGTATAGGCAGACCCTTCTGTTTTATAAGCAGGAGTATACCATTGTTCAGGCTGCTCACAAATCAAAACACACCGCCGCAGGGTCCAGACGTGCTTTGTGCCCTTACTGTTACCTCATCCGCTTCGTTCCAGTAAAGGCGTATGCCTGCCACATGTTTGACTACCATGGAATCACATCCGATAACTATGTTGTCCCAGATCCTTTCAAAAGCCGTAAGCCATGCAGTTCTGGCAGGCATGTGATTTGCCCTGTCTGTGCAGAAACGGTCCACATTGACGGCCCCGGCTCTGACGCACAGCCCCACCGCAACTATTTGAGGCATTTCAGAACAAACCATTACAAGGCCCCAGGCAACGTTCATTCGGAAATGGACCGGTTTGAGCTATACAAAATGCCATAGTGGTCAAAAGGGCTCGCAACCTTTTGCAGCCAATTGGCTGTGTATTTATTCTGCTGTGTAGTGTTGTAGAGAATAGAGTTCGAAGAAAGGTACAGCTAATGATCGAGATATGTGTACTGTTTTGTGCTATGTATCAGATTTACGTAAAAAGTATAAAAGGCTCTATTTTCCCACTTTTTTTGCAGCAAAAAAAAATTAACTAATGGTCAAAGTTATCACTAAAAAAACTGAGTTTCCAGAAAACCAGTGGCAGGAGACCTTAAAGACTTTTGTGTCTAGTTGCAACAAGGTCGGAGAAGAGTTGAAGAAATTCACAGGCATGATTTCAGAAATTCAGCAGCGTGGAAACCAGTTTAATGTACTTTCTTTTTCAGACAACAAATCTACAGATACAACCAATTCAATGGGTCTATCTCTTGGATACACTGAAACCGCAAATTCTGGTGGAAAGCAACCAATAAAAAGAGGGCGTCCAAGGGCCAATCCAGCAAAAGAAAGCAAAAACTTCAGGAAGAAAAGTTACCTCTTCGTCTTATACTCAACGTACAACTGCATTATCTAGCGTGGGGAAGAGAGGTTCAGCTCAAAACGTGAAGCCTCGAATGGCACGAAGGGTAGAAATAGAAGAAACAGGCGAAACTTCGTCTGAGCTGGCTGACGAGTCCGCTGACCTGGATGACGAGTCTGTTGACCTGGATGAGGAGTCTGTTGACCTGGATGAGGAGTCCGCTAACGACCCCGAATGGGTGCCTCTGAAACAGCCAAATCCGCTGGTATCAGTGGCGATTCCTATAGTCACTGGGCTGGCAACGGGCCCTGGGTTCACATACCCCCAAGAATCAAATATGAAAGAGGGCCCCTGTTCAAGTACAACGCATACACTTTGGAGTACCATAAAGGGCAGAAGAATCCTTACAAGTGGGAGTACTCCATTGTGCAAGTTCAGAGTTATCTCAGATGGGGCAAAGTTTACCAGAAGACACAAGCCAGAACTGGAAAAGCTTTATGTCCTTACTGCCCCGATATCAAGTTCTTTTCCCTACGTACCTCAAGTTATAGGTACCATTTAGCCTCACAACTTGGAATAATGCCGAGTGGTTTATTAATACCTGACCCTGCCAGAGCCGAAAAGGGGGACCAAAGCTGTGTTATTTGCCCTGTTTGTGATCAACACCTCAATAGTAATCGTTGCAACACAGTACTTCTCAAGTTGTACTTGAGACACTTCAGGGATGAGCACTAGAATTTACGAGTCTACTCCTAAGATGGCACCATGCCCACATCGGCCCGTTCCAACTCTGTTCAAAGCTGTGCTTATTTGAGACCCTAAATTTGCTGGGTTAAGATGTGTGAAAAAAATGAGGATTCATATACGAAAATTATTGATTGATCTCGCACGTATCTACTGCAAAAATACTAAACTGGTTATTTTCAAAGGCCACAGGCAGAATGAAAGGTGCATCTTCAACCGCAAATGACCGCAAGAAACGGTCCAAGGGGCGGAAAAGAGCTTTGATAAAGTCGATTGATCTTCTCGGCTTGGACTGTCGTCGCTTTACTCGTGAGCTACACAAGCTAGCAAATGGCATGGCAAACCATGCACAGATTCTTGTACAACACCACATGTTGATGACTTCTCGAATGAGACAACTAACTGAACTCCGAAAACAAGCACTGATGCAGGCATCTGAAGCAGGGGCGCAGATGATTGGAAAACTGCCACACGAAATGGGGGACCAACCAAAAGAAGAGCGAGAGACAGAGCATAAACTGCCACAGAAAATGGAAAAAGAGCCGGAGAAACAGCTGGGTGAGGTCATTGACCCCACAAGTGGTGTGCAGTCTAACGAGGCGGAGTTGGCAGAGAAGGCGTCAACTGAGGTAGTAAAGTCACCAAATGAGAAAGTACCACAAGAGCCTGAGAAAATACCACATCACATAGAGGTTGAAAAACTGCCACATCAAAACGAATCACCTCAAATAGAGCAATTGGGGCCAGAACTGTCACAATGGCAGCCGCTGGACCAACAAGTGCGGCAAATAGACCAACCACTGCCAAATCTGTCACAAGTAGACCCAAATCTGCCACAAATAGACCAGCCGGGCCCACACCCAAATCTCCCACAAACACAACCACACAATAGTCTGCCAGTTTCCGTATCGCAGACCACATCCCGACAGGCAACTCCTAGACTTACCAGACTGAAAGCACACTCTGCATTATTAAACCCCAGCGATACTCCAAACACTTCCACGTCAGAGTTCTTGCCTAGTGTGCCTATCACCACAGCTAACAGCTCCATTCCCGGCATAGTTAGCTATCCCCCACTGACTTTTAAAGCTAATGTGGGTGCTTTTGCTTCTTCTGCCCCTGTATCTAATGTTGTATTAGTACAGCCTGCTGAAAGTGCATATGCCACTCGAGCAAGCACTTCCCCCACAGAGGCTTTACCGATGGTGTCGTCTGGTTCTCCAGCCAAGGTGACAGTGCTTCCCAACAACATTGCATTCTTAGAACACCCACTGTTATCCGAGGACATGCCTCGAGAACCCATACCACAACGAGCACGTTATGAACGGGGACGACACTTCAAATATAAACAGCCAGGTTACGTTTTGGAGTACCACGGCGATGAGGACGAGCTATACAAGCCAGAGTACACAAAGTATAAGAAGGATGCAGGACCTGCCATTGACGGTGTTTTCGAAGACCCAGGTTCTTTCTCAAGGAAAGCATTGTGTCCTTATTGCTATGACATCAAATTTTTCAGAATGAAAAACGCCAACTACGCAGACCATTTGGCGTTGGTTCATGGTATAATGCCTGGATCATGTATAGTACCTGACCCGTTCAAGGCCCCTGACTCGGTCAAAACCTCCCTGCTGCAAAAGGGACCGCAGATGCTTTGTCCTGTTTGTGCCGAGTCGATGCCATTAAAGTCTGGCACCCAAGGAAGTCATAGCTATTATTTGAAACATTTTAGATACGAGCACTACAAGACGCCGTCCAATGCCGTATCAGAGAAAGATCGGTTCCAAAGACTAAAGGTTCGGTGGACGTGGACCCCATCTAATTCAGCTCAGGTAGCCGAATCGCAGCAATAGAACTTTTAGAGAGTTGAAGGAAGTGATAGCATGAGTGGGATTTGAAGCTAGGAGTTGTGTGTGACTAACTAATGGCTGGAAAACGAGATATTTGCAGTCGAACCGTATCGCTTCAAGAACTAAAGAATATCTGTCAAGGCATCTAAATATGTGGTTGATGGCTCTCGTTTTACTAAATACCAGCCATAATCCTCTGTGAAGCTGTCACTTTCTAAAACGGTGCGTCCTGTATATACAGCCAGGCCCAGATACACCTCCCGCTGCTTATCGTCTGAAGACCTACACGTGTTATTCAACCTTGGTTAATAGATACAAAATGTCAGGAACAAAACATGTCTAGAAAGTCTAGTATTTGGACCCCTCGTGCATATCTTTCTGGAGCTTCCAGCTCCGTACCAGGCAACTTGCACGAGTCCGTCCAATTTAGAAGCCGCAGCCTGTGCCCAGATACAGCACATGACAGAGCCAGCTACAAGGAAACGAGTCTGGCCACAAATACTGTGTACCTGTTTATCATCACCACATACAGCATCGGTTAAAAAAAAATAGATTGGCGCACCTGTGAATGTTTCAGAAAATTTATTATAAGGAGGAAACATACACACACATTTTATACCATAAAAAAGAATACATGTCTTCAATGCCAGAAGCACCGATGGCTGAGAAGGACCAGAAGTCGTCGTCCAAGCGGTCCAAGAATTTACAGCGTTCAATAGAAGGTCTTTCCCACGATCTTCGCCAGCTAACTCAGCTGCTTCAGGTTCTTACTCAAAGTCTTGCAGACCACTCACAGCTCATTTTTCAGCATAGCAAGTTGCTAGCAGAGGATATGGGGGCCAAGGGCTGGGACCAGGGATTGCTATATCAGGGACCAGGTTCGACTGTTGTTGAGGAAGTGAAGGAGAGGGAGGTGAAGGAGAAGGAGGAGCGAGAAATGAAGGAGAGAGAAGAGAAAGAGAGAGAGGAGCAGGCACGGTTGGTGAAAGAGAAAGAAGAACGTGAAAGACAAGAGAGAGAAAAGGAGAGACAGGAACGTGAACGGCAGGCGAGAGAGAAACAGGAACGTGAACTCCTAGAGAAAGAGAAGCAGGAAAAGGAGAAGCAGGAAACGCAAAAGCAGCAAAAGGATAAACAAAAACAGTCCTTCCCCATGTCAGCTGTTAAGTTCATAGTGATTGACTCCGATTCTGAAGATGAGCAGCCAAGAGCCCCAAAAGGCAAGAAGAGAACTGCTACAGAGGCTCAATTGGAGACTGCAAACAACACAAGATCGTCCAGTCCCAGCCCTCATAGATCTGGTGGATCTGTGTCATCCAATGCTACCAGTGTTTCACCTGTTATTAGTAATATGGACAGAGGTGTCCAAAACGTGACAACCAATGGGGCAAATCCACAGGATAAAGATGCTGACGATACAGTCCCGCTTGCAAAACTAGTCAAATCCAAAAGCCTGGGAAAGTCGGTTGCAAAAGACAACGATATGGTGTGGGAATCAACCGAGGTTATTCCTAGCAATAAGGCATTCCTTGGAAATAACATATTCACAGACGACTCGCCAAGAGATCCTTTGCTGCCTAGAATCCGGTACTTGAGAGGACCGGCATTCAAGTACAAGAGAGATGGGTTCACCTTGAAGTACCATGGAAAGCCAAATCTGATCTTCGACCCAGAATACACTATTGTCAGGAATCTAGATTCTTCAGACCGTCGATTAGGAAAGACTGGTGCAGTAAAAGAAGGATTGTGTCCTTTTTGTCCTCAGGTGAAGTTTTACAAAATATCAAGCGCACTGTATTCAGCACATATGGTCAGTGAACATGGCATTAACAATGATCAATATGTGATCCCGGATCCATTCTTGAGCCTGAAGCCGGCAGATCCAAAATTTAGGCTTCTAGTGTGCCCTGTATGTGCTAAGGATATCCGAGTTGGGGCAAAAGGATTGGGAGGCTCTAAGTCATTTGCCGGGTATCTCACACACTTCAAGGAAGAGCACTGTAAGGCCAAGGGCACCAGTGAATTGGATCGGTTCAGGCGTCGCAGGTGAAAAGTCGGCGTGGTTGAGTTGTTGATATATATGAGATAAGTTCTGTTTGCCCGTCACTCATCATGAAAGATATCCTTCTTTATAATAGCTATAGATGTTCCAAAACCATAAGTTTTGGAGTCTGAGTTAGGTTGCAGTATAGTTAAAGCGTATAGAGCGGATTAATAAATTCAATGTTGCATTTGGTTGCAAGTAGTCGTGGCATTTAGTTGCAAGAAGCCGTGGGTTAACGATAACTAAGGTCCTTAAATGGCATATCCATCAGAAGATGGCGTATATCCAACAGCAGACACTTTCTATGCCAATAGAAGGGCGTACCACATTTTATGCAGGTTAAGTTAAACTCTTGAATACACAGATTCCAAATTTGGGGCTCTATTTGTTTTCGGTGTGTCTTGATTATGAATAGTACACTTTATAAGGAGAAACACAATTCCACTATCTCAATAAGAGCGATTTGGCGCAGTAGTTATCACTACCGCGGTTCGAATTAGTATCCGATATAGTGTAACGGCTATCATGGCTGCCTTTCACGCAGCAGACCCGGGTTCGACTCCCGGTATCGGAAATCTTCTTTTTTTTGCTTCCTAAACACTCAACAAGTGTTTTAAGACTATCTGCGGTGCAAGCTTCATTCATAAAGCTCGTCTCCATAGCTTTTAAAGCCTTTTTTTTCGCCGATTGAGTTGGCCTAATCCGGTAATTTTTTCAACGTCAAAAAATTTGGCTGCGAATATCTCCTTATCACATAACAGTATTAGTCGAAACACCTGTTATCATGAATACCTCTGTTTCCATAGTCCCTACAGTCTTTCAAGTCCCAAGTAGCAGAGCCAGTACAAAGTTCCGGCTCATAAAGCTTCAAAACGGGCTCACTGCCCTTCTTATTTGCGACATTGATGCAAAATCCACTGCTGTTTCCTTGACCATAAACGCAGGGTCGAATAAAAACAATGGCGTACTTGGTTTGGCCCATTTGATTGAACATATGGTATTTGGGGGGTCCAAACAGTTCCCTGAACCGTACCATCTTCTCGAGACAGTTTTTGGTGCTGGGGGGAGTGCCAATGCCTCAACAACACACGACCAGACAAACTACCACTTTGAAGTACCTTTAACGGCAAGCACTGCCAAAGAGTTGAATCCTAAAGTCAAAAGTGACGAACCATTGTTGGAATACGCTCTAAAGGTGTTTGCTTCGTTGTTTAATGAACCTCTTTTCCCTGCATCATTGATAAAACGGGAAATAAACGAGGTGAATGAAGAACATATGGCTAACATTCGTTCTCAAGAGAAACAATTCTACCACTGTTTGAAACTTCTATCCAGCCCTAACTATTCCTTTCATGATTTTTCGACAGGCACTGCCGATCTGTTGTCGCTGATCCCCAAGATCAGAGCCAAGCTTGTGCTGTTTTTCACTGAACACTATGGTCCGCAGAATATGAAGGTTGTGATAAAGAGCCCACTCTCGTTGTACTACCTCCAAAAATTGGTAGCTGTAAACTTCGGAAGTTTGGCATCTCTACCCACACGCTTTTCTGTTCCTCCGGTGCTTTTTCAAGGTCAAACCAGCAGGCTTGTCCATGTAGTGAAAGAAGAAGATCCAAAAGCACGCATAATATTCCCAGTGAGCAGGCTCAATGATACCGTCATACAGATAGTAAAGTTCTGGGTGGAGATTTTGGGCCAGGAAACCCCTGGTTCCCTTTGTGACTTCCTCGTATCCAGTAACTTAGCTTCTTTTGTGTCTGTTTTTAAGCAAATGATAGACATAAATAATTTAGTGTTGATCATAGAGGTATCTCTAACTAAAAGAGGCATTGCCAACATAGCAACAGTCATTTCCAGTGTATTCAGCTACACTAGAGCATTTCTTGAAAGTGCTCCTGAAGCAATTCAGGAGCTGTTTGAAGAGTTTGTCAAGGTGGAAAGGCTACGTTTCATATATGAAGACCAAGCTAGCGACTGTTTGACAGAAGTCACCACACTTTGTGAAAATCTCCGCCAATGCCCAGCTTCAAATATCCTCCAAGGTTATAAGCCAGTAGAGGAAATCAAAGAAGACATCATAGTTCTTGAGACAAAGAAATGGCTTACGCCACAAAATATGAATGTCATTCTAATGAGTGCCAGGTTTATACAACCAGACTTTGTCATATCACAGGACGATGTTTGTTTCGACAAGTACTACAAATTCGACTACCAGGAGTTCTTGCTAGACAAAAAGTCAATTTTAAAAACCAGCAATCATTTGGGTACAAATTTCAAACCTTTAACTCGAAACCCTTTCTTTTCGTTTACCACCAGCCAACTCCACCAACTTCTGGTTGTATTCGACGAGTCTCAGCCCATTTCACCATTTAATGTGAGTCTTGTAAGCAATAAGCCTCCTGTTCTTTTGGAAAATTCCAACAACCATGAACTTTGGTACAAGGCAGAAACAGACTTCAATTCTAAAATCTGTGCAACATTCCAAGTAGTATCAAAAACTTTGCCCTATGACTGCTTCACTTTTGTAAGTATAGAGTTGATATGTGAAGTGCTCAAAGGCTACATACAGACTGCTCTATACCAATCAGAAAGCATAGGATTCACTTGGTCTACCACTTCCATGGTTAATGGCACCAATTCGATCTGTTTCAATCTTAACGGTCTAAAGTTCAACTTCGTGCAAGTGTTGGACAACTTCATAGATGCAGTGAATCATTTCATGGGTCAACTACACAAGGTTCCCTACACAGTCTTTCGTATGGCACGAGTGCATCTCCGAAACCACTATGAGTCGGTGAACAACGCAGGGCTCTTAGAAAAGTGCATTGCATTCAACGTTTTGCTAGCAGAAGAGAATATTTACACCATTGAAGAGCTATGCGATGTGCTAGAGCTGCTAACTGTGGAAAGCATTGCAAAAGTGGCACTAGTTCTCCTACAGAACGTATACACCAACATATTTGTGAACGGAGACACAACCACTGACACCACGTATGCCATTTCCAATACCATTAACAAATTGAGTCACCACATGCAGTCAAGTGAGCTAGTTGCACCACCTGATCCTCGCAGCTACTGGCCCATCACCGGAACCTTTAGGATTCCTATTTTCTCCAATTTTCAGAAGACAAATAATTTCTGCTACCTATATGTACACCTAGGAGACCGAAGTGACAGTTACACTCGTGCATTCAGCAGACTTGTGGACTACATATTGGCAAAAGCGTCATATTGGCTCAGAACACAGAAGAATTTGGCCTACAGGACAGCCACCGGTTTAAGAGTCTTTCGCCAGACTATTGGCTTATTTGTGTATTTGGAGAGTAGCACTCATCCTTACCAGGCACTAGCAAGCCATATTGAAGACTACTTATGTTATATTGTGGATGATCTCCGGTCCATGTCGCAGACTGAATTCCAAACTAGCATTTTGCAGCCATTTATTGACTCGCTCAATCGTACCAGCGACAATGTGTTATCTCCCAGTTACCTCTTCGATATGCCTCCCACTCAAAGCAGCACTAATTTCAATACTTCCAGCAAGTACTTTCTTCGGCACAAAAGCTGCTGGGAGAAGATTACTACCAGAAGTTACAGATTCGAGGGGAAGAACGGTTTCGAGCAGGTAGATCCAGAGTTAGTCCAGAACACCACCACTACCGAGTTGATACACTACTTCAACCGCAGAATAATCAACGGTCCTAGTCGGTCTCTGATTCTTGTCACCAATCCTGCAAACACAGTGGTATCAACAATGGAAGAGCCACAGAGCAAAATCAAGCGGCTTTTCAAGAAGCAGCAGCGACATCAGGCACAGTTCAGTGTACGCACAATAGATGTGCAGAGGTACCATGACAACTGTGAAGTGGTAGAAAGGAGAAATTCAGGCGTCTAGAAGGTGTAAAACAAACCTCTTGGCAATCAGCTGCAAATTTTAATAGTCTATGTCTATTACCTACATACACAACATGACAAATACAGATCCCATAATCAAAGCAATGCTTGGGTAGACCTTGTAACCGAAACCTTCTTTAGAACTATCACTGGAGTCGCTGTCACTGCCGCTAGAAGAAGATGAACCGGTTTGTAAAGCGTGACCAGCGGTAGCAGTTCCCTCTCTCCCACCAGTGTAGGCAGAAGTGTTAATATCGCTAGCAGAAGAAGCACCTGGAATTGAAGAAGAGATCACCTCGATATCTTCACTGCTGGAGCTTAAGTCAGCTTTGGCCAAGGAGATAGTGAAGTCTTCTAAGTCGTACACCACATAGAAGTTTCTGATGAAATTGTCTCCTAACACAAAGTAAGGCAGTTCCCCAGAGCTGGTGGACTGAGGTAAGATTCCAAGGTAACAGTACTTGGACGAACTAGAGGAGGAGCCGTCACTAGCTTCAATGATGAAATTGGTGATGGGAACAGAAAAGTTGGATCCACCGATCATAAAGTCCAACTGGGTGGAAGAGTCCACATCACAATCAACAGCAAAAGCACCAACTTGGCTATCATATTCAAGATCTAACAACGTTCCCAAGTTCTCTGCCACTGCTTCTGGGAAGTAAGACAAAGTGGATCCTGTGTCCAATAAGGCAGTGTACCCGTTCTTGGTCAAAGTGTTGTCATCACTGCCACCAGAGATCTTTATTGAGTCAAGGTCAAGCTCAAGTTTGATGGGGTCCTTGTAACCGTAACTGGACAAACTGTTAACTATAGGCACAGATACTAAAGAGCCTGAGTACTTGGAGTGATCCACGGCTCCAAACAAGACAGTACCACTCTTAGCGTCATCTTCACCCAAGAACACCGAATATGCTACTTTTTCAATCAACCCGTCGGCCTTCATCTTGTATGGGAGGTTTTGGTACTGGTAAGGATTGGATTTAGCAGAAGAGTAAGTGACTTCTAAACCAGCTAAACCGATCCCCAAAACCCCAACATCCGAGGACGAGGTGTTGGCCACGGCAAAAGATAAGTCCTTGACATCGGAACCTCCAATATTGACAGTATCACGGCCCCAGATCCCGGAGGCAGAAGACCCATCAGCATAGGCAATAGAAAACGCAGGAGCAGAACTGTTTTCCTTGAATGTGTCAGATTCGCCGGTGTTGAATGAACCGTAAGAAGTACATGTATTGGAGCCTTCACTGTCGCTACCGGAGGCACTAGTGAAGAAGTTCCCGCCACCACCAGGTCCAATTAATGGTTCACCAGTAGAATCACTAATCCCAATTTCACTGAATAAACTTTCATATTCACCCCAAATGTCCTTGTTTTGGGTCTTGGAGGGTTTAGGGCTAGGCAACTTGATGCCTCCCTTTCTGATCCCAGCCAAGTCACGTTTGACGTCTCTTTTGCTGTTGGAACTCAGACTTACAGGAACACAGTCGACGTCGTGGGACATGACCCACAAATCAGAAGAACCAGTATCGATCAAAACCTGGAGTTCATTTTCGTTTGAACCAATCTTCAAGTCGGCCAAGTAAAACGTCTGGCCGTTCTTGATTTCAACCTCGACACTGCCGTCGCTGTTGGCTCTTTTGACCACCTTACCGACTTCGCCGTGCGCAGCATTGACGACAGTATCACCACGGTGAATTCTGAACCCAAGCTTCTGGAATCCAGCAGTGTCCTTCTTTTGCAACACCTGTGCAGTGGTGACCCCAGCTAATGCCAACGCCAGAACAATAGTTGTCAACTTCATTGTTTTTGTCTAGATGGAAAAATGAAGTAGCAACAGTTATTTACTAAAATTTCTGTCAAGAAAAATAATTTGACATTTACGAAGTATAGCCATGATGCGGGCACTTCTATTTTTATACAGGATGTAATTTAGTGGTTTAACGGGCTTTGTCGGTTGTAACGGGCGGTTCTTGCTTCGTACTGATGGCTTCAAAGAGCCTTTTGGTAGCTATGGCCTTGTTGATTAGTTCCTCGCTGGTTTAGCAAAGTACCTGATTAGCTGACGTCATTTGACACATGTGAGGAAAAGTTGAAATACTAAATAATGTAAATTTTGCAGTTTCTGAATTCACACTTTTTATTAGAATAGACCATACCTTTTCTGTATCTTTCTTTATCCTTTCTATTATTTCTACAGTCCCATTCCCTACATGCTACTCCCACCATTCTTGGCCAATTTCAAGTTGCAACTGAAATAGTGGGAAGCGTCGCAAAGCCTGCAACGTGCAAAAGGTCGCATTTTTCTCTCCATCTCAGGGTGCTGAAACGTGCGCGTTTTTGCAGCTGTCACTCCAGGTGCTATATGAAGCTTGTACACCCATGTATTGCTTGTTAAATGCAGCTGTAGGTAGTCTAGCCCCATGGTTTTGACCAAAATCCTGGTCAAATCTGTCAAGAAAGCCTGGCTAGCTCAATCGGCTAGAGCGTTTGACTTTTAAATTAATTTAAAGGTTATCAAAAGGTTGCGGGTTCGACTCCCGCGTCGGGCTTCTTTTTTTGAACTCCTATTCTGTATACTACGGTAAACTATATTTTTGGTCGTCACTTGCATTACTATACAACGCTAGCTATAAGCTGTTCTCGCGGCAAAGGCACAAATTCATGTAACGGATGGTCAATTTCCAAATGGTGATGAGCCCAATCTGGTACTAGTTTTTCATTGTGTTCAGGACTAACACTCAATTCTATGTGATTGAAATTGAACAATGGCGGCATCTCTTTCACATCAGGTTCTTCCGTTTGTAGCTGCAAGAACAATTTTCTAAAATTGGGCAATTTCGTATCTTCATCTCTTAGTTCGTCAAAAAATGGGTGTACAAGACACTGGAGGGCCGTAGCCCGTTCTTGTGGATTATATTGCAACATTCTGTCCAAGAACGATATGCAGTCTGGCGGAGTTCGTTTGAACACTTTGTTCAACGAAAGCGGCTTGATCTTCGGAAACTTGTGGTCCATATAAGTAGGGTTCATGCTTCTGACCTGGTCCCGGGTTGGAGTTCCCAATACTTTGATAATTTCCACGAGCTGGTCTATACCTGAGGCCCCAGAGAAAAGGTATTTGCCCAAGATCAACTCGCCAATTACACAGGCAGCGGACCACACGTCAATCTGGGTGGTATAATTGACCGCCCCGAAGATCAATTCCGGTGCCCGGTAGTATCTGGTGCAAATATAGCTGATATTGGGCTCTGCAGGGTTTAGAATCTTAGCACTGCCAAAATCACAGAGTTTCAACTCGCCCGTGGACGGGTTTATAAGCAAGTTCTGTGGTTTGAGGTCCCGATGGCATATTCCCCTGCAATGAATGAAGTTTAGAGCTCTCATCAATTGGTAGCTGTAGAGCTTGATTTCCAACAATGGCATGGCAGTCCTACGGGTGAAATAGAATGAGCTGGCTTTGAACAACGTCTCTGGCATGAACTCCAACACCAAGTGCAAATATACTTCGTCCTGGTTGTTCTGCTTGTAGAAATAGTACCGTAGATCAATGATATTCTGGTGTCTTAAGAGTTTCATCAACTGAAGCTCTCTATTCTTGTACCGGCGGTCTTGTAGCACTCTTTTGATAGCATGGACCTCCTCACTGGGCACCAATCGCGTCTGGTATACCACTCCGAACAGTCCTTGGCCCACAGCATGAGATTGCACGTACTGAATAGTAACTTGCTCGTCCGTATGCCCGTGCTGGGCATTCTCCGTTAGTATCTGGATATGGTCGCTGTCATTCATCAGGCTTGTGAATTGGCAGACTATGTGTTGAGGAGTTTATTATACACACACAAATACGGACTCAATGGGGTATGCGTATGGAATCAAACAGGTAATTTATTGTGTAATTACTATAGCCGGACCAATTTTTTTATTGTTGCGAGGCTTAATAATTATGCCGAATATTTGATGGGCCGATGCGTTCCTTTTCTCGGGGCGAGTAGTAGAGAATGTTTTTTGTATGCAAAGAAAGAAGAAGGATAACGCCCAAAACGGTCAATTCACAAGGATCAAGGGAAATTGACGGGTTTTGTGTGTTTTCTTTGGTATTTTTCTTTTTGCAATTTGTGGCTGGGTTGAGGGACTTTAGTCCTGGTGGTATGATTATTCTTTTATTTTTTAGAAAGTGCAAAAATAGGGGATGTCATGTGGATCTTGAGTTTGGTGATGTTAGTCACATCGTGTGGCTGTAGCAACCTGCAGACGAAGTTTGGTTGGTGTAAGGGTTAAACCGGGGGTGACTCATGTATTTTTTGACGTGTTATGATGGTATTGCTTAATTTGGGAAAGTGCAGCGCAAATGATCGGCAGTTTTCATTCTTAATTTTGCAGTTTAGTCTGTGGGAGATAAGGAGACTGGAGAAAGAGGAATGCTTAAGGCGGGGTTTGGGGGTAGCAAAGGAGTTAGTGGTGGGGGTTCAGTCTTTGAAACCTAGCAGGAAGCTTGTTTCTGGTTGAGAAAATTATGTTCGTGCTGTTCCTTTATTCTGGCATATTGGCTTCTGAAGACCATCACACCTGGGTAAGATATCTACAGGAAACAGTATTGTACTAGCAACCCCTTGATTTCAGCTGGTGGGTCTATAAAATGTCGGACTTCTGATAAATGGAAAATGAGATGCAAAAAATACTACATGATTAACAGGGTTGTATTAGAGATGTGAAAGAGGTAAAGTTTTCGGCCATGCAATCGTTCAAGGTTGCTATCGTTTAAGGTTGCAATCGTTCAAGGAATGCTATCGTTCAAGGAATCCTTTCTGTTCCTTGAACAGAAAGGACACAATGATTCATACCCCGTGGATTGGTATTCGTACAACATCGAAGTGCACATTTATTGCATTCCGTAACCTTTCAAACAATGATTTATCTTATGATAGTCCGATGTACTAATAAGAAGCACTTGTTGGTCCCATTAAGTACCGCAAGTATTCTTCTCCTTCAATTTCACTCACTTGTTGGCTTTCACTGACTATAGACATGATTAATTTATCTTTGGATCTTGTAACAGTTGCAACCACAAATGAACCACAAACAGCTTTTTTTGAATTGAGCATTTAATCCCACTAAATGATACAGTACAATGACATAAGTCACGCTTGTTCAGACTGAAGGGTACTCAATTGAATTGAACACACTCCTGGGGCAGTAAATGCCACATAATCTTCAGTTCCCTTTTATATCCCCAAGCACCCCAATTACTCGAATATTTAGAAACTAGAAATAAACCAGAATTTAGAAGCGAGCACGAGAGAACACTCCAATACCTAGCTTTGTGTCTCTTTATTTTGATTTTGTGCTATTTTATTTTTGATTTTGTGTGATTTTTGGCTGCAAATGGGGGTATATAAAGAAAATGAGGATTTTGGGAAAACTCTTTTTCGTTATATCACAATTACTTATTTCGGATATACAATGAACTTCAACAACGACATTCTTTACCAACAAAGTGCCTCCGAATCAGTACCATTGGCTTCCCAAGCCATTGGCCAGCACCCTCAAGAAATTTTGGACGATCCTCTCGACTTTTTTGTCGATTTTGGAAGCTTAGTTTCAGGATCGCCCGAAATCTCCAGGCTGCAAAAAATTAAAACTAACATCAAAAATGCCATGCACCACTCGAGCAAAAATGGCAAAAAAACCAACTGTAAGCCTGTACCATGGTTGGTTACACCACAACACAAGTTGGTGAGGGCCAAGGACAAAACTGGGCAAAAAACAAGGTTTGTTAAATCTTCCACCAAAAACAAGTGGTCAAAACTGAAGCGTGCTTGCACACCCCAGAAAAGACCAATTGGGGCTGTAAAGGTCGATAAGCCTAGCCCAGACGGTTCTTACCTTAACACTGTTACCCCCAACAAGGATATTATTACCAAACTGACTGACAATATCGAATCCAAAATTCAAAATCCCAGTTACACAAACCCAGAAAAAACTCTGCGTTTGTGTAAACAAGAGGAACAACCATTAAAACTGGGCTTAGAATTGGAATCTGCCGCTTCCCCAAGTCCCAAACCGGAGAGAATTGAACCAACGGTGCCCTTAGAAAGTCTCGAGTCCAACTCTGGGTCTTTATTTATTGAGGAACCTAAAAATCTTGACTCTTCAGTTGAACCAATTTTTAATAGTGAACCATCAAAGACCCCCACTATCACCACCAAAAAACAGCCTCAGGAGGATTTGGAAGATCTGATTGACATTTTTGCTGATTTCAAGGAACTTGTTTCGAGTTGTGTTAGGTTTGCTAATCTGCAAGAACTTAAAGAGAAATCTGCTAAAGTTCACTCCTCAAATAAAACCAACTTAAAAAACAAGGGTAAGAAACATCCAAGGTTAATTACCCCACAGCATAAGTTGTTGAGAGCTAAGAACAAGGTTGAATCCAAACCTATGTCCATTATCAGATCGTCTGTCAAAAACAAATGGTCCAAAAAGAAAAGTGCTTGCACTGTTCTTGAAAGACCAATCAAGCTTGGAGGAGCTCCTATTATGCCTGAAAGTGTACCAGAATCATCTTCTGCCAACACTATGGCTTCTATGAAGGACACAGTTGATGAATTAACCAGTGACGTTGAATTAGAAGGGCAAGAAAAAATGGCTGCAAATTGCATAGAATTAGAAGAGCCTATTATTCTGGCCCTGAATTTAGACTCAACTGTTTTGTCAACTCCAAAACAGGAAGACTTTGAACAGTCTGACGTCTTGGACAGTCCTGACTCTTCCTTCAGTGAAGAAGTTTCATCAAGTTGCCTTGATTCTTCCTTTGACTCAATCTTTGACACTGACCTGATCAGTGAACAATCCGAGACCTCCAACCAAGTGTCTGAGCCAAAGAATAACGCTTCTGGACCAGATCTTTGGCTTGAAGCTTCCCTTTCTGACACTGCTATTGCTGATGCCTTGACTCGCTTCTCTTGGGCTGACGATGTTTTGGCTAGTATTGATGAGTTCTCTGACGACTTCGACGATTCATTGGAGAAAGTGGATATCGTGTTCGAGGAAGGACAAGAAGAGGACCCCTTCTTGGAGCTCATTCAAGAAGAACCCTTAGACAAAGAATACAACAATGTTTACGAACAACCTGAAGAAGAGTTTGAAGAAGATTTTGAGTTCTCAGACTCTTTCGATGACTTTTTAAAGGGAGTCTTACCTGCTCCAAACCACCGTCTTCCAAACACCAAACCAAGCATACTCAAAGGAAGCTCCTCTGCTTCCAGAGCTGGTAAAGGGGGATCTATAGTGGTCGTGAAAGCTGTCAGGTTCGAGGGTTTCGAAACTGAAGAAGAAGAAGAAGAAGAAGAAGGAAAAGAAGAAGAAAAGCCTGAACCTAAAAAAACAGGTTCAGAGATTTGGAGAGAAGCTGCTCTTGCTGATCCTTATATTGCTGCATGTTTAAAACCCTTCTGTTGGGCTGACGAGGCTGCCAAGGAATTGCCTTTGGTGGAATCATCTGAGAATGAAACCCCATTATGGGGAAACGAAAAACCACTGGGTGACAGGACGTGGTTGGATATCTGGTACGACGCTGCTATGTCTAATATTTCCAAATCAACCACTACTGCTGCCAATGAAAACACTGCTGCTGACTCAGAGAGCTTGACAGGAGACTTCAAACGGGCTTATGAAAGTAACAAAGATTACAATATCGTCCCAAGATTCAAGCTGACAAGCGATAACAAAAGACGGAACTTAAGGTCAAGGAGAAGGGCATAGTTAGCTATGACTACTCGTATACTTAGACGATGCAGAAACTTCCTTTCTGTGATTAAATACTGTTTTTCGCCTTCATTGGAGAAGTAACTGTAAAACTAGCGTACGCTGTACCAAAAAATACATTTTAATCTTGAAAATCGTATCCGTACATATATTTTTAGCCTAAAGTGCATAGGTATGATCCTAAAGCATTGTATTAGTCCATAGAATGCGTCATCAAGTGCCCTTCATGCAACTTTCGTCAATTCTAGTAGCATCTAGTACTACGATAATTTTCGCTATTTTGGGAAAAGGTGTTTTCAGATGTAATGATAGTTTGAACTCAAGTACCACAATTCACTTTTGAGGCAATTCATTCTATCATAAAGGTCTCTTTCTTTCCGTATCTCGCTGGAAGGAGTTTGTAAACTACATCGTGCCTACGAACATGGAAAGCTTTATATTTACTTTTCAGCTGTTACTGGTATGGGTTCAGACCCTTTTCTTCTAAATCTGAGTTTGTGTTTCTTGGATACGGCCTTGGAAGGCTCATTTTCACGAGGAGCTGGTGTAAAAGTCAACTTCAGTACAGAATCCTGGTCTGTATCAGTTTCTGTGGCCGTATTTGCAGGCATAGGAATGGTTGCAAAATCAAAGACTTTCTTTGCTGAAGGAGTAATAGTTGTCTTTAAAGAGGTAGTAGGGGTGGAATGGGACACTTTCGAAGGGTTGGTCAACACTTCTATTTTTTGCTTGATCACTGGAGACGGTGTTCGGCTGTTGAAAGTCCTGCTTGGAACAGGGGGAGGAAGACATAGGCAGTCAATTGACTCGACTGGATTGAATTTGGAAGAATCGACCAGTGGGGAGACAGGCTCGCCTAAATCGATAGATTCAACAGATGGCTCTTTAACTGAGCTTTCAGATATAAACTTATGGTTACCTCGTTTGTCCAAGTAGTCCCCAAAGCCTTCAGAAGGATCTAGTTTGACCTTCTTGTAGTAATACTGTTGCTCGAACAAATGCAACAAGTACCTGTCCAAAACGTAATTGGAGTAATCCCGAAGATTCAATAAGGTTCTGATATGTTTGGAAGATATTTTGTAGAAGCTCTCTGGAACTTCGGAATGCGTATTCGTTATTCTGGACGTTTCACGGTTGGTTTCCCTTTCGATCCCTAAGGGCACAGAGTTGTTAAGATTCACTAAGCCTTTTGTCTTTCTTAGAGCAAGAACTCCAACCTGAAAATAAAACCGTGCCACAAGGTACAACACCAAAGGCACCAACAAGCACAACCGGCAACAATGGACAACAACAGTGGTAACCGGAGAAACAGGCATTTAAAACGGGTTTGTGGTTTTAGAAGAAATAAATGGCTGCGAAATTGAGTTTATACAAGGGCCATTTTTTTCCAATCTAGAATTGGGTTTTTGATAAAAGGCAGTTGGGGGTAAAGTCGTGGGTATGTCATGTGGATGAAATGGTGGAGCAGGTATAATCTATGCTTTACTTTGTAGAGAAACTAACATCAAAAGCAATTGTGTAGTACCAGCTATTTAGCCTATCATTTGTGTGGAATTTCTGTAAATTCAACATAAACGCTCCAGACATTTTTACTCTCTCACCATTCACACTTAACAATCTACTTCACAGCATTTACCCTTAAACAACCACTTCACACCTCTCACTTACATCCAACTTTTCATCCTCACCTCTCTCTTCACTCTTGTTTCCTATTTATCCTCTATATTTTTGCGATCTCATTTTTTCTAAAAACCAACATGATCCACACAGAAGACCCTGTAGTTGTCACGCTCCAACAGCTCGTGGAAGGCATCCCCGATGACACGCTAGACAAGGCATTTGGCCCCGAGTCGCTTGGGATCATAGTGATCAAAGACCTCCCGCTGCATTTTGCCGACTTGCGGTTGAAAGTGCTCAAGAGCGCATCAGTTTTGGCTCACCAGCCCCAAGAAGTTCTAGACAGTTTGGAGGACGAAGAGTCGCTCTGGGTGACAGGATGGAGTTGTGGCAAAGAGAAACTCCGTTCAGGACAGCCTGACTATAACAAGGGGTCGTTTTATGTAAATTGTGCATTCCACAAACAGGACAGTTTGGAGGGACCTGTGGATGCGTTGTGCAAGCAGTTCCCCAACCACAAAACGTACACGAATCCCAACATATGGCCACCGCCGGCAGCAGGGCTAGAGACTTTCAAGAAGGACATGAAGCTGTTATGCAACTTGATCATAGACATCGCAGAGAAGGTGGCTTTGAACTGTGATAATTACATTGGCAAACGATTTGACCTAGAGAAAGACTATCTCCAGAACATCGTCAAGAACTCCACATGCACCAAAGCCCGGTTGCTACACTACTACTCCATCGACGATACCAGCAAACTCCCGGAGAACGACGACGACTGGTGTGGAGAACATCTAGACCATTCTTGTATCACCGGACTTACCTCGGCGTTGTTTATGGATGAAACCAAGGGAATTACCCACGATCTTCCTTCCAACCCCGACCCGGAGTCGGGGCTTTACATCAGGAACAGAAAGAACCAGGTTGTCAAGGTCAATATCCCCAAAGACTGTGTTGCTTTCCAAACAGGTAGCGCATTGCAAGAAGTGTCTCAGAATAATTTCAAAGCGGTACCGCATTACGTCAAGGGCACCAAAATGCCCCACATTGCCAGGAACACGTTGGCGGTATTCTGCCAGCCGGACTTGGACCAGATGGTCAATGCCACTGAGAACTTTGCCGATTTTTCAACCCGGATTTTGAACGCTAACCATTAGGTGTAGCATTGTGCAGCGTTAACTAAAATCGCATCGCTTTTTTTTTATCTATTTATTTCGTTCAATATATGATACTCCATGCAGACGGCTCCTAAACCCAACGATACAGTAAAGGCCATAGACAGATTCAACGTGCCGACGACGGACGAAGAGGTGCGAGCGGCGCTACGCAAATTGGGCGAGCCCGTGACGTTTTTTGGTGAAGATAAGCCTGACAGAAGAGAACGGCTAGTCAGATTGATTAATGAAGCCAAACACACCAATTTCGGCGACAACGTGTATGTGGAGGAAACCAACGAGGGCAGCGGCGACGTGAGCATGGAAGAGCTGGACCTGGAAGACGAGGAGTTCTACACGCCGGGACCAAAGGAGTTATTGGCGGCTAGAAAGAGTATGTTGAGCTACTCCATAGACGCTGCCAAAAGGCGAATTGCCCGTCTCCAGAACACGTACGAGCCTGACTATATCAAGGTGTTGAAGCACCGGCGGCTTCTCAACGCCAACTTGGGCCGGCTCGAGTTGTACGGGACGCAGATGATCCCGAATAACCAGCGTGCTGTTTCCACAGTCCGGTACAGTCCCAGCGGCAAGAATGTGGCATGTGGGTCCTGGGACGGCAACGTGTACATTCTTGACAAGCAGCTCAGCGTAGTCGCTCGCCTGACGCCCGGGTACCACGTGGAAAAGGCAAGTGGGTTGGACTGGCGGGACGATACTACGCTTATAAGTGGAGGAGCAGAGGGGGACGTTAACTACTGGAATATTCCTGCAGACACCGACTCAGAACCTGACATGCTTGTGCCGAGCAAGACCATCAAAGCGCACGAGTCTCGGGTATCCAAGGCGTTATTCCATCCCGATCTACGCCATTTTGCTACCACCTCTTTTGACCAGACCTGGAAGCTATGGGACCACGAGACCGGCACAGAGCTCCTTCAGCAGGAAGGACACCTGAAGGAAGTGTTCTGCGGGGACTTTCACCCCGATGGAAGCATTCTAGCCACAGGTGGGTTGGATGCTATAGTGAAACTTTGGGACATGCGCAGTGGCAAGCTTATCAACAATCTTTGCAGCCATATTCAGGGCATTTACAGTTTGGCATGGAACCCCAATGGATACTACCTAGCCAGCGGCAGCGGCGACTGCTCTATCAAGATCTGGGACATCCGAAAGTTGAACGGCGATCTTAACAGTGGCCAAAAAGAGGTGTTTTCCATTCCAGCACATAAGAAGCTCGTCAGTGATTTGAGATTCTACAAGGGCCACAATACTGCGTTCCAAGCACAGCCGGTAACAGACGAAAACGACCAGAATCCCAGCAGTGTGTCTTGTGACGGCACCTTCTTGGTCAGCAGCTCGTACGACAACTCAACGGCCATTTGGAGCACCGACAGCTGGATAAAGGTGGGACAATTGCCTAGTGCCGATAAGGTGATGAGCTGCGACATTTCTCCCGACACTGGCAGCATTTTGACGTGCCACTGGGACAAGTCGGTGAAAATATGGGCGTTGGAGGAGGTGTAACAGAGAATGAGTAGAAAATAAATAGAGAATAAACACCGGTGTAAGATGCAAACTGCAGGGCATATGCTTTTGGTGGACACACGCCGTCGCTAAATGTAGCACAAATAGTTCCCAAACGAGAAAAAAAAACCTACCAAAACATGGATTTACTTAGGATACTAGATTCAACGCCGGAACCGCCCATAGTGGAGCTTGAAATAGACCAGCACAACGACAGCGGCGAGTACACGCTAGCCACGCCGATTTACGAGTTCCAGCGAGAGTTGACCGACCAAATAGTGTCGTTGCACTACTCTGATATTTTAAAGTATTGTGAGACAAACGACAAGACAGAATTGATAGTTAAATCGTTGGAGATATGTATCCAGAACTGTACGTTGGTGTCGTCACATCCGTACTTGTTGATAACGCATTACATGCCCAAGAATTTGCTCCAGCGGGACATGGCGTTGAAATTGGCCGAGACCAGCGGCAAATTTAACGTGCTTAAAGATTTGATCAATGTGATATGCCGCAGCTGTGACACCATATACGGGGTGAAGAAGAACGGCAGGGGCAAGAAGACGGGCAATGGCGGTGTCGGTGGCGGCGCAGGGACGGCGGCGGACCCCAACCACAAACATGTGGCCATTGTGTTGAGCAACATCAACAAATTGATCGATTTGGTCGAGGCCTTGCTTATAGGCAATGTGGACAGGCCCATAAAGCTCAAACGGTACGTGGGCAACTACCTTCGAAGAGACCACAAGAAGAACGAGCCCGATAACGCCAACGTGACGATCCATTTGATCCCTGGCGATTTCAACGACATGAAGCAGGAGCTTGTGGGGTTCAAGTTCGATTTGGTGATCAAGTTTGACGACTTGGTGCCTGACGACTTCGTGGCAAGGCTAAGGGGTCAAAACCGACTGTTCCCGCTGAACATGGTGAGATTGGTGCCTATGCTAAGCATCGAACACTGCAAGATCTTCTATGAGCCATACCAGAACGACCCCAAGTACTTGTACAAGTTGATATCTGCCATAGTGTGTCTTCGGGACCAGATAGGTGTGCTTCCGCCGGACATCTTCCCTATCTACAACCAGGGGTTGAACTACTTGTCGGGATTCTTTGTGGAGCTTTTTGGGAAAGACGTTTACCCGGTATGGCCATTGCCTGCGTTGTCGGCCATTCCAGACTTTTCGGCCATCGATGTGGAAAAATCCTTGCTTACAGAGGTGAACTTCCACTACACGCCCTACGACAACGAGTTGGCCAACGGCAACGATAAAAACGATGATGACGACGCCGACACAGCGGTTTCGGGCCGTAGGTCAAAGAAACACCATAAGAGACCTAAAAAGACATACTACGAGCTTAACCGGTTGCAACTGAACTATATCACGAATCCTTTGACTAACAATTTTGATAAGTTGATCGGGATCTTCAACCACAATATCATGAACGGGCACAAGGTCAACTACTTGACGCATAAATTGTTGACTCAGATCAACAACTTGTACATGGAATACGAGGTGGTTAAGCAGGAGTACGATATCCACACAGATTTCAATCAGGAGGAAGTACAGACCAACCGAGTGGGCAGAAGGTACCATGAGTTGAACAAGGCGTCCAGCAGTCTCGTGGGGGACATTGACCACTCTCAGTCTCGAATAGACTTGGGCAACAAGAAAGTAGTCAAGAGAACTGAAGAGATCGAGACTGTGAAGGCAGACATAGAGAAAATGAAGCAGCAGCTAGAAAAGTACAGTGAACAGGAAGGTATCAAGCAATTTGAAAAGAAGATCAAGCTCGTGGAGAACCAGATGAAGATCTGGCAGTTGTCCAAGTCTATCCATGATAGTATCACCAAGATTGGGTCCAAACAGGAAGAAAAGAGCTATATGAAGACAGAGTACGAGAAGTCGGTGCAGCTGATCAAAGACCTGAAGTCCACACTTGAGGATTTGAAGGAATTGAACGATAACTTGAACAAGAGATACGCCAACTTCAAAGACCAAGACACCGAAGAGCTCAAGGCGTTCAGAATCGAAAGAAACCAGCTCATTGGCAGGATTGACAAGGCTAGAGAGGAAAACGAACAGTTGAAGGCGAAGTTGGTGAAGTCGTTCCGGTACTTGAGAGACTCGTCCCACTTGAAAAAACGAAAGGGCAGGGGCATTACTCCGAAGTAGAAAAGAAGGGAAGAAGGATGAGATAAGGAAGAAGAACGATTAGTCAGACGATAGGAAGACTGATAATGTCCAAAAGATAAGGAAAATAATTCAGCAGACTTGCATTAATGTACAGAAGACAAGATCCAATAGCAGAAGAAATTACAATGTATATATAGGCATCTCGGACCGCATGCCATCAAGCACCAAAACGTTGTTGATAGGACTCTCCTTCTGGCCCAAGTACTGGATGACGTCCTGGGCCAAAGTGCCTCCTAAAATAGCAGCAGTAGGTGAAAATTCAATAAACGCCTGGTTCTTAAACTGGTCCACATACTCTGTGGTGATGATGTCCGGGCTCATGTTCAATTTCTGGCACGTCTCCACTGCTTTTTGGCGTAGTTCCTCTGCCAGTATATCAAAACTGCGTTCTATGTCAAATAATGCAAGAGTTATCGGCAACGCAGGCGATAATCTCTTAAGTTGTCTTCTATTCAACTGCTGGGGCAACAACGGCGACGTAAAGATGTCTGAAAGCACGGAGTATGTGTCTTTCACCGTCACTGTCTCTTTTTCATTCAGGCCGTTGCCTGTCACCTCTGTTATCACTTTTCTAAGATTCAATTTGGTGCCTGGCTGTCTTGCCTGGTTCCCCTTGTCCTTTTCTGACACCGACACGTGCTCTATAAGGTCTGTGAAGATGTAGCCAAACATGCCGTGAAGCCCTGACACGTATAGCGGGATATTGAACTCTCTGGTGACGGCATTCAACACATTGATCTCGTTCTTGGATATTTCAGTGGCTATGACCAAATCGAATTTTTTGAAGTAGTTTTTGTCAGCCGCCACTATATCTTCGAATCTGCTGGTGTTCACACTGATCTCCACCCGGTTGTTCAACTCTTTGATCAGATCCACCACATGGGGGAGCTTTAATTGTCCGATTTTGGTGTCGTCATTGGGCAAGAAGAACTGGGCAGCGAAATCCTGCGGTTGGATGGTCGAATGGTCCATCAACTCAATGGAATTGATTCCTCCCAACACAAGGTTCTTAACAGTCTCGGTTCCAATGGCGCCGACGTTGATCAAAAGCAATTTGGCTGACCTTAAACGCAATTGGGTGCCCATACCCCATAATCGGATCTGCCTGTCGTAAAGCGCTATTTCGTCTACAAAAAAGGTTAGTTTTGACTTTTTTAGAGACCTGGCGGGACATGGTTCCATATAATGGCTGTTTCGGCCCTTGAAAAGCTTTACATACCTCGTGATAATTCTTGTACTGTCATTTAGGCAGCTGAATATTTTTGATTTTCAGTTTTTGTTTTCGCTGCCATTTTTCTTATTTTTCACTGTACACAAAAGAGTGCATAGCATGGAATGATTTTTATTGTCACTATAAAAAGGTCTAGATGCCAAAAGAGACACTAGGAAGATCCAGAAACAACCAATTTCTGCAAGTGGCTCATGAATACTTGCAAAGACACGTCATCGGTCAAAACAACGGCCCCATTGCCCACGATATCTTGGTTGTTATAAGAAGTGGAAGGATTCAACTTGGAGTACAAGAATCTTGCTTGAGAGCCTCCTTCTTCTGTGTCGATGAATCTAGGCAACGGGAACCTATCCACCAACAATTCTGCCGCTTCCTGTTTGGGTTCTTCCAATAATTGCTTGAAATTAGCATACTCTGGCAAATCTTGGTACCCGGCTTTTCTCCATTCACTAATAGTCTTACCGTGGTAGATCAAAATGTGGAAAAAGGTGTCCAACAACAAGATCACGTCGTCCTTGACAGACACAGAATCCAACAACACAGCTTGAGGCTCGGAGTCCAATTGGAAAGACGTCAACGTTGGCTGGATCATGATCAACGAGTTGTTACAGTCTTCCGAGAGCAAAACGTGTCTGTAGAAGGCCGTTTCATCGGGGGAGTTGTTGAACACTTGCAAGAACTGGGATCTTCTCAAGTAGTAGATGAACTGTGGGTACAACGAGAATTGAGGACTCAATCTGAACGATTCGTCCAGATCTTTCCTGTAATCGGCAAATTTCTGGCACAATCTGATCAACATTCTGTCGACCCATCTTAAGACGTCGGCCCCGTCGTCCTGCTCCGACTTGAACAATGTCACTCTCGACATGATGACGGCAGCGGCCTCTTGGTCGAAACTCTGGGTCAACACTCTTTCGTCGCTGGTCAACAAGTTGGACACAGTGGTGACTCTTAATCTATAAGTTCCGGAGCTGTGCTGGTAGTGGGTGATGAATTGAATGAAACTTTGGGCGTTCGGTGGTAAGCTCATGGTGTTGGCGATATCAAAGAACACGGCATAGGTATGTTGAGGCGATAATCCACAAAGTTTGTATTGAGAAGTACCACCAATTCCCACCTCTGTTTCCGAGACGTTAGGCTTTTTGCTGCCCATGGAGGAGGCATGGCCGATCAACCCACTGACCTTCAATTCCTTCGAGGTCTTGATATCCAAAACCCCGTTGAATCCCATCGACAAGAACCCCTCGTTGTCTTTATTGAACAATCTTCTCAAAGATTGCTTGAAAATGGCGGTGGTGAAGGCATCAGTCAATAACAAAACCCCACCGGTGACATTACACAAGTCTTTCATCTCTGAAACCCCGATCTGGTCCAAACACCCTCCAAAAATGTCGACAATATGACTATTTTTCACCACTTTGTCGGCAATGGATTTGTAGAACTTGGTGGCTTTCTTGTAGTGTTTGGCACTGTCCTTGTCGATGTCAGAATGGGATCTGATGGGCTCTTTCAACTTGTTGCTGACAATCAAGCCCGGCTCCAAAGTACATGGCCCACTGCTGAATAACATAAGTCTGGCACCGAACCCAGAAAACGTCAACCCCAACAAACTAGCAGCAATGTTCAAAGCAGAACCAGTGGCTCTCAAAGGTCTGTCTCCATTGGCCACGGCCCAGGGGTCTCTGGACAAGTTCTCCAAGATACTTGTCAACTGGAACTCCACATCCTCCAAGGGCAAAAAGAATCTGTTCAAAGAATTGGCGTATTGGTTTGGTTGTTGGAGGTGGGGAGGCTGGCCAGGAACGTTGTTGGTGAACATGGGCTTGTTCAACATGTCGCTGATCTGCTTCTCGTTGTACAACTTGTCGCCCCTGAAAATGTACGACTTGTTGATGGACTCGGACCCCAAATCGTGAAGTTGCACCATGGTGCCGTAGGTGATCAAACCAATTAAGGCGTTGGGGGGCAACAAGTTCAAGGAAACAACCAAAGATTCCTTCAACGCCTTCAAGTTGTCTTCATCCTGGCATAAGTCAATGACAAACAAGAAGATGGGAGGGGTTTGGACGGGTCTGGAAGTGATATACTCGATGGTGGATGCGCCACCTGTCAATTCCAAGGGCAAATTTTCCTGGGTAATGCCCTGGTAGTGGGAAGGCAACGGGTTTCTGTTGCCACAGAGAGGACAGCTCCAAGACCCGGTGGGATCAATGACACAGTAAGGGTTCAAAATGGCCTTACAGGTCTGTTTCAAACAATAAATGGGATCATATTGAGCCACCGGCAATTCGTACAGTTGGCGGTTCATCAAGGGCGTGTACAAACAGCCAATTGGCACCACCACCTTGTTTGCTTCCACCTTTGTGGCGGGGAACGTGTTCCAGCTGAATCTTAAGCCGTTAAGATCTTCTGCTTCTTCGAAATCCATAGTTGGAGGTTTTGGAATTTTGTTTACGTGTAGAAATTCGACGACGAAGTGAGCAACGACATGCCGCGACTTTGCGACATTTGACCGACTTGCAAATCATGTTTCCGCATCCTAGGGTCGTGGCTAGAAATCTGGCGTGCCCCTACCGATTATACTGTCCCCCCGACTGCAAAAGGCAACTACTGCTGTCACCAGGCCTTGGGCCCCTAAACACGTGCTACAGCTCATCTGGCAGTTTCCCAAGCCCCAACACTTGCTGTTATCCCTTTCAACCGGTTCCAAATCCCGTTCCATCTCCCTATATGCCACTCGGAGTTTATGGCTACTCGGAGATTACGCCTTCCCCAGATTTCAAATAGCTGCAGGTGTTAAGCAACAAGGGTATAAAAGCCCCGGAAAATCCCTAAAAAAAAAAAACCACATTCACAGGCAAGCGACTCCCCGCCATTTCTCTGTCACATATGTCTCTCTATAAAGCGGCGGACGTTTTTTCTCCTAAAATAAGGCGCTTAAAACGGACCTTCTCCGGATTCCAGTTGCACTTTTTTTTTCTCAAAGAAAAAACTTTAATCCAAAAATTTTCTCTATCGAGTTTTCTTTGTATGATCTGAATCCATGCTGCCGCCACAAACAGAAGCAGACTTGGTGGCCAAAAGTGACGTCAGCGTCAAGGTGCTTTCCAACGGGAAGGTTTTGAAAGTGCAAAAAAGAAGACAGAGACGAATTTTGAGCTGTATTTATTGTCACAGCAAAAAGATCAAGTGTTCAAGGGTTTTGCCTACATGCAACAACTGCGAGAAACTAGGGCTCACGTGCCAGTACTTTGCCAACGACCGGATCAGCAAGGGCGGCAAGAACAAGAAGCGCAACAGTAGGGACGAATCCGACATGGTTAGCGCCACCAGTGATGGAAGTAATGGCAATAAGGATCTCACGGATGGGGCTTCGGACGAAAATGGGGTGGGTGGCGCCAACGGCTCGAGTATTGACCACGGGATGATGATAAACGACGACGGCGCCCACACCGGCATAGGCTTAGAGAATTTGAGCTCCAATTTCCCGAATTTGCCCAAGCTGTTGTTGCAGACGCCGGTCATGAACAATTTGAGCCACAACATCACCAACTCTTATTTCAGCAACAACAACGGCACCGCCGCCAGCGCCGCCCACGACACCGCCAGTACCTCCAGCCAGGCCGACAACAAGGAAGAGTACTCGTTCAACCTCAGTTCGTTCACGTTTGCCAACTATCCTACCTCCTCCTATAAGCTTGCAAGTGGCCTGCTGCCTTCACAAACACAGAATCTTTTGGGCAGGACCTTCAACGACCATATCTTGGGCAATCTCAATGCGGTACGTCCCTCACAGCCTCCTCCCGCACAGACGGCGTCCCAGACACACACCCAGAGCCAGCCCCAGCAGCCGGAGCCTCATGCGGCTGTCAATTCGGCACTTATCAGCAGAACCAACAGTGGGACCAATATCTCGTCGCTTTTCGCCAAAAACCCCAGCCACCTTTACCCCACGGGGCCCAACGGAGCAGCTATTGGCAATTTCGTGGACCTGAGACCCGCCAGCACCTCCAATTTCCAAACAGACCAGCCGGTGTCGTCACATTACCTAAACTCGTCTTCGTTTGAGTTGCTGCACAACTTCGACAACACCAAGAACTTTTTGAACGGTACAAACACCTACTACGACAACGAGAACTTGCTTGAAGACTTGGAAGACCATTTGCCCACGTCCAAAGAGAAATCTTACGAGTTGGTGGAACGGTACTTGAACTCGGTGCACCTTTTGTTGCCTATTATCACCAACATCGACGATTTCGTCAGCGAACACGACAAGTACTGGAACGAGTGCAATCCTTTCGACAAGGACTCCAACAACTCGTTGACGGACTTCAACTTTTTGCAGTTCTACACGCTATATTTTCCGATTCTTTATGCTGCCACCATCAGTGAGTTTGAAGAGTACGACAATCTTCTACTCAACCAAGACATCAACAAGTACTTGAAGGGGTTCAACAAGATCTGCCAGTACTACAACTATCCGCACGGGCTCAAGATCATTCCGTTGTTGCTAGGCAATGTGATCATCCAGTCGACATCGCCAAATCCCTCCACAATGGAAATGTCTCAGATTGTTAGGTACGCCAAGTTCTTGCAGATGAACAAAGACCCGGTGTTGTCGCTTAAAATCAAGAACCCTGAGATCGTCAAGTTCAGACGGTTGCTTTGGTGGACGATTTTTGGGTTGGACTGCTTGACAAGCCATAATTTCTGCTTACCACCGATCTGTAAGTTTGAGGACTTCAATGTGCAATTACCAAGTGAAGAAGAGCCCATTATCAATGATGCTGGTGAAGTTGTGGACACTCAGTTGAGCGTTTCCACGTTGAGTTTGAATATAAAGTTCAAGTTCGACCGCATATTGAACGAGTTGGTGTCACAGCTCCATAACGAGCTGACAAAGACCATATCCCATGCGAAGATCAATGAGATCAAAGACATGATAACGGAGTTTTTTGAGTTTATCCACTTGTCCATCAATAAGATGAACTTGTACCATAAAAAGTATCCACCCAAAAGCATGAACGAAATGAACTTTGTGAATTTTATCAAGAACCACAGCTGGAGTTTTGTGGACAGGGCGTTGATGTTGCTCCACAAGAAGTTCTTGCTTAGCGAAGACTTGCCTAACGGGGAACAACAGCTTCGTATGCATATTCTTGGACAAAATAGAAACGATAATCTGGATCTCCTGATAAGAAACGAACGGTCCAATTCTGATGCTTCTCAGTCCATAGAATCAACTTATTCTGTGCACCTAACCAAGCCCAGAAACGGCCTTCTCTCATTCAACCAGTTTGAGGATACATTCCAGCCTTTGGCCGAAAGCAATTTGATAAAAAACATCACGAATTTCCAAGCCCTTAATATCAACTTGAACCCGGATTTGAACAAATACAGCCATTTCAGCTACGAAGATTTCAACAACAACCTTATTCCAGCGATTCTTCACAATTTGAACGATTTCCTCAAATATAACGATTTCTTGAAGTTTGGAAAGTTCAATTGGTATGTTAAAAGAACAATCCCACTTGACTCCATTATTCTTCTTTTCATTATAATGATAGTCAAGTTTAAGTTTGAAATGATGAAATTCAATGAGCTTATTATTTACGTCAAGTTAATCAACAAGTCGTTGTTCATTTTGAATAGGAAATGGTTCAAGAACGAAAAGTACAAGAGGATGTTATCATTGACGAATTTGACATGGGAGTTCATTTTAAAGAAGTTCCGGATTCTTCAACTCATCACTAAGTTCACCAATACCAATTTTTCCATTTCCAATTCGACCAAAAGCAAGTTTTTCAACAAGTACCAATACTTCAACCACCAGCTTACAGGGTACTTGAACACGGCCGAGATTTTCAAGACCATGAAAGTAGCCCAGCCAGCATTATCAATGGACTTGATCAACAAATTGAACAATCAAAGACTCAAGAACATTCCTGCTTCTCCAGAATCGCCACACTTGGAAATGGCGCCCTTAACTGGGTTTGATGATCATGCCTTCTTTATCGGAGACTCACCTAAGCCCAAAGTCCATTTTGACTTGGACGACGAGATCATGACGTCACTGGTAAGCAAGTATTCAGATTCCACCATTAATTTGGTGGAGTCCACAGAAGTGGTGGAAATAAATAACGATTTTAATGTGGATTTCAAGATTTTAAGCGAGTTTCCTGTTAATGACTTGGACACTAACGAATTGGTGGTGTTGCAGGAGAAAATAGCTTTTGATTTGAAGAACAATTATGTGGATATTAATGACTATTGTGCTTTTTATATTAGTTTGGAGAACATTCTTCATGAACTTATCAACTACATTGACTAGAGAGTTTGGGATAGGTTTGATCAGATAGGATATTTATTGTAATATATGTAAAAGAAAAGAATAGTTTGATGTAGATTGAACAAAAAAGGAGACTATATAATTTTGCAGCCATTACCGTTTTGCAGCCGTCCTTTTAAATTTTCTGGGGGCAAAAATACCAGAAATTGCCTGGCTAGCTCAATCGGCTAGAGCGTTTGACTTTTAAATTTATTTAAAGGTTATCAAAAGGTTGCGGGTTCGACTCCCGCGTCGGGCTTCTTTTTTTTGTCTTTTTCGTTAAACTTTTAACCTTTTTTATCGTAAACCCTATCTTTTAGAGCATCTTATGAAATTAAAAAAATGAATATGAAAACTGAATATGTATTCGGGAATTAAACAATAAATAATGGAAAAGGGATTTCACATACATACACTAAACTTTAAAACCCCTCCTTTTGCTTTTTGAGGCTTAAACACAATAATAAATAATTCATTCAATCATTTAAGAAAATGTTTAAGCAGCAGCTTCAGCCTTAGCGGCGGCCATTCTGTTTAATGCAGAACCGTATTTGAACCATTCAATTTGTTCACTGTTGAAGGTGTGAGATAATGGAGTTTCCCAAGCTTCACCGTCTTTTGGATGAACTCTCATGGTGATGTTCTTACCTGGAGTTAATTCGGTTAAACCGATTAAGGAAATTTCATCATCTGGAGTGATTCTGTCGTAAGCAGCAACGTCAACAAAGTTCAATGGTAATAAACCTTGTTTCTTCAAGTTAGTTTCGTGAATTCTGGCAAAAGATTTAGTAATGATAGCGAAACCACCCAAGAATCTTGGTTCTAAAGCAGCGTGTTCTCTGGAAGAACCTTCACCGAAATTTTCATCACCAATGACAACCCAAGTTCTACCAGAGTCTCTGTAATCAGCAGCAGTTTCTGGAACACCCTTGAATTCACCAGTGTAGTGGTTCTTAATGTTGTTGGCTTCACCATTTTCAGCGTTAATAGCACCAATCATATAGTTGTTAGAAATGTTTTCCAAGTGACCTCTGTATTTCAACCAAGGACCGGCCATAGAAATATGATCAGTAGTAGTTTTACCAACGGCTTTGATTAAGATTGGTAATCTTTCAGCGTCTTTACCGTTCCATGGTTTGAAAGGAGTCAATTTTTGTAATCTGTCAGATTTTGGATCAATGACAACTTCAACAGAAGCTCTGTCTTTTGGAGGAGCTTGGTAAGTGTTGACACCCTTGTCGTAACCTCTTGGTGGTAAACCAACACCAACTGGTTCTTTCAATTTGAATTCATTTCCGTTAGCATCTTTCAAAGTGTCAGTGATTGGGTTGAAACCTAAGTCACCAGAGATGGCGTAAGCAGTAACCATTTCTGGAGAAGCAACGAAAGCGTGAGTAGCTGGGTTACCATCGTTTCTGGAGGTGAAATTTCTGTTGAAAGAAGAAACAATGGTGTTCTTGTCACCTTTCTTGATATCTTGTCTGTCCCATTGACCAATACATGGACCACAAGCGTTGGCCATGACAACACCACCGAAATCTTCAAAAGTGGCTAATTGACCGTCTCTTTCAATGGTAGCTCTGACTTGTTCAGAACCTGGAGAAACAGTGTAAATAGATTTGGATTTCAAACCGTGAGAAGCAGCATCTTTAATGATAGAAGCAGCTCTGGTCATATCTTCATAAGAAGAGTTGGTACAAGAACCAATCAAACCAACTTTAACTTCTAATGGCCATCCGTTAGCAATGGCGGTTTCTCTCATCTTGGAGATTGGAGTGGCCAAATCTGGAGTGAAAGGACCGTTAACGTGAGGTTCTAAAGTGTTCAAGTCGATTTCAATGACTTGATCGTATTCACAACCTTCATCGGCTTTTAAGAAATCACCCTTGTATAAGTTGGCAAATTCAGCGATTTGAGATCTACCAGTGGCATTCAAGTAGTCAACCATGGAGTTGTTGAATGGGAAAACAGAAGTAGTAGCACCAATTTCAGCACCCATATTACAGATGGTACCCATACCAGTACAGGAGAAGGTTTCCACACCGGAACCGAAATATTCAACAATGGCACCAGTACCACCCTTGACGGTAGTAATACCAGCCAATTTCAAGATGATATCTTTTGGAGAAGTCCAACCAGACATTTTACCGGTCAATTTAACACCAATAATCTTTGGGGCTTTTAATTCCCAGGCCAAATCAGCCATGACATCGACGGCATCAGCACCACCAACACCAATAGCTAATTGACCTAAACCACCAGCATTTGGAGTGTGAGAATCAGTACCAATTAACAAAGCACCTGGGAAAGCATAGTTTTCCAACACAATTTGATGGATAATACCAGAACCTGGTTTCCAGAAACCTAAATTGTATTTAGCACAAGCAGAAGCTAAGAAATCGAAAACTTCTTTGTTCAAATCAATGGCTCTAGCCAAATCCTTAGCAGAACCAACTTGAGCTTGAATCAAGTGATCACAGTGAACAGTGGAAGGAGTGGCAACTTGTGGCATACCAGCAGACATGAATTGTAAAATAGCCATTTGAGCGGTAGCATCTTGACAAGCAACTCTGTCAGGTCTTAATTTAAGGTAAGAAACACCTCTTTCAATTTCTTGTCCATGAGGATCATCTAAATGACCGTATAACAACTTTTCAGCATAAGTTAAAGGTCTGTTTAATCTTTGTTTGACAATTTCAACATTTTCAAGGTTTTTCTTGTATTGAATGAAAGAAAAATCTTCTAATAAATTTTGGTTAACTTGAGAATCTCTGGTTAATGATGCAGTAGCTAAACTACGAACATTGTTAACTTTGATAGCTCTTCTTGTAACAGACAACATGTTTTTTTTAGTAGTTTAACAAAAAAAAGAACTTAAGTAAAAACCAAAGAAAAAGAAGGAAAGGAAAAAAAATTGTGCAAATTTGATTCGTTATATATTGTGAAAAACCATGGGGCAGGGATTTTTTTTTTAAAACTGGTGGATAAAATCCGGGTTACAACCTATTTTGGCCAATGAGAATTGAACTAATACAAATAAAAAAATTGGTGCGGGATGTATTTCCGAGGGTGTCAAGCCCTCGAATGTGCGCGGATCAGTTTGACCGTGGTCTGGTTTCGGATCAGTATAAGCACATGCTTTTAAGGGGTTTTTTTCTTTGTTTTAGGTGAAAATTGACTTTGCGCTTGGTGTGCGGGTAGGGTGAGCGGACTGGGTATGGGATGGGTGTTTTGGTGATGTTTGGGTGATACAAAGGGGGAGATTATTGGTTGTTTGGGGTTAGTAAACAAAATGTGCTGAAAGGAACAAGATTCAAGTGCGTGGGCCGGAAGTGCCCTCGGAAGTGCGGAGTAAGTTCCGTTCTCCAGATTTCGTGAAAATTGTTGGTGATGCTTATGGGCATGAAGTAATTGGCTTAAAGATTTTTCGGAGCCGACGGTCGAATTGGTAGGGGCACGCATTTTTAAAAATGTCGTTGGGTATTATGTCGGTTTTATCGCTTTTTGTCGTGGTATCACGTGCCTCTTCTCGCGTGACTGGTCACTATCGCGACTGCACCCTTAACATCACCACTATCTATCTACAACCTCCCCATATCCAAAAACTCCAACAAAACACAAATTATGAGCCCTCAATGGCTTCCTCAGAACATACAGAAGCGGCTACTTCTATACGTTCTCCAGCAATTGTCGCTCTTTTCCGAAATAGACTTACCCAATCTAGAACAAGTCTCCCTAAACAACATCCATCTTAAGAATTTGCTGATTGATCCAGAAAAAGTAGGCGCTTTTCTCCCCGGATGTAATCTCCGGTACGGCCAGGTCGGCAGCCTTGAATTGAACGGAGGCGTTATGGACGGCGTAAACGTGGAGGCGTCAGATGTGGATATGGTGGTGGCGGTTAATCCCAATATTGATGTTGATCAAGATATATCCAAAAGCGTGCAGTTTCTGTTGGCCCAAAGCACACAGGACCTTGCCAACACGATCATCTTGGGCCAGTCCAGCATTTTGAACGAGTCGTTGGCAGACTCGTTGTCGAAGCTTCAAGAGAGCGGAGACTTGGAGCAAGAAAGACAGAATGGTAGCGAGCAAGGCGACAGCGAGTCTGGTAGTGCCACCGATACGCTGACGAGCTCGACGCCCAAGCCGTCGGCGCTTAAGGGCGTGGTGGACCGGGCCGTGGAGTTGGCGCTCCTGCGGTTGCAGGTGAAGGTGAAGAATATTCGTATCAAGTTGATCTCAGAGCTGGCAGAGTTGGTGGTTAAGGTGGAGACTGTGGGGTTCAGTACGGTCAACGGGACCCGGGCGGTGAAGTTGGGCGGCGTGGCTGTGGAGACGTTGAAGCCGGACGTCAATGCAGGCGATGAAGAGAAAGAGAAAGGCGAGGAAGGAGAGAAAGGCGAGGAAGGAAAGAAAGACAAGAAAGGCAACGAAACGACTGACAACGACAAAAGTGACAGCGACAATGACGACAACGTCAAAAGTGTCAACGACGACAAAAGTGACAAAATTGACAAAACCAACAACAACGACCTCAAAAGTGACAGTGACAAAAGTGACAGCGACTCCGACAACGACTACGAGCCCCTGCTCATGGATAGCATGGTCTTCACCCACCAAGAAGCCAGCTCCATCTACATGTCGGCCACATCCCTGTCGTTCCGAGACCCTGAAGCCGAAGCCAAACCAAAACTCACAGGCACAGCGGGCACTCTGCCTGTGATCATCCATGTCCACGAGATTGAACTTGAATTCGAAGGCCTAGGCAAGATCTCCAATTTGCATGTGGTTCTCGACGCCGTCAAACTAAGTTGTACCCCCCTAGTGCCCACAGCATTGTCTATCATCAACGGCATCACTCGGGGCTTCAAACTAAAGGTTTATCACAAACGAAAAGAGGCCAGTAAGGTTAACCAATATAAACCCAGCTCCCGGTTCCCACAATACCACCAGCAAGACGACGAACTTGAGGAAGAACCACAAGAAGAAAATGACGAAGACCTTTTCTTTGACAGATTATCGTTCACGTCTATTCAAATTAGCCTCACGTCGGCTATTCTTGCCAACGGCCAGTGGGCCAGCCCACAAAACCACCTTTATTTGGACCTCAGCAACAGCAACGTCAAGCAGAAAAGCGGCACTTTGATCTACGGCGGCATAGAGTCGTTTAAGGTGCTAAAAGTGGTGGACGGGGCACAGGTCCCAGTGCTTGTGTTCAAAGAAGAGGAGGAACAGGCAAAAGCGGATATCAGGTTCGAGTTGTTCAGCAAGATCTCCAGCGACTACAAGATCAACGAGTTTACGTTCTTGGTTTCCAAGCCCTGTGCAATTGACTTGGATCCGTCCACCATCCACCACTTGGTGGAGTTTTCAGAAGCTTTGAGTTTGGTTTCCAACTCCCTAAAGAGCCTTTTTTCCACTTTGGATGTGTACAAGTCGCTTGTGCAGGAACCAGTGGTGAAAAAAGACAATTTGGATAACCATGTCATCTTCCAGGCTTCCCATATTGATCTTTGCATCAGTTTAACCACCTCAGACAAGTTGAAAGTGCAAGTGCTTCCCATATCAATGAATCTGTTGAATGACGAACTAAAATGCCAACGGATAGTCGTGGACGCAGAAACTGCTGTCAACGGCACTGACTCTGTGGTGAAAAATCGAATAGCTTCGTTTTCAAACGTGGTTCTTTCTACAAAGCTCCGGGACTTCAAATCCTTCATCAACCACACTAATTTGTTTGCACGAGGTATAAATTTGAGCAGTTCTGTCAACTTCAACATCAGCAAAATCAACATTGAAGTGCCTTTCGCCGTTTTGAAGTCATTTGTGCAACACGGGTCTGATTTGAAGGATTACTTGGCCGACCAGCCAAGCAGGTACGATATGAAAGTGCTTCAAGTGGTCCTGGGCTCTACTACCAGCTCCATGCACAGTGCGTCGAAGAAGTTCCGAAAACGGGTGAATATCATGCCCAATAGCATGAAGAATGTCATCGACTTCGATATCCATTTCGAAGAGATCAACTTCAGCGTGGTAGAAGTGTCTAAGCTGTTTGGAGACATCATCGGCCGAATCACCAATGCCAATGTCTTCAAAAGCAACGACGACTGGAATGTGGTGGTGAAAGGCGTCAAATTGAACAGGGTTTGCCATGCCGTCAAGGAGAAGTTTGTTTATTACTACGACGAAAAAGCAGACCAGTCCGGCTACAGCGACCCGGTGGTTATTGTCCAGTTGAAATCGTCCGGCAACATCGAGTTCAAGCTTCAGAAGATGGTCATTGAAGTGTATAGTGACTGGCAGCAGTTGTTTGAAAAAGATCTCGAAGAAATAGAAGAGAAACTAGACCATCCCAACAAAGTCACCTATAAGCTTAACCCCAAAAGTGGTGTGCCTCAATCAGAAAAGAAATTAGACGTCCGGGTGCATTTGAAGGACTGTTTGATAGGCGTGACACCACGGCAGCTAACTTGCAAGAGCTACTTAAACATTCATCAGATGAGCAGCGACGTGATGGTTCATTCCGACCAGATTTACGTGAAAACAACCATCAGGGACTTGACGGTGTTGCTAATTGACGATTTGGCTGACCTCAAACCCGTCAACCACCAGAAGTTCAAGCTTCTTCATATGACACCATTGACGTACTTTTTGAACCGGGGATATTTGTCTGTTGGTAACATCAACAATCTCCATATTGGCATAACATACAACTTTGATGAAGAAAAGCTTGTGCAGAGGTACAAGTACAAGAACTTGTACAACAAGCTTTCTTTACTCGATATAAAGATCAATCTTGACGAGATTAACTTGGAGACTTGTGGCGACTCCTTTTACACGCTTGTGCAGTTGATCAATGACTTGAAGGTGCCGCTTATCTTGAAAGACGAGGAGAAGTTCAAAGTCCAGTTGAAGGAGAGTATCGATGTGTTTGATGGCATTGAAGACTTTGATTTCAGCCTCAACGAAGAACAGGATGATACTGTAAGGTCTCCCACGCCAGTTCCTACCCAGGCTACTGAGCCGGTAGAAGAGTTTGATTTCGTGGACGAGTACCATGGTGCTATAGAAGAAGAGGAAGAAGATATGGTGGAATCGCTCGATATGGACCATGACTATCTCCAAGCCGCTGAAAGTTTGAACCTAGATGAAACCTACTTCATCAAGCCGGTTGACCTGCACACCATTAATATCAACCCTATTAGTGTCAATGTCAACTTGGGCAAATTCAATCTTTACATGTACGATGGATATGACTGGAAAGAGACTCGGAAAGTGATCAAAGGTGCTGTGAAGAGAGTGGAGCAGGAGTCTCTCGACGACGAGTCGGAAGAGCAGGCCTCAGACGAAATCGACGATGAAGAACTCGAAGTTATCCAGGAAACGTTGTTCCAGTCCATACATGTGACGCTCCCCAAGGGAATCAATCCTAGTGTTTTGACGCTGAATATCAACAAGCAATTGAATGAAAACGTCGAAGAGAACACTAAGGACATGGGGTATAAGGATCTCAAGCTTCGGCGGAGCAGTAAGTACAAGATGATTGTTGAGCTAAAGAACATTGATATCAACATGATCATCTACACGCTTCGGGATCCGTTAAAGGATCCACCTACCACCACCGAATCGTTTGAAAAACTCAATGAAATCGAACTTGTGGTGGATATGGTGACCATCTACGATAACTTGATCAATTCCACTTGGAATAAATACCTCAGTTACATGAGCAGCATGGGAGATAAAGAAATTGGACAGAACATGTTGAAGATGCTGATAATCACGGTTCGGGACCCTGTGGACTTGAACTTCAATGAAACAGTGGTCAAGTTGAACTTGTTGCCTGTGAGACTTTTCATTGACCAAGACACCAACGAGTTTTTGGTACGGTTCTTCAAGTTCACAGACGAACGGTTCAAGTTGCCGAAGTTGGAGGAAGACATCTATTTGAAGAGGTTTGAAATAGCCAAAGATTTCAAGATTAAAGTGGACTACAAGCCCAAGAAGATCAATCTTATTGGCTTGAAAAACGGGGAGTTCAATGAGTTGTTAAATTTCATCAATATTAATGGATTGACAGTCAATTTGAATGCCATAAAGGTGTACGGTCTTAAAGGCATGTATAAGCTTTTTGTAAGGTTATTTGAACATTGGTTGCCCAGTATTCAAAAGACGCAATTGCTTAATTTGTTCAACGGAATAGAACTTTTCCAGCCGTTGATTAATATTAGTGAGTCGTTCAAGAATTTGGTTAGTGTGCCGTTAACCGACTACAACAACATCAACAGCCAGTTGTTCTACAAGAAATTGAACAAAAGTGGTAAGGATTTCCTCAAGACCACTAGTTTTGAGTTGTTGAAACTAGGGTACAAGCTCAGCAATGGGACCCAGAATCTTTTGGAGCATGGAGAAGAACTTTTGGGAGGCAGTGGAGCCAAAGCAAGGGTGCAAGGAGCAGCAGCAGTTCATAGCCGCACACCAGATCCTGCAGACGACGACGAGACGTTGATGGAGAATTCTATTCGGCTCAACAAGTCCAGCCAGGGCCATGACGATACCAACAACATCTACCGGTCATCAAAGACCAAATATGCTGAAGTAGAAGAGCTTATGCACGATCGCAAGCATGGAGAGCCAGGATTTGATGTTGATGAAGAAGACGGCGAAGACGATGAGTCTGTAGAAGAGAAGGTTGTGTCGTTGTACCTGAACCAGCCGCAAAATTTTAAGCAAGGTGTGAAGTTGAGTTACAAGTCCATCAACAAGAACTACAACTTGACCAAGCAGGAGTTCCTCAACTTGATAGAGAAGTTGAATGAGACAGACAACTACGAAGATACTTTGAAGGTGTTGTTGAAAAAGAGTCCGTTGTTGGTGTTGCGGCCCATGATAGGTACTACGGAGATTGTTTCCAAAGCGTTGATGGGGTTGAGCAACGAGATCAGCACCAAGGAGTTGGTGGAGTCGAAGGATAAGTACAAGAGTTGAGATGGGTGCTGGTGAATTTAGGTATAAGGTGGTGAAAATAAGTATAGTGTACGGGTACATATTTACGAGAATAGGTACATATATAAATTGGCATAAGAAGAGGTACAGGATAAGCACCAGAAAAATCAGGCATGAGAATAGACAGAATAGGTACAAGAATAAGAATAGGTATAAGAATCAGAAAAAGGTATAATGAGAACGATAATATAAGAACAAAAGGCATATGAGTACACAGGCCTGATCGTATCACAACACCTCCTACCGATCCAATCTCAGATAAGGGCCCAGGAGAAAACCGAAACCTACTTTTACGATAGAGCCTTTCCATCGAAGGTAGCCTCACAACATGCCGTTTAGTGGGTCGTGTCCCTGCCCAAAAGATAAGAAACCACAAGAAAAAAACTCACCTGAAACAAAGTACCAAAAACGGTTATATAAAAGCAACAAGCAAAATACAAATGACCACCCAAAGGTCACTTTTGTAGATTCCATTAGTCACAAACATAGCTTACAAACACAGTGTACACAAGCACACCCATTGTCTCACTCCTATGTCACAGCAATCACCAGACTTCCTTTTTTTCCACCCGCCCTCAGTGTCCCCATCTCTTGTGACGTCGCCCCGCCTTAAAGGAAACTGCAACCAGAATTAGATAAAGAAAAAAAAAAACGGTGCCGTACCGTATCTCTAATTTTTCATGGAGTAAGATTTTTAAACGTAAAAACTAAGTTCTCTCGAGGACTGTGGTCGGCTACACAAGCACATGGCCACAGGCCCCATCCCCAGCCAAGTCATCAGTAGCAAGTGGGTGTGCCTTTTAAAGCCCCTTAGTATATTTCGCACGGAACAAGGCCGGATTAATTGAGAAGATCGGCCAAAGAACAAATGTTAAGACAGCCCACGTCGTAAAGGGCCAGTTAAGCAAGTAGATCAAAGGGCAAAACCAAACAAGAAATAAACTTCAAAACGGTGGAAAAAATTAATCTGGCTTATCAGTGCCGTAACCAATCAAAAATCTTGTCCTGTTGTTATAAGGCTCTTTTAAAGGGCTTTTTTTTGAAAAAAAAAAAAAAGGGCATTTTCTGGTGCAGAAAATTTCTTTTTATTTTTCTTTTATAAAGGCTCTTCTCCCACTGAAAAGTTTTGATCAACCAAAATCTAGTTGTTTGAGTTAGGTTGTGAGTTTGTAAACCAACGGTAATAGCTTAACGCATTCAAACACACAATCCCATACTGAAAATGGACCCAGTCAAATCTAGACAGTCCATCGTGCAAGTAGGCGATGAGCCTCCAGTCAATGACATAGAAAAGCAATTGACCATTGAAGATAAGCAGGTAAGCGACGAAGTGGAGACGTCCTCTTCGGAAACTGCCCCCAAGAAGTACAGCTACTTGTGGTTGAAGAACAAGGTGCCTTACTTTTCGCTTATTTGTCACATCATCATCGGGTGCTTTTTCACCGGATGGTGGCTTTCGATTCTTATCCAGGACAAGAAACGGTCCAAGTGGTTGATTCCCACGGTGTTGTGGGGGGCCATTATGCTTAGATTGATCACGTTTCACTGGAAAGTGTTGCATTTGTGCTTAAGGCTCGTGGCCATACCCTGGAACTACTGCACCAACATTCTTTACACCAAATTATTGCCTAAAAGAGGCCACAGATTGATTGCCGGGGCCACTGTCACCGTCGCCGTGGTGTTGGTGGGTGGGTTTGTGCCCACCGAAACCCCTTACTCCAAGAGGGAAGACAGAGCCGTGTCTTTCTTTGGTGTTCTTGTGGCTCTTTTCTGCTTATGGGCCACTTCCAAAGACAGAAAGCACATCAACTGGAACACCGTCATCGGGGGAATGTTGATGCAGTTCATCATTGCGTTGTTCGTGTTGAGAACCAAGGCCGGTTACGATATCTTCAACTTCATCTCGCTTTTGGCCAGAGAATTGTTAGGTTTCGCCAAAGATGGGGTCGCTTTCTTGACCAGCACTGAAGTTTCCCAATTAGGAATGTTCTTCTTCTCTGTGTTGCCAGCAGTGGCCTTTTTTGTGGCGTTTGTGCATATCTGGTACTACTACGGAGTCATCCAGTGGGCCATTGCCAAATTCGCCTACCTTTTCTTCTGGGCTTTAAGAGTTTCTGGTGCCGAAGCTATTGTCACTGCTGCCTCTCCTTTTATTGGACAAGGTGAGTCTGCCATTCTTATCAAGGACTTCTTGCCTTACTTGACCAAGGCAGAACTCCACCAGGTCATGTGTGCCGGTTTTGCAACCATTTCCGGTTCCGTTTTGGTGGGGTACATCGGGTTGGGTTTGAATGCCCAGGCCTTAGTGTCTTCTTGTGTGATGTCTATCCCTTGTTCTTTGGCTGTGTCCAAATTAAGATACCCAGAGGCTGAAGAACCTTTGACTGCAGGTAAAATCATCTTTCCCAAGAAGGAAGAAGGTGCCCATGCTCCTCAAAACGTGTTGCAAGCTTACTCCGAAGGTGCTACTTTGGGTTTGAGAATCGCTGGGACTTTGATGATCCAGTGTCTTGCCATTATTGCATTGGTGGCTCTTATCAACGGGTTGTTGACGTGGTTCGGGAACTTCTGGAACATCGACCACTTGTCGTTGGAATTAATGGCTTCTTACATCTTGTACCCCGTTGGGTTCCTTTTGGGGACTCCAAGAGACGAGATCTTGCAAATCACCACCTTGATTGCCACAAAAACCATCCAAAACGAGTTTGTGGCTTATGCCATGTTGATGGGTGATGCCCCTTACAACCAGATGTCCGACAGAGGAACTTTAATCGCCACGTATGCCTTATGTGGGTTCTCTAATTTCGGGTCTGTTGGTATCACTTTGGGGGTGCTTAACACTTTGTGTCCTACTAGAGGAAAAGACATTTCCGCCACGATCATTTCTGCCTTCATTTCCGGGGGCATTGCCACCTTGATATCCGCCGCCATTGCTGCCATTGTGATCCACGATTTGGGCGGGTTTGTGTCTCATTAATTGTACTATAGCCAAATGGCATAATAGCGTCTCTGATTTGCATTTGTACTCTGTGTAACAATTTCGTGTTTGTGTTTTGTGTTCTGGTATGTCCTCTTTTCCTATTTGTACTCTTTCCTCCAACACCTGCCCTACACCGCCCCTGCCCACCGTTGCCTTCTCCTTCGGTGCCTTTTTTGACTGTACTTTTTGTCTCACTCTCAAATTTGTAAAAAACATTTTACCCGATTCTTATCCCTACAAATCGCCAATTGACCATGAATAAAACAGACTCCAAGTCAGTGTTGCAGTCGTGCCTCAACACCATCAATCAGCAGTCCAATCTCATGAAACAATGTCTTAACGATAGCAATTTGCTCCAGGCATTGAAACATTGTTCCAATTTTTTGAATGAGCTCAGAATCAACCAAATCTCTCCCAAACAATACTACGAGCTTTATATGGCCATCTTCGACTCCTTGGACTACTTGTGCAACTATCTACTTACCAGCTATAAGGCCAAACACGAGAAAAACCACGACACGCCGTTTTTGTCCGATTTGTACGAGTTGGTGCAATACAGCGGCAACATTGTGCCTCGTCTATATATGATGATAGCCATTGGCACCACTTTTATGTCCACAAACAACGCCCCCAAGGAGGCCATCATGAAGGACATGATCGAGATGTGCAGAGGCGTCCAGAACCCCATCAGGGGTTTGTTCTTGCGGTACTATTTGAGCCAGAGAATCAAGGATTTGTTGCCCATAGGCTCCGAGCAAGAGTTCAACGAGACCGTCAGCTTTTTGATCACAAACTTCATTGAAATGAACAAGTTGTGGGTGCGGTTGCAGCACCAGGGCCATTCCAGTGAACGGGAGTTGCGGTTCAAGGAAAGAAAGGAGTTGAAGATTTTGGTGGGGTCCAACTTGGTGAGGTTATCGCAGATCATTGATGACTACAGCGACGTCATAAACGCCGGGCCCGACTCCAACGACGGTGACAGCAACTCTGCTGGCGCCTCTGCCGGCAAGTCTGTTTCTTATGTGCCGGAAGAGTACTACAAGCACCATGTGTTCCCCATCATCACCGAGCAGATCATCCAATGCAAGGACCACTTGGCCCAGTCTTATCTCATTGACGTGATTATCCAGATCTTCCCCGACACGTTCCATTTTCATACGTTAAAAGACCTTTTGAACCGGGTCATTCTCAACTTGAACCCCACCCTCAACAAAAGCGAGCTTATTAGCACAGTAATTGACAGGTTCATCAACTACCACGAACAGGACCACACACAGAACGTGCCGGTGGACGTCAGTTTATTCAGCGAGTTCTGGGAGTTCTACGGACGACTTGTGAAGCTCAATTTGCCCTTGGAAGAGCACTCTTTGATATTGCAGAGCTTTATCAAGCTCAGTTTGACTTTTGAGCCGGATAATTACGACAACTTGAACCATATCTACAAGTTTGTAACGGAAAACTTCGAGTCTGCTGAAATGGATGAAAAGATCTGGTTGAACTTGTTGATTACGCCTATCCAGAGCTTCAAGTCTGTTTTCAACTTGTTGAACTTGTCGTTCTTTAATCAGTTTTACGAGAAGTTGTCGAACGTGCAATACCAAAAGCATATCTCGTTGGAGATCTTGCAGAAATCATTGGAGTCACCTGATCTTCAGCTTCAAACGGTTGATCAAATAGATACCATATTCCGGTACTTGTTGATCTTGGTAAAGGAGACCAATGATTTGAACTTGAGCAAGCATATGGGTATTGTGAAAACGGTCAAAATTGACGATAAGTTGGTTACAAACGAGTTTTTGGTCAACCAAAGCAAAATCTGTAAGCTTCTACACAAAGTGCAGGACCCTAACTTGCTTGACAAAATCAATAATCTTCAGTACATCAAAAAGAAGTATTTGAACAAGAACTCGGCAAATATCATCTACACATACCCCACCTTGATTGAAATCATTCTTCACAACATCAAAGTCGTCGGTACCATAAGTCTTAAGAAGGGCGGCATATTCGAAAGCAAGATCGTTAGCCAGTTCAAGAACTTGTCGATAATCATTGACGAATTGTACCAGTATCACCAGGCCACCCATTCCAGTCTTATTTTGAACTTATACTTAAACTGTGCGTTGGTATCGGACCAATTGAAGGTGCCTGACATCACTTCTGAGTTCTTCAACAAGTGTTTCATTGTCTACGAAGAGAACTTGATAATGGGCAGCAGTAGCCACAGCCATGGCTTAAACGATCCCCAGGACCTGTTGAATACCAATTCGGTACAGTATCAGCTGATCAATGCCATCTTGAACAAGCTTTACTTTATCAGGAACTTGAGCAGCGAAGACTACCAAAACCTCATCACAAAAGTCACTATTTACGGCAGCAAATTGTTGAAGAAACAAGACCAGTGCCGGTCGGTGTTGAATTGCAGCCATTTGTTCTACTGGACAGAGGAGCTAAAGGTACAGGAAGCAGAAAAGCAAGATCAGGAAGAATCAGATAAGAAACAAGATCTAGAAGGATCAGAGACGGTGCAAGAGCACGAAGAATCAAGGTTGTACCAGGACGAAAAGAGAGTGCTTGAGTGTCTTCAAAAGTCATTAAGAGTAGGCGATTCGTGCATAGATCCATACTTATCCCTCAAGTTGTTCATCGAAATCCTCAACAAGTGTCTTAACTTCAATATCCAGGGTAATAAGTTGGTCAATGCCCATTACCTCAACGGCTTGATTGAGTTGGTCAACAACAATATTGAAAACTTAAAGGACAACTTCAGTACCAGCGACATTGAAGACGATAAAGAGAAGGTGTTGTTCGAGAACTTGAAGCTGTACTACAACAGAACATTGGCATTTATCGAAGAGCAGAAGCACGAAGACAAGTTTGTGGATGTGCTAGCCAATTAGTAGATTCAATGCAACTTTTACTTATACTCGTATTTCCTGTATATAGTCAACAGGCCTCTCCCTTTTTTGTGCGTCTATATGCAGTACGCTCCTGTATCAGTGACCCTCTATCGAAAAACCCTCACATCGCGGAATACTTTATCATCTTCAATATGTTGGGAAAAGAGAACACTATCCTTCATCACCTTCAATTTGGGTCGCCAAAAGTGAACCAGGAAGTAGTGGAACCTCAAGAAAACTCTTTAGGCGAAAAGGTACCTGTTCCGCCTGGAAATTTTGATTTGGAAAAACAGCAGGTCACTGCAAAAACATGGGGTAAGAAACTCGAGACTTGTATGGTTGTGTTTCTTGTTTGCTGCTTTTTGTTCATAGATGTGCCCAGACACTTTCTTTGAGGGCATGGAGATTCAGGGGAAAACGTTGACCGTTTGGTCCCCTTTTTGGGCTTGCAAAGAGCCCAGCTAGACAAAAATAATAGAAGATAAGGAGCTAGCCGAACCCGGCCCACTCGATGGAAAAGGACAAGTTTTTATGCTTCAAATATACCGTGTGATCAGAAGGCGTTCCGGTGATTTTACTCTCTTCTTCTTTGACCGTGCTCTTCTCTTCATCTGTCTCTGTCTCTTTATCTGTCTCTGTCTCTTTATCCGTCTCTGTCTCTTTATCTGTTCCTGTCTCTTTATCTGCCTCTGTCTCTGTCCCCACCTCGAACAATCCCTCTGCTTCCTCTGTTCCCACCGGAGTCGCCACCACAAACACCTTCTTTACCCCCGACGCTAGCCGACCGCTAACAATCAAGTTATAAAAGTTCACCGCTTCAAACGAATTGACTATCAAATGACTGTGGAACCGCAAAGGATCGCCGGGATACGCTATGAATTCGCCACCGAACTTGAGCCCCGGTAGTATGAAGTACCTCTTGCGCTTCAATTCTGCAAAAATCGAGTATTTGCCCTCGTTCATCTTCAGTCGAAGCCTGCCATACAATTGTTTGTGCACATTGCCTGTTTGTGCCAATTGTGGAGCTCTTTGCTCCTCAAGGACCTCGTTGGTGTGTGGTGTAAGGAAATAGGCGCCCTTATGGTTATTAAACCGCGTCTTCAGCGGCTTGGACTCATATAACACCGCCAAATGGTTCTCTACCAACCACACTATCTCGTACACCAGAAGCTTCAAAGGAAGCGATAAAAAGTTATTCTGCTGCGGAGCAAGCGCCAAAGACCCGATCAAGGTGCCCATGATGCCCCAGTCTCGCAACCTGCGGGCATCGTTGACGTCAAACACCAACACATCGTCGTCTATAACCGGCAAATACACTGGCACACTCATCACCCAGTTTTTGCGATCAGAAAAATTATCTCAAAATAAATAGCTGCTAAATTTTACATATACAGTATCTGTATATATTATGCTTTTTTTACCACTGTTCTTATATTAATATTATTACATAATGAGACGTTGGCCCTAGTCAATAAGGCTGGAAACGCTGATCTTTGTGTCGTTAATTTTGTCTTTATCGCCCTTCTCCTTCATCTTGGGACTATTAGGGTTCAAGTTAGAAGATGTCACCACCGTCGACAAGTTGGTGTTGCTTTTATTCAAATTGAAGCTTTGTTGCGTGGGGGAGTTGCTGATGGACGTCAACGGGTGGAACGTAAACGGTTGGTTCAACGCCAACGGCGGTGGAATGCCACTATTGCCGTTACTGGCAGTGGTACCAAGTCCATTAGCTGCTGCTGGGCCCTTTAAAGAATTAGAGCTGATGTTCCGCTTATGCTGGCCAATCTCCTTGAGGGGGTTGGGGAAGAAGTCGGGGGCTATGGACGATCTTCTGGAGTTGGCCCCCAGGTTATTGGTGGACCCCACCAAGTTGATGTCAAAGGTGGTGGAAATGGAATTGTTTCTGGAGTTGACATTACTCAACAACAATGGGCTCTGGTTGTACGGACTCTGGGTGCCTTGGCCGCTGTGGGGCCCTGCAGTCTGGCCAGAAGCTAGCGACACGAGATTGTTGTGACTATTGGTGTGGTTTAAGGCCAAATAGCTGCCGTTTCCACTGGGCACCGAGTACAACGAGTTGACGGTTCCAGCCGTACTGTGTCTTCTGCTGGGCAACGGGTCGTCGAAAAGGCGTCTTTTGTTGATCAACGGAGGCAACTGGCTCGGGTAGTTGACGTTGCCGGTGCTGTGGGCCGAGTTGTTGGAGTAATCGAAACTAGCAGACCGAATCCCTTGCACGGCCGCTTGTTTGGCGGATCTTGAAGGACTCAAAGAGTCGGTGGACCCGTTGGAGTGGTGGTTGTTGAACATGGACGTATTAAACGCAATTCTGGTGTCTTCCTGGCCAGACGACACCGAAGGGGCCAGGTTTGCACCAAGACCGCCAGGGCCATTGGGTGCAGGTAGCTGGATCACTTGGTGGGCCATTTGTGCAGGAGGAGGAAGCTGGGAAGGCATCTGGGCCGCCATCTGGGGCGGAGGAGGGATCTGTTGTGGGGGAGAAAGCTGGGATCCAGGTATAGACGTTTGTGGCTGGGGTTGTGGCTGAGAATGGTGCTGGGCAATGTACGGGGCCGGAGGCGGCATCATCAGCGCTGTGTCAACGTCTTTGGGCCCGCCTTGTTCCTGGTAGTGGTAGTGGCCCGGGGCGCCTGGCTGGGTGAGTGAAGCCACCGGTGTAAGGGTCTGGCCCAGTTGTTGGTGGTTTTGATGGTTTTGATTCTGGTGGGGGGTATCGTCCACAGGCTCGTGCTGGACGCTGGCTCTTCTTCTTTTAGATGCCCCACCGTTCCACCAGTTCTTAATGGCGTTATCGGACCTGCCGTTCAAGTGTCTGGCGATTTCGGCCCACTTCTTACCATACTTGGCCACCAATTGTTCAATCAATTCCCCTTCTTCGGCAGAAATGGGTGTTCGGTTAAGTGACGGCTTCAAATTCTGATGGTACCGTTCCCTACACTGTTTGGGCAGCCTGGACACCAAGGAGTTGGAGATCCTGACCCAATTAGTAGGGCCAAAAATCGATATAAGTTCCATTAACTTTTGATCCTCTTCGTGAGACCAAGGGCCTCTTCTAGATGCATTATTCATGGCCAAACAAAGATTTCAAACCAGTTATGAGGAAGACTAGAAGCGTCGAACGCAGCGTAGGATCTCACACAAGGTCAAACAAGGTCAAAACACTAGGAAATTGAATTTTTTTCTGTTTCACCAAAAAAATGGAAAACTAATTGAAACTTGAAACTCAGGGACCTCGAAAAAAAATTTAAAAAAAAAAGGGACTTGACAACCAATGACTAGCAAAGAGTGAAAATTGGCAGCGAAAAGTCGATGACACAAAAGGGTTTTTGAAGTTGTTGACACTAGTGGGTTTGTCAGGTTAGATCTCTTAAAAAAACCAGGCTAGTTTTTTTTGGAACAGCAAAAGTTTATGTAGTGAAAAACAAACCGGGAGAAATTTCGTTTAGGGAATAAATACTCCCCAATAGAAAAATAAGAAAAAGACACGAAATTTTTCAGGTCAAACTGACTTAAAACAGCAAAAATTCAGGGACAATGTAAACGTAAATTGAACACACACAGGAAAACCGTTTGGAATGGAATGAGTTGTAACAAAAAACCGGCGTGTTAAAAAATAACACCTTTTACCTAACTGCTAAAAACGGGCTATTTAAGTTTCCAGTTTTATCGGAAAATTAAACTATTTTTTTTAAAAAAACGTTGTAGGAATATAGACATATTTAAAGGAAAAAGAGGGTTATGATAAAAAAAATATACATACCGTTGGAGTGCACCCTTACACCCACTGTTTTCCGTCTGTGTGTGTTACCACAAACTTTTTTTACAATGAAACTGCCATTGAATGACAATAGGAACCATTTGTTCTCGCTATTACATTGACAAGTTGTTAGTAACGACAATCTTTAAATTTATTTCCCCCAAACTGGTTTCGTCACCGTTTCATCTCCTCCACAGTAAACCCACAATTGCTTTCGCGGTTTGGGGAACTCAAACTTGAATTTAGCGGGTGGTTGTTTGTCCTGTAATCGGCTTTTATTTTCGGGTGTAATTTTAGCCCCCCAGCTTTTGACATGATCGACGCTTCCTGAAACGGCTACAATTTTTTTTTTTGCAATTTTGACACAAGGTTTGAACCTTGTTTGGTTACTGACAAGCCGGGCCTTTTTGGCAACAAAAAAACTTGTTGTCAATGACATTATTGGACCACGGTTTGAAAACCGTTTAATAACGTTGTGGGGCCTTGGACATGTTTTTTAAGTGTCTGCACCGTTTGAGGCCGTTATCTATTATCTTTCAGCATTGTCTCAAATACGTTCTATTGGCTTTTTCTTAGGCCGCTGACGACCACACGCCACGACGGGCCTGAAACGGAACGGTGATTAATGGTGCAGATTTCATTGGCCGATATAGAGTGATAGGGGAAGCGTAAACTATGAAAGATAGGAAGAAATAAGGGAAGATAGGAGGATATGAGGAAGATAGGAGGTTAGGACCTCGAGTGTATTCTTATCTCGACCCGTATCTCGACTCTTATCGACCTTTATCTCTTATACGACCGAGAATGGCCCCTACAACTGGTTTACAACGTGATCCCTATGACGTATGAGAGATTTACCGACGGTAGTTCCTATCCCATCCATTCCTATTTACATGTTATACTGCCTGGCATACCAGGCTGTGGAAGGCAAAAGACGGCCCAATGACGGCCCAATAGCGGCCCCATGACGGAAATTGACCTTTTGTCTCGTATGCTGGGCGTCGTATTTGTGACCCTGTGTTGCGCTTTTCTTGTCTACACATTCCACCATTTAAAAAGCTGCTGCGCTTCTCGTCTCCATTCTGCCTCTGCCTCTGTGCTGCCTCTGTCTCTGTGCTCGTATCCGTCTGCTTTATCTTCTGCTTTATCTTCTTCTCTCATGCTTTCATTATTCGTGTCTCATGCTTTTTGATCTCATCGTATCTAGCCTAGTGCTGTTCCTACACCGGCCCTGTTCGTGGCCTCTCTCCGGCCATGACCCTTCCCTCACTCAAGCTGGTCAAAATACTCCTGCAAGTCTTCGGGCTCAAATATTACTCGTACCATTAGCGAACACAGAGGACACACAGCTATGTCTTCACCATCGGCCAAATCATCAATTGAAATGGCAAATTTATCACCACAAGGACACGGATGCTGGAATAGTTGGGTCACAGGATCGAAAGTGAAGTCTTCAATCTCTATTTCGTCGTAGATATCCATACTTTTTTTTGTTATGTATGTAAGCCGTGAAATCTACTTAGTCATCTACTCAAAAGAAAAAGAAACGAGACGATGAGCACTTTGATAAAACATTCAGGGCTGTTGCCCTCGTCCCTCACGTGCCTCTGCTCAGTGACGGTACATTTTCCCTTTAGTCGTATCAAATTCGCATTTTGTCGCTATATCGCATTTTCTCTCACTATTCTCATACTAAAGAAATTGATTATATAATCAAGAAAAGGCTCTCACACCGAAAAAAAAAATTTTGGTGAAGAAGTGAGGTGAAAAAAAAAACTTAAAAATTTTCTTTCTTCTTAACTCATAAATACTTTTTATATTTCATAACAAAAGTAAAACTTAGTCATGGGTATTTCAAGAGATTCACGTCATAAACGTGCCGCCACTGGTGCTAAAAGAGCCCAATTCAGAAAGAAGAGAAAGTTTGAATTAGGTAGACAAACTACCAACACCAGATTAGGTGCTAAGAGAATCCACACTGTCAGAACTAGAGGTGGTAACCAAAAATTCAAAGCTATAAGAATCGAAAGTGGTAACTTCTCTTGGGCTTCTGAAGGTGTCTCCAGAAAGACCAGAATTGCTAGAGTCGTCTACCATCCATCCAATAACGAATTAGTTAGAACTAACACTTTAACTAAAGCCGCTATTGTTCAAATCGATGCTACTCCTTTCAGACAATGGTACGAAAACCACTACGGTCAAACTTTAGGTAAGAAGGCTGCCACCGGTGAAGAACCAGCTAAGAAATCTAAGAAATTAGAAAGAAAATTAGCTTCTAGATCTTCTTCTGCTGCTATTGAATCTGCTGTTGATGCTCAATTCGGTAGTGGTAGATTATACGCTGCTATTTCTTCTAGACCTGGTCAATCTGGTAGATGTGATGGTTACATCTTAGAAGGTGAAGAATTAGCTTTCTACTTAAGAAGATTAACTGCTAAAAAATAAGTCATTTCATAACTTCTAAGAAATAATATATATAAATATCTGTAACGTGTATAACACCTATTATACAATCCATGCAACTATAATAAGTAGAGTTCCTATCTGGTAAGTCTGGTAAGTCTGGTGGAGTGTAGAGATACTTTGATCTATGGTTATAGAGCGTTGTTGGTCTGGGTTTTCTGCTCTTGCCATTTGGACATCCTAGACGACAATTCCGAGACAAACAAGTGCCACACTAACAAAGAGAGGTAGAGAACAAGCAGCTTGCCTTTACCAGCTTTCACTGAAGTTTACAGGCTTCTGCTGACTTTTACTGATTTTTACGGGCACACATGTGAACAGGTTCAATCTTCAAATCTGAAAAGTTAGTAATTGGTTCAACAAGTTGATTGAATGTCAGGAAAGGCAATATGTTTATCTACAGGTGTAATTCAGTACAGGTCTGTGTAATATTTCTTTCATCATTATAACAATCATAAGCAAAACAACATACGGATTGACGGTAACAATATAATGTAGTAGATAAATTAAAATTTTTCATGGATGAGTTTTCTCTTTATATAGCGAAAGTCGTGTCTGGAACCGGTTTGTATTTTTTGCAGTCCAAATGTCGTTTTAACAAGGTAGGTAAAATGGCTGTTTTTGGGGAGAAGTGTCTGTGGATTGGAGAGAATGCTTTTGAGTGGTGGTCTATGTGTCACAAAAGGATTATGAGTGTTTGAGGTCAAAATTTAAAGAAAGATAGTGTAAACTAATTTGCTGCAAATTTATTCATGAAATTCACAAATAATGCTAATTTTTTTATTTGAATCGAAATATTTAGTACAATTGGGATTCAAACACATATCATAGCCCGTATAATACATCAGGCGTAGATTTCATCTGTTTTGCATAACAATTAGTAGCACTAATTGCAATTTCATAGAAATGTGGACTTCCCAACTACCTACTCACAACGAACATGATAAAAACTACTCAAAGCTAAATACAAGGCAATGAAAAAGGAATTAGAATATGTCAGCAAGATATGGGTTAAGGTACGAGAGTTACTAGCGACTTCTAGGTGTGAAAAATGCCGGGAGTCTATGGTGGGTCTGTGGGTCTGTGGGGGTCTACAGCGGGCCTGAGAGGGCCTACGGTGGGTCTACGGTGGGTCTCAGACCCCCATTTCAGACCCGTTTTGTAAAACCACCCTTTTACCACCAAAAATTCCCTGCTACTCAGTACAACACCCCTAACACGCTTTGGCCCAAAATCGTCCCTTCTATGTCTTCATACACTAGAAACTATCTCCCAAAAAAGGGCGTGCGGTGGCTAAAATCGCAGCTGGTTAACAGACGTTACCAACTGTTAACCAACCTGGACCGCGAAAAAAATCAAAAAAAGAGGACCGCCGGTCCCATTTACATAGTTAAGCGGTTCTAAGTATCGGCTATGCTCCCAAGTCGAATCTGGGGTGTTCTTCCTTCAACAAATAGGTCCCTTGGCCCAGTTGGTTAAGGCGCGGAGCTAATAACTCCGAGATCAGCAGTTCGATCCTGCTAGGGACCATTTGTCATTTTCACTGGGCGTGTGGCGTAGTTGGTAGCGCGTTCCCTTAGCATGGGAAAGGTCTCCGGTTCGACTCCGGACTCGTCCATTGTTTTTTTGGTGTTTCTACGTTTTTTTTGCCATTTGTACGCTTCACTCTGCAATTTTCAAACTTTTGTAGGTTGTGTGGCCATCTTTTAAGGCTCTGTTAAAAAATCGCAAAAAAGATAGTAGTAAGTTAGCCAAAATCGCGAACCAAAAAAAAACACTATTTGTTTGAGGAACCTTATCAGTACACAAAAGACCCCATTTATTTAGGTTAAAGTTAGACTAGCACGACCACATACAGCGATGTACGGCAGCCATAAGGACACAATACGGCAGTCGAGCGGTTTTTATGCTCCACCAGCCGCTGGCTCGCACAAGCACTCGGACTCTACTGTCAGTGCCCCACCAGAGCATTTGTCTGAATTTTATTCGTTTATGAACAGCAAATCCAATACCTCGATTTCGCCGCCACAGAGCCCCAATGTCCGGGATATATCACATTCCGACTTTCGCAGCAGGAGGTTGGCAAGACAGCCTTCGTTGAATACTTTTACGTCGTTCACGCCCTCGGTGATGGACTTGCCCAACATTTTAACGTCCAAAGATTTCGAGGCGTCCATTGAAAGCTACGAGAATGTGCTAGCAAAAGCAGAGAATATGAGGAAAGCGTTGCTCACGGTATCAAAGGCTGCCAGCGAGTTTGGCCAGGCGCTTGAAGACACAATTAATGAGAACCCCAAGGTCAATAATAGCAAGCAAGTAGCCGATGGATTGATTAACGCTGGTAGTTTACAATACATTGTCGGCAGCAACAACCAGATCTTGAGCCGGTTATTGGAGCAGGACTTCGAGGGACCGTTGAAGACGGAACTAGCGGCTTTAAAGCAGGAATATAGGACCAATTATGACTATTACCAACAGGAAGTCAGGGCCAAGTCCCGGGCGTTAAGAATGAAGGAATTGGAGAACATTAGACTCTCCAAGCTGAAAACAAGGAACCTTACTGTGTACAAGAACAATTTGGTGAATCTCACCAGTCAATTGGATGAAATTGATAGACTCAAGTATGACTATTATTTGGAGGTGAATTCGCTTATTGAGAATTTCAATCAAAAACACTTACTAGTTCGAACAGGTTCGATCATTCGAGCCGAATTGGAGCTTTTTGAAGGGATTGCTAGGAAAGGGTGGTCTGGTGGAGGCTTAGACAAGCTTTTGGAGATATCACCCGATCTTTTTGCAGTTGACCTTGAAGAAGACGTTCAAAACGGAACCAATGGTCATTACGAAGAAGGCATGGCTAGAAACAGCAGTGTGGGAATGGACAGTATTATGGAAGACAATGAGAGCATTACAGAAGAAAATGTGGGGCCCAGGGATACGCCTGACCTCAATCCCAGTGAAACTTTGGAGACAGTAAAATTGCACCCTCCATCTACACCTCGGGGACGGTTTAGTGGTGAAGGTGGGTTCAAACGGTCGAGATCTGGAAGTCCTTCCAAATCCATGCAAGACGGTGAGTTCGATGTTTCAACTCCGTACACTGGCAGATTCAGAGGGGAGTTGCACAGAGGCTTAGATGATACCCAAATGGACGAATCGTTTTCGCTTCCGAAAGTGAACAGCGAGTCTCTTGTGAGTTCCCAGGGGAAGGATAAGGACTACTCCAAGGAAAACATACTCGACGACATTGAATGAGGGAATCAGAGTAAGTTGAATGAAAGGAGGGCTAAGAGTAAGTATAGAATTGAACTAAAGAAGAAAATTTCTGAATAAATAAGGCTATCTAACTGGCTTAATAGGATTCGAACAACCACCAGCTTTATTGGCTTTGTAATCCCACCGGCTTATGAGCTTCAACTGGCTTATTGACCACCACCGGTCTAGCTTCAACCGCTTGTTTAGCCTCAAGCTTATTTACCACCGGCTTCATGGGCTTCAAGCCCCACTTTTCAAGCATGGCAATGTCCTCATCCCAGCCGTTGCACATAGTGGTCAACATTTTTTCACCAGTGAAGATAGCATTGCACCCAGCCATAAAACACAAGAACTGTTCGTGTTCCTTCATGGTGTACCTTCCAGCAGCCAATCGGATGATCGACTGAGGCATAGTTAACCTTGCAGTAGCTATGGTTCTCAAAATCAGGTCCAAACCAATAACTTTGTCCCGAGTCAACTGCTTCTCCAACGGAGTGCCCTTTATGGGCACAAGTCTGTTAATGGGTAAAGACTCTGGGTGTTGATCCATTGTTGCCAAAGTATGGATAAACGAAACATGGTCGTCTTTTGTCTCGCCCATCCCCAATATACCACCGGTGCATGCCTTAATACCTGCGTTTCTAACATGCAGCAATGTTTCCAACCTGTCGTCAAAGCTTCTGCTGGAGATAACTTGTGGGTAATATTCCCTAGAAGTATCGATGTTGTGATTATAAGCGGTCAACCCAGCAGATGCCAACTCCCGTGCTTGTTGCTGGTCAATCATTCCCAACGTGACACAAGTCTCCATTTCCAACTCGTAGTTGATACGAGATACCATTTCCTTGATCTTTCTGAGAGCAGATTTGCGGCCATGCATGTCTCTCCAAGCAGCACCCATACAAAACCGAGTAGACCCGTTCAACTTGGCTTTAGTGGCCGCTTTCATCACGGTGTCGACGTCCACGAGCTTTTCAGCCTTGAGCCCAGTGTCGTTGTGGGTCAGCTGGGCACAATATTTACAGTCTTCACTGCATCCACCGGTCTTAATAGACAACAACGTGCACAATTGCACTTCATCAGGCTTGTGGAACTTCCGATGGTGCGTTTGTGCACTGAACATCAACTGTGCCAACGGTGTGTTGTAAATGGCCGCTATTTCAGATAAGCTCCAGTCGTTTTTGGGACTGGTTAGTGAAAGGGCATAGTTGATGGTGGAACCGCTTGTGTATGAAACACTTCTGTATGGAATAGTAGGTTTATAAGAACGACAGTTCGAAATAAAACACTTCATTGTAGTTTAACCTTAAAAAATGTACAGCACAAAGTTAAACATTTATATTGCCCCATTTGGTATGGGTTGCAAAAAGGGGAATTGAATCATCCTGAGTCATGGACATGGTTGAGACTTAACAGGGGCTGGAGCCCTATGATTCAAAAAAGGAATACAAATTTATGTGCGCGCACCATTTTAGTACCGCTTTTCGTCTTCGCAAACTACCTCTACATTGAGAAGAAAAAAAATTTACTGAAAAATTTCAACCACAACTAATTAATAATGGCTCCAATCGTATGTATACTAACTTCAAGATGATGACCGACTTGTCTTCGAACGGGTTGAAACGCAACCAGATACCGTACTCGTACCTCTAGGTACTTTTAAAAAGTGTACGGGGACCTACCATACTCCTATGGTAACAAATGGTGATTTTTTCAATGCCCGTCATCTCAGTTACCACCATTTCAAACTCGGTGTTGAATGTAGTATGTCATATACCTTTCCTCAACGGGCTGGAATGAACGGTCTGGGAGAAACCGGTAGAGTTTTAACACCTTTTTACTTTATGTTTTTTTATGTGTGAAACACTGATTTAAAAACTGAATTGGTTAATGCATCAAACCCGTCCCAAGGCTATTCTGTCATTATCCAACCACAGATAATTGTGCAGTAGGCTAACTAGGACTTTTAGACTTCCAAGAAATCCAAGACCGCTAAGAAATTCGTCGTTGACTGTTCTGCTCCAATCGAAAACGATGTTTTCGACCAAGAATCTTACGTCAAATACTTAGTTGAGCACATCAAGATCGAAGGTATTGTTGGTAACTTAGGTGACGACATCTCTGTTTCCACTGACGGTAACAAAGTTGTTGTTGTCTCTAACGCCAAATTCTCCGGTAAATACTTGAAATACTTAACCAAGAGATACTTGAAGAAGAACCAAATCAGAGACTGGATCAGATTCGTCTCCGTCAAACAAAACCAATACAAGTTGCAATTCTACAACGTTGGTGAAGACGAAGAAGAAGAAGACGAAGAATAAATCATTTAGGTTTTACCGTTAATAGGACCCTGTGTATATTAGGTATTTCTTGAAATGAAAACATAAAGTAATAAATCATGTCGTAGCTCCTTACATCAGGATCCAATTTGGGCTCAACATCCTTAAACCAGAATCTGAAAACACATCCTTACACCAAAATCCCACAAACATCCGTACACCCATATTTAGTTCGCGGACCGGAACCGACGTCCTAAAATGGCGCATATGTCTCATTATCCGCCTACCGCTGCCGGCCCAAATCTCGCCTCCTGCACATAAACTATGAGTCGCTTCTTTCGCCTTTATTATTTGTGAGACAAGCTATTGGTGGAACAAACTGGTCGGCGTTAACATCTTCTCCAACTCTCCAGTCAATTGACCTTTTAGCTCTAGCTTTAGTACCCCTGTGCTGCCTTCTCACTCCAACTCTTCCATTTTATCGTCTCCACATTTAGCCCTAATAACAAAAGTTGGGGTAACCCTCCGTTATGACAGTGAAAAAAAAATCAAATCTCCTGCATATAACATCTCTGCTTGTGCAAAAAAATGGTCGCTCAAACGTTTTTCTTTTTTTTTTCTGTCATCTGCAACTTTTTAGTTTATAAACAACTTTGACTACATCTTTTTTTTTGTTTCTTCTTTCAAACAACAAGAAATTCAGAGATGGAAGCTATTACTCGAGTCTCAATGAAGGTTTGTCCCTTCGTCAGGTCCCAAAGCGCCCAGGGTTTACGTCAAATTAGCCAACAGTCTTCTTTGGCAAATGAGGCCCGCCAGTGTCCTTTCATGAAACAAGCCATGAAAAGTAGACAACAAGTCAGACAATATTCGTCTGCCACCAAGCCCGTCAGCGCCACTGCTGCTGCTGCCACGTCTACCCCCAAAACTGGCTACGCTTTCAAGGAAGATCAATTAAAAGAAGTGCAAGTGGATTTGTCTTCTAATGAAAAATCGTTTGACTACCAAGGGTTCTTGAACGATGAATTGACCAAGAAGAGAAACGACAAGTCGTACAGATTCTTCAACAACATCAATCGGTTGGCCAACGAGTTCCCCAAAGCTCACAGAACTCAAGAGGACAAAAAGGTCACTGTTTGGTGCTCCAATGACTACTTGGGAATGGGTAAAAATGAGACCACTTTGCTCAAGATGAAGGAAACTTTGGATAAGTATGGGACCGGTGCTGGAGGAACCAGAAACATTGCTGGTCACAACAGACACGCCATTAAATTGGAAGCTGAGTTGGCTGCTTTACACAAGCACGAAGCGGCGTTGGTTTTTTCTTCATGTTTTGTGGCTAATGATGCTGTGTTGTCTTTATTGGGCCAAAAATTGAAAGACTTGGTTATCTTCTCCGACGAGTTGAACCATGCGTCTATGATTCAAGGAATCAGAAACTCCAGGGCCAAAAAACACATTTTCAAACATAATGATTTGGACCATTTGGAATCTTTATTGGCTCAGTACCCTCAAAACACTCCTAAGTTGATTGCTTTTGAATCAGTCTACTCCATGTGTGGGTCCATTTCCCCCATCGAGAAGATCTGTGACTTGGCTGAAAAGTACGGTGCTTTGACCTTCTTAGATGAGGTCCACGCCGTTGGAATGTACGGTCCTCACGGTGCTGGTGTGGCCGAACACTTAAACTTCGACCAACACTTGAATGCTGGTATCAACAAGCTTCCAGCCGAGTCCAACAGTGTCATGGACAGAATCGACATGGTCACTGGTACTTTAGGAAAAGCTTTCGGTACTGTTGGAGGTTATGTCACTGGGAAAGCCAATTTGATTGACTGGTTTAGATCCTACGCCCCAGGGTTTATTTTCACCACCACCTTGCCTCCAGCAATTATGGCTGGTAGTGCTGAGGCAATCAGATACCAAAGATCGACTTTGCAAGACAGGATTTCCCAACAGAAGAATACCAGATACGTCAAGCGCAACTTGAACGATATTGGAATTCCAGTTATTCCTAACCCATCGCACATTGTGCCAGTGTTAGTGGGTAATGCTGCCGATGCCAAGAGTGCCAGTGACTTGTTGTTGGAGAAGCACAACATCTATGTCCAGGCCATCAATTTCCCAACAGTGCCAATTGGTCAAGAAAGATTGAGAATCACTCCAACTCCAGGCCATGGTCCTGAATTGTCCAACCAGTTGATTGGTGCTTTAGACTCCGTTTTTAACGAGTTGAGCTTGCCCAGAATCAGCCAATGGGAAGCCAGAGGCGGTTTATGTGGTGTGGGAGACGCCAGTGCTGCAAAAATCGAACACATTTGGACCGATGACCAGTTAGCTTTAGCAGACGACGCATTGAACAAAAATGTGATCAATCCTGCCATCGAATCTGTGGCCGTCAGTTCTGGTGTAGCTGTTTAAACCAGTCTTGTTCTCTAGGCCAGTTTTACTCTCTTTCTTCAGGTACTTAGTTTTTTCACTTGCTGCAAGTTTTTCTATAGTTCCGAACCAATTGCAAAAAATCACTATACTATTTTGTAGATACGCGACAAAAAATGTTTTTGAAAACACTAAAATAAACAAGGTAAACACAGAAATGGTGCTTGATTCAGGCCAAGTTATCCGTATTTACACCATGCGATTGGTCAACTCACTAGTGCCGCTCGATTTCGGCGACGAGTATAGGCAGAGCTTGGTAAGCGAGCTTTTGGCCCGGTTCAATAGCCCTTCGCAGGCCTCAGCGTCTGGCGACATAAATCTGATACTGCAGGAATACAAACGTATATTTATTAGCAGCGGCAGGCAGAATGAGTGGGTGCAGTTCAACACCATCATAAAGTCGTTGTTGGAGATGAAGAGCCCCGAGCAGATCCGGAACTATTTGGTGTTTTTGGGGTCTTTGAAAGGGATCTCTGCCCCTAAGTCTAGCGGGCTAAAAGGGTCGGGCTTTGTGAGCATAAGTTCCCCACGAGTGTCATCTGCCAGCTCGTACATGAACCCACGCTCGGCACAGATGGGCCTCGAGTCTTCGCCTTATAAGCGGGACTTGGCGGTAGAGGGCGGCGCTACAATGGAAGAGTTGATCAAGCCTTATTATGATACCCTCGATGAGCGGTTCATCCTTCAGTACTTGTCGTACACGCTTCTTGGAATCGACTCCAAGGTGCTCACGTTTGTTGACGACGGCACAGACATACGCGTGGATATACCGCCTACGGTCAACAACAGCTACTCCCAGCTTTTGAGTAAGATCGTGGAACCTGCATTGCTCTACATCAAGTTGAAAAAAACAGTATCACAAGCTACGGCGGCAGGTGCAGGGTTGACGCCGATAAAGACCTCGTTCATATCGTTCTTGGAGCTGGAACTCAATAGTTACACCAGATTTGTCAATCAGCAAAGCACCAAACAGGCACAGTCTTTAATCCAGGTGTACAATGAAATATACCCCATGACGCTAAAATTACGATTATATTACCATTTGACAAGCAAGTTGACTCTAAGTGGCTACGATTTCCTTCAAACCACCTACCAGCTAACCAAGTTTGGCGATAGCGATATAAGGCGATGGAGCGGGACTATATTCAATGAGATATCCAATGAGTACTACGAGATACTAGAAAACTGGATTCTAAGAGGTGAACTTATTGACATGAACCAAGAATTCTTCATAGAGTTCAATGACCAAGCCGACAATATCCAAGACATCATTGTTTATATACCGAAAAAGGTGCCAAACTTCTTCATAACAATCAACAAGAATATTGGGTTCAAGATATTCCAAATAGGAAAGATTCTAATCTTTTTAAGCAGGTACTGCAAAGAGTTGCAGTTTGTGAATGATTACACGGTGAAATACTCCAACTTCATTTACGAAAGCAATTCCGGGTTGAAAGCCATGGATATAAACATCGTCAATGATGTGATCAATAACCAGTATAAGGAGTTGGTGAATTATCTAACATTTGTCATACACGGCAAGTTCGAATTGACAGTGCATTTAGAGAACTACCGCAAGTTCTTGCTCATGACGTCCAATGACTTCATAGATGCACTCATGTTGAAAGGGTACGAGTTATTCAATCTTCCATCTAACCAGCTCACGGGAAACCAGTTGTCAAGAGTGCTCACAGAGTCCATAAACTACTCCAGTGTGAAAAATTACAACAGCCAAACGAAAGACCGGCTTGATGCACGGATTTTGAGTCTTAGCCATGGAAACATTGGGTGGCAGGTGGTTACTATGGAATACAGAGTAGATGACTTGCCAATAAGCTCAATCATAAATTATAAAGATGCAGCCATAGAGTACTTGAAAATGTTCAATTTTCTTTGGAAGCTCAAACAGGCCAGTTTCGTGTTGAACTTGAACCATATTGAGAGTATGCATTTGAAAAGGAATGATTTAAAAGAGTTCAACACCCAGTATATCAGATCTAAGACCCATGAGATACACGGATACAAGAACCTCAAAATAAGGTACTTGATGAAGGCGTTCAGAAGCGTGAATCTTATTAGGAACAAGTTAGTCATGTTCATCAACAACTTGACAGACTACTTGATTTCGGAAATCAATGACAACTATAACGGCCACATCGATAGTTTCTACAAGCATAAAAACGTCAAGAAATTCAATATCAATCCTAAGTTCAAAAACTTGATTGGCAAAGACAGGTTCCACTTACCCCCACAAGCATTGATCGACAACAACTTGAACGAGTTGAACTTCGAAGAGTTGATCGAGTCCAACACACAATACATGCAGAAACTCAATCTTAAAGTCTTGGACGGCAATGTGGTGGGAAAGTCAGGAGATTCCTACATCAACCAAATCTACAAGATCTTTGAGATCATATACCAATTTATCGGCAGCAATGAAGAGTTCCATACCCGGCTTATCGAGTATATCACGTTATTGAATATCGACAAGAACTGGGAGTTGGAAGAGATCGATAACGATTTCAATTATGTGGAAATGAGACTCAAGGAGATCGTCAACCAAATCAACTTTGGCATTTCCAAAGACTTCGATCTCAACTTAGAGATTCTAATAAAAGATTTTAGGGGTGATCTAGACTTGAAAGAATTGAGCAAATTGTGGTGAATGCATTTTTTCTTGTCGGTATATTTTTTGCGGTTCAGGTCTTATGTAATTTATACGAATAATGTACATTATAAACTCCGAACTATGACATGGCATGGTTTGTGGTTGACCCCACAAAACGGTACACGCACGACTTTTGTTTCCTTACGTCTTTATCTCTCAGTCCTGCATCTGGTACTGCACAAAAAAGGAGCTGAGCAAACCGAGGGCCCAGGACTTGTATGCCACCAAAACATTTAAAGACACTACAAGTACTCCTATAAACTCATCCATGTCTTCCTCTACTACCCCAGAAAACGTCTCCGTGTTTAACCGAGCCACAAACCCTGTGTGAAGCCTAAAAGCATACAAAAAATATGGCGTGTCTCTACCAAATTCATATGATTTAGCGACCACCGCCAAAATAAAAAGTCAAATGTCCGAGGACCATAACTGAAAAAAAAAAAGTACATATAAATAGCTTCAATTGTCCCCTTTTTCTCACTAGTTTTTTCATCAATTCGAGTTTTGGGTTTCAAATTATAGAGTATCTGCATAGAAAATGGAAGAAGTCGATAGCGCCTTAGTGGACAACGTTAAATCATTCGCCGCCGGTGGGTTTGGTGGGATTTGTGCTGTTTTAACAGGACACCCTTTTGACTTGGTCAAAGTCAGATTACAAACTGGTGTTTACAACCTGGCTATGACAGGTATAAAATCCACGCTTTTTAAAGAAGGATTGCCTGGTTTTTACAGAGGTGTTGTTCCTCCTCTATTAGGGGTCACTCCAATGTTTGCTGTTTCTTTCTGGGGTTACGATGTGGGTAAAAGAGTTGTATCTTCAATTTCAGGACTCAATGCCTCTGAGTTCCAAATCTCCCATATCTCTGCTGCTGGGTTCTTTTCTGCCATTCCTACTACTTTGGTTGCTGCTCCTTTTGAAAGAGTCAAAGTCATGATGCAAATCCAGGATGGGGCCAAGACTTCTATGGGGTCTGTCATTCGTGAAATGTACAGAACTGGAGGTCTTAAATCTATCTTCAAAGGCTCTGCTGCCACATTGGCTAGAGATGGGCCTGGGTCTGCATTGTATTTTGCCACATACGAATACTTGAAAGAGGCCTTATCTACTCCAGGTGAAGACAAATTGTCTTTGTTGAATATCTCCATTGCTGGTGGGTTTGCCGGTGTGGCCATGTGGTTGGGTGTTTTCCCTGTCGATACCATCAAGTCGACCCAACAATCTTCCAATACAAGCGTTTCTATTGTGCAAACCACCAAGAACATCTACAAAAAGGGTGGTATCAAAGCTTTCTTCCCTGGTGTGGGCCCAGCCTTGGCCAGATCTTTCCCTGCCAACGCCGCCACCTTCGTGGGTGTGGAGGTTGCCACTAACTTCTTGAACTCCTTGTAAATGACTTGCAGCAACTACAGATTCAACATCTACAGTTTTTTTGCAACTACGCAAAGTGCCAGAAAGTGAGAAAACAAAAACAGAAAAACGCTAGTTCGACGCTAGTACCTACTCCTTATCTCCCATTATGTACTTATATCGCCCATTGGGCCTTTCAATAGACGTCTATGTGCTATTTTTTGCAGCCTCTGTTGACATCGGCATACACCGCTGGGTCTTGAAAGTCGTGTTCCAACCAATTCATATCTCGCGGTATTTGTTACTCGAGAAAAAAACCGAAAAATGTTCAGGGATAACTACTCTATCTAAGCAAACATGTCTTTAACAGATGACCAAGTATGTACAATCAACACCCACAAACCCAGAAATTTGGCCGTGTACTAACCATTCAGGTGAATGCTGAACTCCGTAAGATGAAAGCTTTCATCGAAAAGGAAGCACAGGAGAAAGCTAAAGAAATTAGATTGAAAGCGGATGAAGAATATGAAATTGAAAAAGCATCCATTGTTAGGGGAGAAACCGCTGCAATTGATGCCAATTACGAACAGAAGTTCAAAAAAGCATCATTAGCTCAACAAATCACCAAATCTACCATTGGTAACAAGACTAGATTAAGAATCTTGGCCACTAAAGAAGAAGTGTTGAACGAGATCTTTGATGAAGCCAAATCTGAATTGAGTAAGATAAGTGGTAACAAATCCCAATATCAACCTGCATTGAAAGGATTAATTGAAGAAGGATTGTTGGCTTTGTTAGAAGATGAAGTTAACTTAAAAGTCAGAAAAGCTGATGTGTCTTTAGTTAAAGAATCCATTGAAGATGTGGCCAAATCTTTTGAAGAAAAGACCAAATTTCCTGTCACGATCAACATCGACGAATCTGACTACTTACCAGATACATGTGCTGGAGGTGTGATTGTCACCAACAAAAGTGGTAAGATTGAAGTCAACAACACTTTAGATGAAAGATTGAAATTATTATCTGAAGAAGCGTTACCTGGCTTAAGATTGGAATTATTCGGTATCTCCCAAACCAGAAAATTTTTTGATTAGAATACTTAAAATCCACTTCCTGACTAGTTCAGTTCTTTCACTTCTAGAAATAACTCCCCATAAGAAAAATAATATACATCGACAGTTTCATTTGTGCCCATCTATATATCTATGTCGCAATCAAAATGCGAAATAAAATTCTCTCTGATAACTATCACTCAAAAACCGTAGCTTAATCTACGTCCAGCATGTTCCAACGATGGTCGGCCCGAAGTCTACGAAACTGTATACTGCTGCAGAAGTCGTGTTCCCCACCTCACAAATGTTTTCTTGCATATCAAAGAGTTTCTGTACGGCAGAACTCTGGTTCAGACTCGAAGAAAGGCAAATCTAAATTTTACAATCTCCTCCAATCCAAGACGCTAAACCCGTTTGAAGCTATGGCTGAGCCCGAAAACGACGTGCCTTCATTGAAAGGGTTCACTTCCAATAACCACCATAAAGTCGACATAAGCAAATTTTCCAGATTGAAGCCGGTTTTGCCCAATGATTCGTATGTGTCGTGCACCATATTTGACAAGAACGGTAATAATATTGCCATTTCCAAAAAGTACCCTAAAATGCAGTTCTTGAAAGACCACAACTTGTACCCCCGAGACTTGAGGAAGATAGATACGTCGGTCATTGATGTGGCACCTCAAATCATGGTAAGACCTCCAAACACCATCCTTATCAATCTTCTTCATATAAAGGCATTGATAAAAGAAGATAAAGTGATGATCTTCGATACCTCGACGCCTGAGGTAGCCACAAGACTCGGATTGTTCATCTACGACTTGGAGCTGAAATTAAAAGTGCCGAGCCCGTTGCCGTTTGAGTTCAAAGCTTTGGAAACTATTTTAATTAACGTCACGGGTTACTTAGAGGCCGAACTAAAGATCCATATCCAAAACTGTGGGACCATATTGTCGGAGCTAGAAAACCAAGTCGACAGGAAAAAGTTGCAAGACTTGTTGATCAAGCTGAAAAGTGTGCAGAGCTACTATCAAAAAGTGTTATTGATCAAACAAACATTGGATACAGTGCTTGACACGCAAGAAGACTTGATCGACATGTATCTTTCTAATCCCCGAAACAACACCAGCTTGACAGACACAGAAGACTTGGAGAATATTCTTGAATCGTATTATTCCCAATGTGACGAGTTTGTGCAGCATGCAGGTTCTTTGGTCAACGATATCAAGTCAACCGAAGATATTGTCAATATCATTCTTGATGCCAACAGAAATGCCTTGATGTTGTTCGAATTGAAGGTGACTATCTACACTTTGGGAGTCACATTTGCAACGCTAGTGCCAGCATACTATGGAATGAACTTGAAAAATTTCATCGAGGAGAGCAACTACGGATTTGCAGCCGTGGTGTTGTTCTCGTTGGCCCAAGGAGTGTTCTTGACTTACGTGAACATGAAGACGTTGTCCAAGATCCAAAAACTAACGATGATGGGCGGGTCCAACCACCGTAAGCAGCTCATGGAAACGTTGCATATGAAACACAGAAAGAAGCACGAGCTTTGGACTAGAAGATGGATGGACGTTAGACGGTTTTGGAATCGAAGGTCAACTAAGTATAACCATCCAAGCTTGAGAGACCGTCATTCTATTTGGAGAATGATGAACGATAATAGAAAGAAATAGACACTGCTTTATGAATTACGACTATTGTATTTTTTTTGTCCTTCATATGTATATATACAAAATGCCCCTACTAGATATTACATCTCTCTAATCAGTTTCATTCACTATGGCGTTTTCGTTATCAGAATCGTACCCTGGAACTTCTACCGTTTCCTCTGCTATGTCATCGTCGAATTTCTTGTGGTTGTTGGATGCAATGTTGACTTGTGTGAATTGGTCGTTGGTCAAAGAACCTCTTCTGTCTCTGAATATTGGCTGGTTTTCTCTTTCACTTCCGGGTTTGATCAATGTTCCTTCCACACTGATCAACTTTCCGGAGTTGTGGATGCTCTTGATAGTGAACTTGATCTTTCCTTCCACTTTGTTCTCGTTTTCGTCCACCCAGTATCCCAAGGATCTGAACTTATTGTCTTCGCCTTCTTCTACTTCTTCATCCACTTGGTTAGGCACAAATCTCCAGTCGTTGGGTATACTATATTTCTTGATACTGGCGTTGAAGGTGTCATGCACAAGCAACGCAATGTGGCTGGCACTTTGCATGTATATGTATCCTTCCAAAGTATCGCCGAGCTGGGGTCTCCAGACTAATAAGTTGACATTTATCCATGAGAATGTGAATGGAGATGAGTCTGAAATTTTGGCCAATTTGGGGTTGGAATCTTCATCGGTCTGATCCAATAACTCTATGTCGCTGTACGCAATCACCACACCTTGTGCTTTGGGGAAGTAGTTCATTATCAACGGATCTAAATGCTGTAATTTAATCCCGTTGATAGCATTGTTCATATAACAAGGTGCTAACGAGACATATAGCTGTGTTTGGAAAATCTGGAAACATTCTGACACGCCGTTTTCATTAAGTGGATTGGAGCTCTCGGGAATGGTGAACCTTCTGTTTTTGGACATGGTGGTCTGTGTTTTGCTGAGATGAGGTGTATAAGTGGATTGAAGATGGTTTCAAATTTTTTTTTTTCAATCTAAAAAGAGATGAGGCTGCGAAAATATTATTCTATTAATACAACTTATACAAATTAACAGTGAAGTATAATGGGGAAGGTCGGGTTTACAAATGCCCGGTTTATATCAACTTGCTCTTGATCTTGAATTTTGTCTGTTGTAAGGAGCTTGAAAGGGTCTTGGGGGTGTCTAACCCTTGCACTGGAGGGCTGATAATACCTCTAGGGTTATTCATCAAATTCTGGTTATTGAGATGCTTGAAAGACATACTCTCTTCTTTCTTCAACATTTGGTCCTTTCTCTTGAACCCTGGCTTGCTGGGCGTCTTGAACACAGCAAAGTTCTTGAGAATTTTGGCGGAGTACGACACTGGTGCGTCTTCTGCCTCGGTGTATTCTGGTACACCTATGAACCGCACTTGTTTGACAGAAGGTGACACAATAGACGTCGAAGTTTCCGTCGACTCGCCTGAGCTGTCTGACACCGGCTTGCTTGAGTTGCTCGAAAGCGTGACGAGCTCGCTGTTCCTTTTGGTGTTGAGCTTTGTGACCTCATCTCTCGTCCTCCTCTTTGGTTTGGGGGCAGCACTATTCTCCGAAGCCTTATGCGTATTGGAACTTATGAGTGTAAGACCACTGGAAGCGTCTGAAGCCGACCCATTGGTAGAAGCTGTAGAAATAGACGACACAGCGGTGGAGGCCGTATCTTTGCGTTCAGCTTCTCTTCTTTCCCGTTCCTTCTGCCTTCTCATGTTGATGGCAGAAGGGTCATTGGGATCGAAAACCACCGACTCAAATACCTCCTTCTCTTGTGTCATCAAAGCACCTTCCTTTGCGGCTTGTCTCAAGTGCTGCGTCAACCGCTGGTTGGCACTAAGCTTCTTGGTCTCGTTTTCTTCTATTATAGGATGTACTTTCCCGTTAGGTGAGCCCTTTGCAGAAACACTATTCCGGTTGATGGAAGGCTTCCTCTTGATGGAATTGCTGGGTGAAAGTTGTTGGTATGTCTGTGTCTTGGAAGCAGATGGTGACAAGCCAGAATTATGCTTGAGAGCTGCTGCTGCACCAGAAGATGCAATTTTCAGATTCAAAGGTGACGTGGCAGCACTGTTTGAAGGCAGTGAGGTGACATTTAACTGCGGTGGTTGTGTTCTAACACTTTCCGGTGAGGTTGGCTGGGAATTAGACCTTCTTCTAGTAGTTGTTGCAGGAGGTGGTGCTGGCTTTGGTAAGCTGCTGTTGCTGCTATTGGCATTCAAGAAGATCATTGAGTTCGGACGCAGCGTACGCCCACTGACATTTCTTACTCCAGGAACTAAGTTACTACTTGATGTCTTGGTTGATGCGGAAGACACTGAGCTGTTTGAAGACACAGAAGATGATCTTGAAGGACGGTTGAATATGGACCTTTCCCGGCTTGGATTTCCAGACTCTGACAACTCGAGCTTCTTTGTACGGTCAATATACGCCTCGTCTATCTGTGGGAATTGTTCTGTGGGTTTGGAAGGCCTAGCTGTTTGTACTTGGGTCGTCGTTTGTTTGTCTTTCTCTTTCTCCTTTTCTTTGGCTAGCAATTGCAAATGCAACTTTTCTCTCTGTACAGAGTCAAAGATCTCCAGCACATAGAATTTGGGAAGATTGTAGGCTTTCCTGAACCTCAATTCAAGCAGAACCCAAGAGTTACCAAACTCTTCGAATTTGCTTATCATTGTGGAGATGATGAAGTGACCTTGTCCAGTAAAATTGTTAAAGTCCAATATATTCTTGACATTGACTTCGAATTTGGAATTGGCACGGATCAACCTGGTCAATGTGGCAATCAAGACCCCGTTCTTCTTAGCCAGGTTGAAGATCTCGTCCATGGATTTCAAGATAACAGTTTTGAAATATGACGATTGGTTTGTGGACGCCAAAAACTTCTGGTCCGTCAAGTGGTTGAGATTGGACAAATAACTCTTTCGACCAAATCGCCTCAAGATCACATATAAGTCGTTCAACCTTAGCGTCATGACAAGAACTTTATGCAAGGCGTACTTTTTGTCTTTGAACTGTTTGAGGCTGGCTGGGTTGGTCTTCAAGCTCTTGTATTTGTCAATAGGCACCTTAAGTCTGGCCAACAGCTGCTTAATGCCTTTAACGATGGTGAAGACCATCTTTATGTCGATGTCTATCAATGTAGCCTCGATGAACGTAGGATCGTTCATCAAGGTGGGGTCGTCTGTCAATTGGAATGAGAAGTCATCGCTGCCCACCATATCCACATCGTACCCAGACCCAAAAAGGGATTCTATGATGTCGTCATAGTTCTGTAGCTCTTCTTCGGAGTATTTGTTCTCTACCAATGCCTGTGCCAACCGTTTCTGGTACCCTTGGAGACAATTGGTGTACAAAGTGAGCAATAGCTTGACACATTTGGCACTAGTCTCCACCGATGGTAAAGTCACCAAGGGACTAGCGTTCAAGTCATTAGTATCGTACGGAATGTGGCTAACCATGGGGCTGATGTTAATAGGAGGAATTCGGAATAGCTTATACTGGGATATCAAATCTAGCTTGCTATTGAAAGTGCCTTCGTTTATAGCGAAAAGATTACCACCAAGTAACGTCAAATAATGGCATAGTCTCAATTGTGAAGGTTCTGGCTGGCTTACAGACTTAAGGTACTCAATACATTTCTCTGCCTTGTATATGGAATATTTATACTGGAGGATTTTACAGTCCATAGACGTTATTTCGTCCGCCTGTGACATGTTTGTGGAATGAGACCCGCGTCACGTCAATTGAATGGGGAAAAAGCCTGGAAATTGACGGAGTAAATTCAGTAAGATTACTCGATATATGCGACTAAATCCGGAGGATCAATTCAACTTAGTTTCTTTCGATTATTCAAGTTGGCAATAGACGTTGATGTGTGAAATTCCTTATCAAAGCGAACGAAGTTAACTGAGGAAAAAAAATTAGTGAGTAAAAATCGGCTTAAGGTTTAAGTTCGCGATTCTGAAACAAAACAACTAAAAGAAACAAGGCTGCTTTGTGAGAAGCTGAACTAGAGAGCAAAGAAGTACCAGTTGAATCGCTGTGACGGATCTTTCAGAGCTATAAAGAACCCACTAAAGCAAATAGCAACACAAAAACTCCAAAAAACGTGTCATGGCGAGCGAGTCTGAGTACGACTACCGCGTTTCGGCCATCTTAACAGAGCACTTCGGGTACCCACCTTTGGCAGTGGTGGACGACGTGATCAATGCTGTAAATCACATACTTTACAAGTGCACGCAGGCAATGGAAGCGTACCTCGTGGAAAGGCAACAGGAGCGTAAAAAACAGTACGATGCGCTCATCAGTAGTGGAGGATCAGTTTCTGAAGACATCGAGAACTGGGTTCATTTGAACGAAGAGATAAGTTTGGGAACGGCCAAGTTGGAGACCTTACTAGAGAACCAGGTGGACAAAAACTTTGATAAGTTTGAGTTGTACTCGTTAAGAAATATATTCACTATCCCCAAAGAGTTGATAAACGAAGGGCATATTAGGCTAAAGCACCATGAAGATATACGGTTCAATGGCAACGAAAATAGCCCTTCAGACGACGTCATCAACAAGCTCATAAAGGACATCAAGTTGGAGTTGAAGTTGCGAGAAATCTTGAAACTACAGTTAACAAAAGGCACAAGGTTAGTGAAAATGCTCAGAACATATAATGAGAATCTCAAGGTGCTTAAAAGTTTTGATAATAACAAGATAAGCGACAGATCCAAAGAGATCTTGAAGGTATTGAACCCAATTGAAGACAATTTGTTCTTCACGCTCACGCAGGTGAACGAGTTGATGAACCAGATCAACCGATTATTTGAAAAGTTCGAGAAAGGTAAGGTGAACTTGAACTTCAAGCCTAACTTGAGAGATTTTTATATCAATGGGAAGTCATACAGGCTACTACAGGAGATTGGGATTGAGCTCAATAATGAGAAAACTGACGTGTTGGAGCCTACTATTCAGATCCAGAACGAAGATCTCAGCGCTTTAGAGTGATAATGATAAATTGTGTCAGTTTTCGCTTATTGTGTCAGGCCCCATTTGTGACCAATCTCTGTTCTTTAATTGTATAATAATGTACCATAAATATGTGTCAACTCGAAGAAATATCGCATTTGTGACGGCTCAGGTTTCGTTTTTGTGCTTGTTTTCATCTCTTTGATTGCCCTTCATACCCCATTGCAAAGTTCAGCTTCTTGACTGCAAATGCCATATGTCTTTTACGCTCGCAGTCGCAAAAAAAAAATCTACGAAAAAAAATCCACCAATTAAATAACTATCATTAATCATGGCAGGAACATTACATCCAGATAAAGAGTTTCAAAGATTCAACGCCGCCAAGGACAAGGCCAGCTTGTACTTCAGAATGAAGCCAAAGTCTGCACTTTTCAATTTGATTTTCATGGGTGCTATACCAGTTGGTTTGACCTACTACGCTTACTCTGCTGAAGGATTAAGTTTACACAGAAGGTTCAGAAAAGAGCCTATTTTGCCAAAAGATTACGTCCCAAGAGATTAAATCCAGCTATAAGGAAGTTGCAGTTCAGTGTAAAATGGCCAGATGTTCTCCATTGTGGGGTTTTGTGCTGAACCAATCCCTGAAATATTTATATTTATATAACGCATAATAAACACTGTCATGATAAAAAGACCTGGTCTCTTTCAATCTGAAATCATGCGATAGACTGTCAGGTATTGAAGAAGAAAAACGTTCATTGTGTTATACATAGATCATAAGTCGTTAGAAAAAAATTAAAAAGTATTACATAGTACTTGGTGAAGTACCAACGAAAATTAAGAACATAGGCCAATATGTTGAAAAAGGTCCTATGATATGGGGAAACATTTCAGGTTATGTGTTCAATGAAAACTTTGTAAAACAGCTCTTCTTACCCTTATCCCTGTTGTTTCCTAGACTGTCCATCGACTTGCTTTTAACTAAACTCTTGGTTGTGAAATTTTCTTGAATTATGTTAATAGTGTTCAAGCTCTGGAATGTAGATGCACAGTCTTCGAAAGAGAAAGACTTGGTCAGCTTTGTGGGTTTTTTCTTTTTGATATTAGAAGTGGGCACACTTGAAAGCGATTGCATTTTTTTAAGCTTTGGGGGTCCTCTTTTGGATAAAGTAGTGGTAGATCCTGTAGCAGAAACAGGAGCTGACGAAAGTACAGAAGTTGGAGCAGATGGTGGAATAGACAAAGGCGCAGACACTGGACCAGTTGTGGAAGCACATGGCGTGGTAATAGAAGTATCTGCAGGTGTAGCAGACTCGTATATCTCAAATAATGGGTCGTCTTTGAGTATATCTTCAAGCTTCAATTTCAGTTCCGTCTCTTCAAACAAAACCTCAACGGGAGTCAAACTCTCCATGCTGTATTCTTGAAGTCCGTACTCCGAGTCAAACTCTTTGAAAGCAAAGCCAGAGTGCTGGAATTTGCTATTAGAATTAGACTCTGTTCTCGGCGTAGGAATGTTGAATTTAGTGCTTGGAGTTGTAGGATTCTTCACCGTCGTGTGGTGAGGACTGGGGTTTGAAGACGACAAGTTCTGTGTAGGAGATACTTGCAGACCTACGTCTGGGCTGAAAAACTGGGGTGACTCAAGAGACAGCATGGCTGGAGAACTTGACACCACCAGTTTATGTCTCCCTGGGACATTAGAAGCAGGTGCAAACTGCTGGGATCCCTGGACCGGTGTCTGTGTATGTGTAAAAGCTTGTGCCTGTGCTTGTGCCTGTAGCGCTTGTGCCTGCAGCTGCATTTGTGCTTGTTGTAAAGTAGCCATTTGAGCCTGCAATTGTGCTTGTGGCACTTGTGCCATTTGTGTCTGTTGTGGCATCTGTGTCTGTTGAAATTGTGTCGTTTGTTGCACCTGCGGCGTCATTTGTGTCATCTGGGCCATCTGGGCCATTTGGCTCTGCATCTGTGCCATTTGCTGTTGCATTTGATGCAATCTTCTAGTTGCTTGTACTTGCAGGGGCACTTGCGAAACCATTTGCTGCTGCGGCGTCAGCTGTGCTTGCCACTGTGCGTCGGGGACCTTGTACATCTGCTGGCCCGCCACATACATGTTTGTGTGGCCATTTGCCTGGCCGTTGGCCATTTGATATGGTTGCGGCTGGTATGGCTGCGACATCTGGAATCCTTGCTGCACCTGAGCCGGCGGCTGAGCCTGTGTCTGCACGGCCTGGAAATTCTGAGTCTGGAAGTTCTGGACTTGTATCTGCAGTGGCTGCTCTATCTGGGAAAATGGCTGTAATTGTGGTTGTAATTGTGGTTGTTGGAATTGGTGTCTAGGAACTTGAATATGAGACTCGGGCGTCGGAAATGCGCCGCTCGCCGTTAACGTGGCATTCTCGTAGCCTAATGAGATCCCTAAGCCCAAAGCTTGGTATTCTGACATGGAAACAGCTGATAAAACGAGTGAAGTGGGTGTAGGCCTGTAGAATCAAGTTAAAGATTTGCGATAAGCAGGTTTCAGATAACTGATAGCGAATGTGGAGGAACCGGGGGAATAAGACGAAAAAACACACCAGGGAAAACACAGATGGTGTGGCTAGTTGAAGTTCAGTTTCTTCTTTCACGGTGATACGTTGGCTTAAGTGAATTGAGTCAAAAAGTATCTAGTGAAGAAGAGGAAAAGAAAAGTAGATAAATTTCAGAACTGGCAAAAAGAAGTCAAAAGGGTCTAATTCCAGCAAGTGCGGAAAGTGAGGCAAAAAACTGGTACCGGTAAATTTGCGACAATTTGCGGTGGAGCTAGCGCCGCGGGCACTAAAACACCGACACTTTTTTACAGCCAGATCTGAGGGGCTGGCTATTGGGTTCATTTCAGGCATGGACCAATAAAAAAATTTTACAGAGGCCGATGCGTAGGAGAAGATGTAGAGAAGCTGGTCAAAGGCCACGGTGGGGGCCATGGTGGAGGAAAAGTTTTTTTTTTGTTCTTGCAGTTATTGCTTCTAGTAGTACCTCATTATGAGCAGATAAGTTTGCGGGTTAAAAAAGGGAGAAAAGCGAGTAAAAAAAGTGAACAGAAGCGGACAAAAGTGAAAAATGTGAATTTCACAATTTTGTCAAAGCAGAGAAAAGGGAAGACGTAAAGACCGTTTAAAGTCCCAAAAACTGACAAAAAATGTCTCCGTACACCAGCATCACACAGCACGCCTTGCCGCAATCCCAGCCCTCCTATCACCTCTAGCCCTCTGCCACTTAGTAGTCCTTTCTCTGCCCACAGATCACGTGACCACCCAACATTGCTGAGGTGCCAAATTGCTCAGGTCCCACGCCCCAGGAGAATTCCACAGTCGTGGCCATACCGACACTTAATTCAAAAATCGTCGTGATTGCTAGGTCTTCGTAACCGCTATTATTGCTAGTGTTAAATTTTGCCCTGATGTCTCCTTCTGTGGTGCTTCAGAGCCGATGTTGACCTCGTCAACAGTTCTCCGCCCCGCGCCCTTTATTCCAGCGCAGTGCGGCGTGGCATCGTCCCCGTGTGGGTCCCCATTTACGCAGCGAAAAAAAAGAAAGAAAAAAAACAAACTACCCCTACGAAACCTAAATTTTTCACCCCGTTTTCAATACCTCTTCATTTTCTGAGTTTTTCACTGTTTCTGTGCTGCTTGTTGCAGAGCTACTTATTTTTAAACTTCTGCACTTTGCCTCACCGGTCAACACTGTAGTTCGTACCTTGCCTTTTATATCCTCTTTTTTGGGGCTTTGCAGCTTGTCCGACTGTGGAATAAAAGGTCGTGTCCCACACATTGCTACTCTTATCACAGAAAAAAAATTGGCTACCCCCTAACTTGCAGCAGTTTATAATAAAAGTCAATCCGCCTTTTTTAATCAAAATAAAACGACCAAAATCACTCCCAAAAAAGCCAACAATCGATGTCTTTGATATCCAATAGGAAGAGGCCCAGAGGGTTCAGTGAATCGTTTGAACAATCTGCTCGTATCGACCAATCTTTAAAATCAATTAATGACCCTTTATACGCAAGTTCTATCGACAATGGCAATTATTTCAACGAGACGGTTTTTGAAGATAGTGAAGCTGATAACGATCTCCAGTTCCATAATCACAGTCAGGATGACGAGGATGAAGGCGACGATGATGACGTTATCGTTTTGGAGGAGAGAAACTTGAGTAATTATCGAATTAAGCCCAAGAGGAACAACAGTGATAGCATTATATTCTTTGATAATGATTCTTTCAACGCTTTCAAGTTGTTGAACGTGAACAATGACACGGGTGCCAACTACACCGCCAGTTCCTTTGAGTTGCCTAAGAAACAACGGACTAATTCACTCCCACAACTTCCTCAGGTGAAATGCATTTATGAAAAACCGGTGAGCAACGCCCTGAAGAAGTTGGGCAATATTAAAGCTACTTTGGTGCCTTTCAGTGCTAAGAGTCCTCCTTGCGATGACAAAGATGGCCATTTTATTGTGGAAATCAATAGCATTTTCGCTAATCGGTTTATTATCCTTCAGTTATTGGGACAAGGAACGTTTGGGAAAGTGGTGAAATGCTATGATAAACTCAACCAAGAGTACGTGGCTGTGAAGATCATAAGAAACGTGCCCAAATATAGAGACGCTGCCAAAATAGAGCTAAGAGTGTTGGCCACTTTGAAGAAATATGATGACCGGAACTTGAATCATTGTTTGCATTTGAAAGAGTGCTTTGATTATAGGGGCCATATATGCATAGTGACGGATTTGTTGAAAGTGTCATTATATGATTACTTGGAACAAAATAAGTTTATTCCATTCCCAGGTTCCCAAATCCAAGCGGTTTCAAAACAATTAATACGGTCTGTAACCTACTTTCATGATTTAAGGTTAATTCATACCGATTTGAAACCGGAAAATGTGTTGCTCTATGACGATTCGTACATTAAGAAACCTTTGGTGTCAAAGACATTAATAAATGCTTACATGAAGCTTTCTGATATTAAGAACTTCAAAAAAGTGCCCAAGAACTCCCGGATCTTGAAAGATACCCTGATTCAAATCATTGATTTCGGCAGTGCTATTTTTGATGACGAATACCACTCCAGTATCGTCAGTACTCGTCACTATAGAGCACCAGAGATAGTCTTAGGGTGTGGATGGTCATTTCCCTGTGATATGTGGTCCATTGGATGCATCTTGGTGGAACTTATCATTGGAGAACCATTATTCAAGACTCATGATAATCTTGAACATCTTGCGATGATTGAAAGGTTTGTGGGGTACAGAATCGATAAATCCATGGTTCGTGTAAGTAAAAGCAACGGTAATGAATGTGGGGTTAACTACTTCACGGGACCGGAACTGAATTTGATCGACCTTGAAGATTTGGAAGAGGAAGATGAGGAATTAGAGGACGATATGGAGGATGAATCTAGTCCTGATTATAAGTTAGTGTTCCCCAATGTGAATACACCTAAGGAGCATATTCATAATGTTAATCAGTTGACCAGAATTGATCATTTCATCTCCAGGAGACTCGGATTAAAGATCAATTTTGATTTTTCACTCAACTACAATTATGATATGAATAAGCATTTGATTAACTATGGGAATTTTGCATTCTGGTGGTTTTTGATTGACTTATTGAAGAACTTGTTCATAATTGATCCCAAGAACCGGTTGACGGCAGCACAAGCCATGAATCATCCATGGTTCAATTTGGGTATAGAAGATGAGGGAACAACTTAATGGAGGGAAAGGTAAGTTTATGAGAGTAATGACAACGAGAAAAAAGATACAAAAAAGAGTAACAGGCGATGTGGTAAGGGTTTAAAGGGCTTTTAAGCGAAATGGTAACGGTTATGGGTTATTAAGGAACCATTCAATTCTGATGTATAGTAGGATTTAAGTTTTCTTTTTTTCCAAATTTTATAATTAATTAATTTACGTGATATGATACTAATACAGAATGTAGTAAATGAAGGGAATATAGAAAAGGAATTGTAGGTAGTGAAAAAAGTGAAAAAAGGAGGTTTCTTTTTAGCCACAGATGCATAAAAAATTATGTAGATGTGCACCAAAAAGGAATAGTAATTAAATAACAGTAATTGCCTTTTAAACATCCGGCTGCAACGTCCAAGGCAATATCTGCAACGCACAAGGCAACATCTGCAACGCACAAGGCAACGAAGCCAAAAAGAAATAGGGGCCTAGATACTCTACATCTCAGATTCTGTTTCACAGTCCTTCTGTGCTACATAAGCGAAGACAAAGAAAAATCATATATTGTAAAAAGATCGCTCAATAGAGGAAAAAGTTTTGTTGTAAAACACAGAACGAGCCTCACGGGCACCTAGATCGGGTTGCCGGCGCAACTGGTGCGGCGTCCAACGGTCCCATCGTTGTAAACGCAAAAGGTTGCAGCGCAGTGCAGGGGAAGAGTCGGGCCAGACCAAGAGCTCCACAGAGATGTGAAAAATTTAACGTTTTCGTCTGACAGTTACAAACCTTATCCCAGGTTCTGAAAAGATCCAGCTCCAGGGCTTTAGAGGGCTGCAAAGGGCCCTCCAGGGCCTTGTAAGGATGTGCCAGCACAAGCTGAATTCTACTTTCATACCCAAGTCTTGAAATTTAGTCAGATCTAAAATTTCAAGAGGTGTGTACTCTTCTCTTTAGACCAAAAGTTCTCTTAAATATGCCATAGTTAAGATCGAGATCTGTCGGTTCTAGAACAACTGCGAAAAATGCGGCCGCATTGATTTTTTTTGTTTGACGGTATGCAAAAAGACAGCATTCTCTCTCTGGCTCAACAAGTTGTATCTACGTGCTACTGCATACGCTTACGTATTCTTTGAACCGTGTAACTGGGTCTAGCGATCCTCGGTGGGGTAGGGTTGCTAACACCTGAGAGCCTAACTCCTTTTTTTTTTGGCATTACTAAGTTACGAGCCCCCATCACTGCGTCAAATTGCTTTTTGTGCCGCGCACCAGTAACCATGCATCAAATGTAACAAATGCGGTAACTGTCTTGCGAAAATGAAGAGTTTTTTTCATCAAATTAGGAGACTTTGATACGGTTTTCGCACGTTGTTCTCACTGTTTTTTTTTATTTTATTTTTTTTGGGGCCCATAGATTTCATAGTCAAATTAAAAAGAAAGGAAAAAAAAAATCCGTTGTAACTCATATTTTTTTCGTTTAAAACCAATTTCAATTCCTTTAAAAAACTTTTTTCTTTTCGAGATCACTTTTTTATCCCTGGATTACAACAGAATACAAAGCTATTGATTAATCAGTTAGAATAATACCCTCATTAGTGTAACCAACTAAAGTCATTCATTCCTTTAAATTTTTTAAAACCAGTTAGTTTCCACTTTCTTTTATATTCGACTAGTTTTACCTAACTTTTTGTTCAATCCTTTCAAAAGTTACACATCACATTTCTAACCACATTCATTATGAAATTCTTATTGCCAATCGCTAGCTTATTATCCGTTGCTGCTGCCTTACCAGCTGCTCACCAACACCAACACCAACATCAACACTTAAACAAAAGAGATGTTGTTACCACTGTTGTTTACGTTGACGTCGAAGGTAACACTTTAGCCGGTCCAAACTTAGACGCCACTACTGCTGTTGCCAAGATTGCTTCTTCCGTTGAAGTCACCACTTCTGCTGCACCAACTTCTTCCAGTGCTGCTACTACTTCTGCTAAAGAATCCAAGACCTCCAGTTCTTCCACTGCTGAATCTACTTCTACCAGTGGTTCTAGTTCTGGTTCTGGCTCTAGCAGTGGCATTTCTGGTGATTTATCTGCTTTCTCCGACCCAACCAAGAAGTTCGAAGACGGTGTCTACGACTGTGACACTTTGCCAACCGGTCAAGGTGTTATCGCTATTGACTGGATCTCCGGTTTGAACGGTGGTTGGTCTTCCATCATGAACCAAGATGGTGACACTTCTTCCACTTGTAAAGATGGATTCTACTGTTCTTACGCTTGTCAAGCCGGTATGTCTAAGACCCAATGGCCATCTGAACAACCTTCCAACGGTATCTCTGTTGGTGGTTTGTTATGTAAGAATGGTAAGTTATACAGATCCAACAAGGATGAAGATTACTTATGTACTTGGGGTGCTAAGAAGGCTAACTTTGTTTCTCAAATCAGCAAAGACGTTGCTATTTGTAGAACTGACTACCCAGGTTCCGAAAACATGAACATCCCAACCTTGTTAGAAGCTGGTGGTAAAGCTCCAGTTGCTGTTGTTGATTCCGATAACTACTACACTTGGAAAGGAGGTAAGACTTCTACTCAATACTACGTTAACGATGCCGGTGTTTCTGTTGAAGATGGTTGTATTTGGGGTACTGACGGTTCCGGTGTCGGTAACTGGGCTCCAGTTGTCTTGGGTGCTGGTACTACTGGTGGTAACACTTACTTGTCTTTGATTCCAAATCCTAACAACAAATCTAAACCAAACTACAATATTAAAATCGTTGGTGAAGATGGTGCTAATGTTGTTGGTAACTGTAAATACGAAAACGGTAACTACAACGGTGCTGGATCTGACGGTTGTACTGTGACTTTGACTTCCGGTACTGCCAAATTCGTTTTCTACTAAGGAAACGGTGTTTGTTTGTTTGATTTTGTATAATACCAATAAATGTTTTTAAGAGAAGAAGTAGAAAAATTAGAAGGAAAAGAACAAAAGAAGATTCGAAAAGAGCCTTGAATGTACTATACATCAATGCCCGTAAGCATGACAAACCTCTACCTCAATGGCGGTTTTACGTCAAAAGCCATTTTTCAAAATACGTCAAAATGCTTAATTTCATTCATCTCTTTGTAGAATTGCTAGTTTCACCACCGATTTCACCTACAGGTCCACTGATCCTATAAATAAACCCAAAGTGTCATAAACAACATGGCTTGGTTCTCATTTGACTTCATTTGTAATGTTTATTTATATGGCAAGGAACCCTGATAGTGTTTATTTTTCGTCAGTTTATCATTTCGACTAAAATGGTTAAATTACACGATTCTTTTTGCAGTGGTGTGCATGGAATTTTGGGTTTGATTTCAGGCACGGATGCAACTGCGGGCTGCATTGCAGAGAATTCAGAATCTGGGTGCCTGGCTCGTTAAGTTGCTGTGCTTGCAAAATCGATTTAAGATGTAGCTACCCAAAAGCTATGGTGTTGCAGTAGTTTATTACCAACTCATTATTGGTGCTGAACAACCGGTACAAGTCGCCAACACTTTCGTCGGGATTTGGCTGGAAACTATTGGAAACGTACAAATGCACTGTTTGTAGCTGGAGCTTGTTGCACAAGAATCGTATAAGTACGTTTACAGTACTGGAACCCAGTGCCTTTACGATTTTAGGATTAATGGAAGGAGTAGATCCTATGGGCTTGAACCGCACAGTGACTTTGGTGTCGTTGTGCACGCCTGGCGCCGTGGCAGTGCTGGAGACGGCGGTATTGGGGACGGCGGGGACAGCTTCCGTATCTTCTGCCTGTTCAATTGGCCTCTGGGTACCTTGGCTGGTAATGGTTAGGGTTTGTTCAAGCTGAGGGCTCTGGTTCTGATTCTGGATTTGTGTCTGATTCTGGCTCTGTGTCATCTGACTCGTTTCAATTGCGTCCGCCATAACATTGTTTACACCGCCAGCCCCCTCCTTCCCAGCTACTTCCGCTCTTTCTTCACTTCCTTGACTCTGGCTTCCGTCACTGCCTTCGCTCCACATGACTTAAAGTGCGAATCCAATCGCTGTATTCTCTTTTGTGCGAAGTGAGACATCCGTACACCAGCAACTGCACCCTTGCAGCAAGCAGCACTGGTGTAACCCAACCCCTTGGAAATCACACTCTTATATTGCTTATATAAGTACACTGGAACATTCATCTAGTTTATATGTCGATCTTCCCCGCTTTGTACGTGCGGCTTTACCTCTTCTTCCCACCATCACTTTCTAGAACTTTTTATCGCACTAAACCTAGCACCAAAAAATTCACTTTGTGACTCAACGAAGGGAGTTTAAGCTTATCTTTAGTTATCCCTTTTCCCTTAAGCACATCCCTATTTATCTTTGTTTTGAATCCATTACAATGTCCGATTCTGAAAGCTTGTCCGGTTCCTCCAACACCACCGTGGAAGACTTACCGGTGGAGTCTGTGGTGTCTAATTTAAAACTGGCGGCCGCGGATGCTTTAGAATCAGAAGATTACTTAAGTTACAGCACAATGGTTGATATATACTTATCAGACCCCAATCGCTTCACAAACGAAGAGAAGGAACAGGTGCTACAAACATTGTTGGACGTTTTGCAGGAAAACCCCAAATTGACCTACGAAATTGGCTGGGATTTGCCCCTGGTGCTATTGCCCTATTTCGAAGTGGGTGAAGGGTTTGAAGGGTCCTTGAGAAACGTGCCTGGTGCCTATAAGTTGTTGAAGGTATTTGAGTGCTTGTCCAACACTGGAAACCCCAAGGAATTGTTCTTGAAAGGCTGTGAATTGTTGTCTGAGTTGAAAATACAGGACTCTACAGTCACGGATGATGAATTGTTGAAAGAACGGTTTTATGACATCAAATTTTACTCCTTGGTAGAGTTGGTTAACAGTTCTTTGCACAGGATCGAGACCTTATACTCCTCGAGATTCTTGTCTATGTACGTGGCTGCTATGTTGAACACTTTTCACTGCAATTTCCTGAACTATGCTCCTCACAATATTGAATTCATCTTTAAGAGGATATTCTCCACCACAAGAAATTATGACGCCTGTACGTTACCTGAACACGAGTTGTCGGATACAGAATTAAAGAAAGTGTTGGATGATGAAGAGTATTTGCAAAGAAAGCTTCTTCAAGGGTTTTTGACCAATGCAGTATTCACTTTGGGTAAGAATTGGTGTCCTGACCACTCTGTTCTTTACTTTTCCACCATGAGCAACGCCGTGACTTACAGACTGGACACCTTCGTGTTGGACAGATTACACGAGTTGTGTTACAGTTTTGACATAGACCTAGACGCCATGTTTGTTGACTTGATAGTATCGACTCACACTATTTTCCATAAATTTGATTTGAAGAAACAAGACGACGAATTGGTGGGTGATATGTTTGAAGCGTTGGTGGTGGACTACCAGAATAACTTGTTGACTACCATAGTGAACAAAGATATCAAGGAAATTCAAATCAATAAGTTAGGGTGTTTGATCTACCATATCCACAAGGTTGCTCAATTCAATAAAGTTGAAAAAGATAACTTTTCTGTCAACATTACGTTCAGCGATAGTTTGGTGTTGACGTTGAGGTTGATTATTCCAGCAATGGTTAACCCTGGGTTCAATAATACTGCTGTACTGGACGTGGTTGTGTTCTGGGCTTGGTACACTATTCAAAAACTGGCTTACGATAAAAAAGACTTGAGTTTAGAGATCAGCTCCATACCTAAAGTGTACTTGGTGACTTACTTCCAGTGCTTGTTGTTTATTATTACAAGTAATCCTCAGCCAATACTCAAGGATTTCAGGTATGTGGTATTGACACTATTAACTAGAATATTGATCTTGTCTCCTGAGCAAATAAGCTATGATTTTATTAAAGATTGCTTAGACAACTGCAGTTTCCCCAATGTTAGAGTGGCCATGTGGGGTATCTTGAAGGAGTTATTGACGAAGGACAAAGTACAAGACAAGATAGCTGAGCAATTGAGTGAACTTTCAATCAGTAAGGAAAAGTCCTCAGAAATCACAGAAGAAAAGAAAGTGCCTCCTCCTTTGCCTAGCAGGGATGCTGTTGCGTCGAAGAAGTACTTGGCCTTAACACCAGAACGATTCCACGATATTGTCAACTTTGTCAATGAGTATATTGCTGCTTGTTTTGTGGAAGTCCCTAACGGACTGACTTCAGACTCCGAAACCGAAACAGAAGCCGAAACTGGTGCTGTAAAGAGTTACAAGATAAACAACCAAGAAGCGTCTGTTTTGTCTGTTGCTTTGAACTTATTGGTGGCTATTAAGAACAATGAAACTACCATCAAACATAAGGGTAAAATTGACAAGATAACTGAGACTGTTACGTCTATTTTAAAGGCCTGCAGAAAGCAATACAAGGAAAGTGAAGTCGAGACTAATATTCTTGCAATTATCGCTATTGCTGTGGATAGAATCAAGGCCTAACTTTGTCATCTATACCTTGTAAATAGAAAGGAAATATGGAACATGAAAGCAACATCAACACCCAAACTTCATCTCTTCTTTGCAGCCTTTTTGATATTGCGTTCTCCGATCAACGGACCCCAATACACAAAAAACCCTTCTTTGGTGGAGCTAATCTTTTCTTCCCATTGTAATTCGTCATCATCTATGAAAGGATCTTCATAATCGTACTTTCCCACTTTCCTGTTCATTTTGGTCTGATGTTGACGAATCAATTGCTCTTCGGTCAAATTACTCTCTTTTTTATCTTTATCTTCCTTCTTTCTCCTATCCAATTCCTCTTCTTCATTCTCATCATCTTCATTGTCATCGTCGTCGTCAATAAGGTCGTCCATAACATCCAAAGCCAGCTTGGCGTTCGGATGCAAAGCTCCCCATCCATATTTATCTTCTGCCAATTTAAGCACATTCACAATCACTTCCGACTCTCCAAACCGTGGGTTCTTAGGGTCTATCAAGGGGATATTCAATGCTATGATAGGCACTTCTTTCTCTTCCTTCTTTTCGGGCTCCAAAATGTTCATATTGGATCTATCAGACATTCGGTCAAGTGAAGGCTTTTCCGGAGCCTTGGCCTTTTCATCCAGTTTCTCGTCCTTCTTCTCGTCCTTCTTCTCGTCCTTACCTTCTTTCTGTTCCGTCTGCTTGCCGTCCTCCTTCTTCTGATCCTCCTTCTCTTTTTCCTTGCTCAAGTCAATGATCTCAGGCGGAGGAAGCTGGACCACTTCTTTGGGCTTTATGCTCACCACAGGGTCTGGGGTCTTTCTCTTCTTATTGGCAACAGGTTTCTTATCCAATTTCCTCTTTTCGGGCCGCTTGGGCTCTGGCTTCTTAGCTTCACCTTTCTTAGCCGCATCATCCTTTTCTGGCGACTTCTTCAAGATCTTCTTCTTCTTATCCACCAGCTTGGGTCTACCATCCAGATCCACTTCCTTCACTTCCTCCTCCACCAAAGGCTTATCGTAATTCATTATCGACATGATATCGGTCTTCTTGGGTATTTCGATTTGAAATTGTGTTCGTAACTTAGCTATGTGGTGGGAAAGGTCTACTGAAGGCGTTGCTGGCGTATTCTCTCTGCTGTTTACCTCATGTACCACCACACTATTGGGCAAAGGGCTTCCCTGGCGATCCTCCGACTTCACTTGCATCTGGAACCGCGGGAGTGGCGACGGCTGGAGCTGTGGGACGGGCGAATCGTCGATTTCTATGACCGATTGGGCGTCGCCCATCTTGATTGATGTTTGGTACCGAGAAACCAACGATTTCATATTGGGCTTGTCGGCGTTTTGTGGTTGCAGTCGGGACAGGGAGTCCAGGCGCATGTGGTTGCCTGTAGAGTCCGACTGCGAGCTGTCGTCCGGCGGCTGGTCACCAGAAAGAAGGGACATAATCGATACGTTCTTGGACATTTGGTAGTTAATAACAAAAAAATATAAGGTCGCATTATTTTCATTACATATAGACGTAGGCAATGTATATACTGGAGGTATACAAAAAGATGGGCCAGACACGATAAAACCGGGTGGAACTCTTCTGGTGTTCAAGCCCTGTCCAATTGGGTCCTCAGGCTGTACAAACCAAGCTTACTTAAGGTCAAACTCGTGTCTGAACCATAACCTTCCAAAGAGTTCATCATCAAGTCTCCATTCCAGTAATCGGCATAAACTTTACACATTGGGAGCCCCAACCCCAACTTATACTCGTGTGGCCGGGTAATCAACCGTTCCAACGTGGATTTCTTCAGTTTGGTGGTGCCTCCGTTGATATCTGCAATACTAGTTTCGCTAAGAGTAGCTTCGTCTATCACTGATGAGCCTGCAGCAGTAACCTTTAAATTTGAGTACAATTGAAGACCGGGGATTCGGTGGAAGTTGGCAAGTGATCTTCGTGCAAATTCAGGGTTCTTTCCAAACGACCAAATATCTGCTAGTTTGTCGTGGTTTATACCACCACCTTCGTCACTGAATCTGAACATAATGGTTTGTGGGGTATTGATGATAGTGATTTTCACCGGTGGGAGCTTTTTCGACGTCTTGGTGCCGTGGCGCTTGATGGTGGCCTCGTAGCTGTTCCGGAGAATCTCTCCAAATAAGTAGTGGAGGTGAGGCACCATGAATGGGAAAGATACATCAAGGTCTCCTTCGACTTCAAGATCAGGCATGTTTTCCTTTTTGGGGTATATGGAGGTCATCGACTCTTTGACCAAGTCCGACACCAAGTGTAAGTGTGTCACAGCATTACAGTCGTCGAACATTTCTCCAATATAGTCGGGTGGTTTCACGTGTTGTGGCTGAAAGCTGTAGTTTTCAGTCAAAGATAAGTGTTCTTCCACAATAACTCTCCGACTGATTCTGGACCGGATCATAGAGCTCATAAACTCGTCAAGCTCAGCCTGGGGAAAGTTGCCAAGAATGGAAACCTCCAAGGCTCCCATCATCAAGTGTGACAAGTTGAACACATGGTCGTCCAACAATTTGGACAACTGCAAACAGAACTTTTCATTCTCTTGTAAGGAAGTGATTTTGGGCATTTTTCTGAACGCATTGAACAGATGGTAGTAACTTTCATAGATTTGACTGAAATGGAAGTTGTTGACGATACCAAAAGGCAACGCCTGAAGCTCCCGGATGCGGATGGCCAACCGGATGGGCAATTCAAGCCTTACAAAGTTGGCACTATTGAGAATCTTTTCTTTATTGAGCTTTTTCCCATACCCTGCCAATTGTCTTAAAGACACCGGATGTGGTTGTTTTCTCAGGTATTCAAGCAAAATCTCGTTCTGGAAGAAGTGCTGGGGGTTAAGGATGTTGGAGTAGCTGGGGAATGGGCCCAAGTTGTTGAGATGTTGGGCTATTTCCTGTCTATTTACCACTGATAAGAAATCCTCATCGATATAGGAGAATGGAGTGATGTTTTTATTGTTCAAGAGCACCGGTTCCTTATTGGCTTTTGGTCGCACAGCCAGTGAATGGAGACATCGACAGGTGTGCTTAACTGTGTACGAGCCCCATAGGCTCTTTGATGGCAGTTTAAACATGGCTTTGTGACTCTTTTCAGACGAATTTTGGTTCGAACAAAACCTGTTGCTGAGGACCGAGAAACTATATGCAGGTCTTAGATATGAAAATGGTCAGGCCATATGCACTACTGGGTATGATTATATGCAGGACACGAAGGAGTGGTAGATGAAGCCTTCTCAAAAACCACCAAAAACTATGGGATCCTAGATAAATGGGAATATACGTGTACGTATGGACCAGGCGAGATATTCTATTGCGTTTTCTGGGTCTTCAGGCTGCTGCGAATAGACGTTGTAAGGACCTTTAGTTCGGTTGTAAAGGCACACGAGAAGAAATGTGAAAATGACATTTAATGCCATTTGGGTTTCCCAGATCTTATAACTACTTTCCAAAAGCCCCGTCATCACATCTCTTAGACAACCCAATGCCTCCCACATTGCCTGATCCAGCAACAAAGTTTCTTTTTTTGCCTAAACTTTGTTTTGCAGCTATTATGAATTTAGCCAGCCATGCGATTTGATTTCGCAGTCAAAAATTTAAATACCGATCCCAGGCCCTTTTCTATTCACTATTTTTTTTTTTAGTATCGAATTGTTCCTACAAAAGTGCAATATGAACGTCACACAAAGAGGCTACTATACCCAGACGTACTTGGATAACGTCCACAAACACAAATCATCCCGCAGAAGACGAGACGAAGGCGATCATTTGAGACCTCGAAGTTCAGAAAACGCCTTATCCCAGCATGTTACTAGTCCAGCTACCCAAACCACATTTGCCACAAAAGACACCGGAGCATTTTCCAATGGGGTGCTAGAGTCTCCGTCCACGTACCGAGACTTAGAGACCAACAATTTTCTTCCTGAGTCGCCAGAGAGCCAGATGACCGGCTCTGTCGACGATCTGGTAGACACCCAGCACATCCACTTTGACCCCGACCACTTGCATGAAGAATTGACGCCTGCACAGTTGAACGTGCTACAGTGGCGAAACAGGCCAGCTCCCAGAAGAAGAAGGAGAAGAAGAAGCTACTATGATGACTACGACAGTTACTACAGCAGACGCGACGACTATACCGACTACGATAGCAGGTACGATGATAGTCGGTACGACGAGTCCCTTTACACGTACGATAAGAGGGCCAGCACGTACGATGACTACTACGACAACCACTCGGCGAAAGTGCCACCCGGAAGACCACACAGACAGGACCCCAGGCGTGAAAATAGGACTAGAAGACAGGGAGATGATTATTATATCCAACAAAAGAAGGCCATTGACGAGGCCGAGTTCTACAAGCCTAAGCCATACACACATAAGACGTTCATGGAGGTGTTCAATGACCCTGACGAGCAGCTGAGCAGGTACAATCCCATGGACCAGGTTTTTGACGATCCAGAGAAGATAAAGGAGCAGGAACAGAACCAGAAGTTAAAGAAAGCGTTCAAGACCCTCCAGACGAAGTTGGGCAAAGACGACTACTCCAATTACGACTACTACCAGAATAAAGCCAAGCCCGATGTTACCAATGAGATTTTTGTTACCGGCGAAAGTGACGATTCGGACGACGAAGTTTTGGAAGCCGATAAGCCTGAACAGCCCCAAAAGAAGAAGAAGAAAAACTTCAAAAAGTTGTGGAAAGCCAAGACCAAGCAGCTCAAAAAGGAGTTGGGAAGAGACTACTTGAATAACATGGAGAAACAGTGGGAAATGGAAGAAGCTAAGATGCGGTTGAGAGAGCTTGAAATGCTAGCCGAACAGGAAGAGAAGGAAAAACAGCCACAAGAAGAACCCACTGCAGCCACTACCGCAGCCACTACGCCCAAGTCAGCAGCCCTGGCTGCATTTGACGACAATGTGACTGCAGAACCCATAGTGGAGGAACCAGACGATGCCAGTGACCGTACCAGGTTCTTTGCAGGCCCACGGTCCGAGTTCCATCCTGCATGGAACTATTTGTTGTCATGGTTGACGTATGAACAACCAAAACCTAGACATGCTGCTCCTCTTTCCATCCAAGAAGCACCGGTGGATATAACCAAGAGCAACAAGAGCAACAAGAACAGCAAAATCGAGGTGTCTGAACACACCAAACAGGCATCAAAGCCAACTAAAGCCAGCACTCTGTCTAAGCCCATAGTCAAAGAGCCAGTGAAAAAGACTACAAAGAAGATCCGGATTAACAAGGAGCAAGTAAAGAACTTCAACAAGAACATCTCCAAGTTGAAGAATATGTGGACGTTACCGGCCAACCAGTTATTTGAAGGCCAATACCCTAACGGGGTCCCTGCAGGAGCAATGTCGTTAAAGAGTGGGAAAACTGGCCAAGACACTTTACAGCAGTCATTACCACAGTCCATCATGTATGATATGCCGGAGTTGGATGCAGATACCAACGAATTCATCATAGAGTTGGATGATGACGAAGAGACGTTCGACGAAGAGTTATTCTTCAATCCTCATACTGGCCAGTTGGAAAGAGAACCTCCTACCTCGTATTCTTCTATGGACCCAGCTCCAGTGCCAAATAGCCCTGCCATGACGTCTCGCAGCACAGCTACGGCAAGAACCAACAAGCTGATGATGGACACCTCTGGTGGGGCTAAAGCCATCATTTCAAACATAAACCTGATGATCAAAAGTATCAAGCTCATGAAGATAATTTTTGCACCCATTGACATTATAGCCGAATCGTTCCCAAACTTGCAGACATTGGTGATTATGCTCGAGTTGGTGATCTTTGTGTGGATTTTGTACGAGTTGTCGTTGTTGGTGGACGCTTTATGTATGATGATCAAAGCCGTTTGTGCTCCTATGATAGCCATGGGCCGGTTTATGAACCGCATCATGTAGTAATTGGATTTTGTATATGAGCTTGAAGACTAACACAGCTTGAAGACCAACACAGCTCGAACCATATTTAGCATTACAAATACACAACGACGTGCAAAGTTAAGGTTCTTCAGGTATCAGCGTTTTATGGGTAAATAATTTGCTCAGTGGTATATAAGTATTGCCGCAAATGCACAAAATGAGAAAAAATATTTCACCAATGTTTAGAGCCAGACTTCCAAGAGTGCCCGTACACAGGTATGGCATCCGGTTCAACTCGGGCAAACAGGTCCCTGAGCTGGCGGAAGAGGCACAGAAAAGAAAAGAAGAGGCTGCAAAACTTGCAGTGCAATCTATAAAAGATATAGGAACGATGTTTTCAGGAACTGAGGATAAAGAAACCGAAGTGATAGACACAAGGCCCATTTTTGAAGACCCCAAGAAGTTTGATGGGCTCAGTCTTATTCACCAGGGCCAGGTGTTGAAGGAACTACAGACGAAGTTTGACGGCAAGTGGACCAAATTGACTTTGCAAGATAAAAAATTGGCATATTTCATTTACTATGGGAACTGGGGTGTGAGAGACAAGTTTGACAACTGGGACAAAAACGAAAGGCCGTTCGACTTGCCGTTCAACCACCCAATTCGGAAAGCCAATGCAGATCCCAGCGATACCATCAAGAAGCTTCCTCCACACTATTTAGCAGAAACGCCTGTTAGAAAGCCCCAATTCGACACCCGACAATTGGACCCCATCACCAAATTTTTCATCTTCACCACCGTTATCGTGTTGTTGCTTGGGCTCATCAGAGACAAGAAAGTGGGGGAGGCCGGAAGGCCTAAGGAGTTGGTGGTTAAGGACTTGTATGAAGAACAGAGACAAGAAAGATTGAAACAGGAAGAGGAAAAGAAAGCACAGAGCCAAAAGAAATGGTATTATTTATGGCTCAAGTAGGCCTTTCGGGTATCTGAGCTGTACGTACGCTGCTGTTATCCGATGGTTATTTTGCTTAATTGTAAATAGACCAAATACTATACACACAGAGACAGTTCTCTTTTTACTCTATTGACATCATTACTCTTCCTCTTCATCGTCTTCTTCGTCGTCGTCCTCGTCATCATTCCAACTGTTCTCCACCGTCTCTCTCACTCTCTTGATGTACTGAGACCGGTGATCTTTATACAAATTGGCCGCTTCTGCATTTGCAGGACTGGAAATATTGGGGTCATTAAGTAGCGATTGAATGGACGTCAAAATACTCGACACATCGTAAGTAGGTGACCATCTGTTCTGCAAGATATCCAAACATAACTCTCCACTGGCATACACGTTAGGATGGAACATTTCACTTATGAATTTGACGGTTGGCGGCTTGTTAGGATATTGTTCGTCAAACTGCAACACCAACTTGAAAGTACCGTCTTCAAACGGAGTATCCCCCGGTCCTATAATGACAGCATTCCATGTCATGACATTGTCGGGCAAGGGAGACGCCGAAACGCCACTTGGAGCATCTTGTTGCATTCTTTTGAAATCACGCATGAGTCTTCTTTTAGCGGGCGTAGACATTGTTAATTATGAGTTTTGTGACTGCAAGAATGAAAATAACGTAAAAGAAACAATAAATAAACTTCTAAGGGGATTCAGATATATGCAAATGAAGTTTTAAAGACGTGTAATCAGGTTATAAAGCTTTTTGTGTTTTGAAAATAGTGTGGTTAGTAATAAAAATATTTGGGGAGACCAAAAAAATCGCACTTGCCACTAGTTTTTCTGATACAGAAAGACAAAGAAATTCAAAGAAGTAAAGAAATGGTATATATTACGTGAAACAAAAAAGGGGAACATCATATGCAAGTGCAAAGAACGTGGAGGCACTTAGTCCCAAAAGAAGGATCTAACAACAAAAAAATCTTGAAAAGCAAGCTACTCTATTGTTTACCGTAGACGTTTTGGATCAATTTATCGACTTCTTGTGCGAGCTCTTTACCAGTTGCAGCCACAAAGTCGGAAAATGCCTTGTTAACATTTTCAGGAATGATTTGTTCAGCTGGCGACTCGACCTTAACCTCGGCGGTAGATGCAATGCTTTCACCCCAGAAATCAGTTATGTTGTGACCAGCACCGTTGAAAGCTAAGATATTTGGAGTATCTTCTGGGATATCAGACAAGAGGTCTTTAGAACCATAAGCGATCAAGTTCTTCTTCAATTGAGCTGGGGTGACGGAATCAGCAGCAGTGAAGAATTCAGAATCGGCAGATGGTTGCAAAGACACAAAGTAGGATAATAATCCACAAATGTGTGGAGATGCCATAGAAGTACCAGACAAAGTGGCAGTAGCGGTGTTGGAACCAATGTAAGTAGACAAGATGTTCAAACCCGGAGCGAAGATGTCAACACATTTACCGTAGTTGGAGAAGTAGGCTCTAGCATCGGAGATGGTTGAGGCACCAACAGTGATGGCATTTTCAGCAGCTGCTGGGGAAGTGTTACAAGCATCTTGATTTTCGTTACCGGCAGCGACGGCAAAGTTCAAACCGGCCTTAACAGCAGCATTGACAGCCAAGTCCAAGGCAGTAGATTTACCACCTCCTAACGACATGTTGGCAGTAGACCCTTTGAATCCCTTTTTACCCTTTTTAACGGCTTCTTGGTGAGATTTGGCAGCAAATTCAACACCCTTAACCACATCAGACATGGATCCAGACCCATTGGATCTCAACACCTTGACGGCAACTATATCAGCCTTTTTGGCCACACCGTAAGAAGCAGACCCAATAGTACCGGCACAGTGGGTACCATGACCGTTACCGTCCACATCTTCATCGCCAGCTGGCACGGTAGAACCCCAAGTGGCTCTGCCACCGAATTCTTCGTGGTCCACATTGACACCTGTGTCAATGACGTAAGCGGTAACACCTTCACCACCGTCAGTGTCGTACAAGTATTGGTTGAAAGAGTTCAAACTCAATGGTTGTCTGTGGGACACTCTAGCTAACCCCCAAGGAGCACCTTTTTGAGTTTCGAATTCGTTGGCGTAGACCATGGAGTCCTTTTCGACGAATTTAACGTCGGGATGACGTCTGATCAATTCAAGAGCCTCGTCGGTGAAGAATCCGGTGTAACCGTGCAACATGTCGCCAATCTTGAAGCTGTCAAGGATACCACCAACTTTACCCTGAGTAGCAGCTTGGAAGGGGTGTTCATAGTCGTCAGCAATGGCTTGGAAAGAGACGTCTTGCTGAACAGTGACCCATTCCTTATGCATTTCAGCAGCAAGGTCATGAACATTGTCGTTGAACACCACAATGTACTTGTGGGGGATAATGTCCCTTTCCTTGCTCACAAAAGACAAAGGAGCGGCGTCTTTCAAGTCCTTCAAGGCAGCCTGCAAACCGACATTGGCCTGTTCCTTGACCTTCTCGTACACTTCCTTAGAAGCGTCCAAGCCATTAGAAGCAACTTCCTTCAATTTGTTGGCTTCGTCACCGAAAACATCGATAACTTGGTCAACTTTGGGGATGACCACAGCTTGAACACCTAAGGTGGCCAAGATAGATATAGCGACAGATCTAGATAATAACATTGAGATTATTTGCTTTTTAAACCCTTTAACTTTACCAAAAAACTAGTAAAGATTCAAAAGGGATAAAGAACTAAGGAGAACAAAAAAAAAGGGATAGATAATTACAGCAATTTATATAGTGACAGAAAAAAAGGGATGCGCGAGTGGCGTTAAGAATGTGTGATTAGTTACTTTTTTTATGCTATTTTAGTGCGGAAAAAAATGGACCGAGCTGGTACCGGCTCGAGGGGGAAAGTGACTCAAATTCTAGCCAGCCACAGCGTCCCACAGTTTGAGAAAAAGGAAATACCGTTAACCACAAATGTATAAATTAATGGAAACCCGAGGCTGGTAAAGACACGAATAATGTTGTGAAATTGGTCCCTCCACGGCGAGCCTTATCTTATCAGTACGTCATTGTTCCCCTCTATCTAATTTTCCTTTAGCCATAACGCCAACGACTCTGACGACACTTCTCGGAGCTCATTGAGGCCCTTTAGCACGAGCTCGGGTGCATGGTCTTGGCTGTATTGCTGGTACAAAGCCATTTTGTTGGTGATGTTGTCGCTGACACAAAACCAGAATGTGGGCACACAATGGTCGCCGTTGTTGTGTGGGATAAACGGCACATGGATCAAAAGGTCCTGGTGCACGACCTTCAATACCTCCTTGATGGACGAGAACGGCTGGACCAAGTTCCGCTTGCAGAATTCGTTCTGACAGCTGTTAAATTCACAGCCTTTGTTCAACTGGAGCATGTACCGTCTTTCCAATCTCATTTGGAGTTTTAGAAGCTTGGGGTCGTGCAACTGGCTGTAAAGCGGACCAAAACACTGTTCACAGAGCTGAAACTGGTTGGTGTTGGCAGCTGGGTTCGTGCAGTTGACGTTGGTGCATTTTTGGAACATTTCTTTGAACTGCTGGAGACTGGTTTGGGTGTCTAACTGGTGAAGTTTGAAGTGTTTGCGGAAATCCTTACGTTTGACGTTTTTGTGGCACTTGGGGCACTCGTCGGTCTTGTTCCCACACTCGTTCTCATGGTGGGTAAGGTTTTCAAACCGGTCGATGTAGTCTTCTACGCCCTGTTCTAGCACTAAGTGGCAGAACTTGCACTCATGGAGCTTGGCAGGACAAACAGTGGACTTGTGGTGGATTACAAGGTCGATGAACGTGGAGAATGTTTCTCCCAGGCTACACTTGTCGCATGTAAACGACTGGTGGTTCATTTTCTCGTGTTTGAACCTGAAAAGCGGCAGACTGCTGTACTGGAGACACTGGGGACAGTGCCAGTGGTCTGGGGGAATGGACCTGAGGAAAATAGCACCACACTCACACCGGACGTTGTTCTTGACACAAAATGCTTCATGGAGTTGGAACTGAGCAGTGGCGATGGGCTTTCTGCAGTTGGGGCACTGGAGTGAGCCCTGTCTTCCTTGTTCTTGTCCCTTTTCCTCTTTTTCTTTTTCTTGTCCTTCTCCTTCCCCTAGTATCTTCCTCTCTACCCGTAGCGTCACCTCCTGTCTCTTCTCCCACGCAAAAGGCACTACGTACAACCAGTGGTTGACGTCGTCCATATCGAACCCCTGGTCCATATCGTGCCGGCACGCATCCGCTCTCTGCTGTATCTCCAGAAACGGCACCACGACGCTCTTGTGCCCTTCAGACCCAAAGTCCTGGTCAAGGGTACTAAACTTGAAATTGTCCAAGCTGACCAACTGGTCGTACCCTACCACCAAATCCACATTGCAGGCGTCCAGCAGCTCTATCGACACCTCCAAGTCCTGGTCCGCCTGGAACACATCGAACCGGAACACCTGCACCTTGTTGTCGCGGAACGGGTCCACCACCAACGTCTTTGTGCCGTAGCCCATCTCCTCAGACGTGTCAAAGCTGAAATTCAACTGCTGGTGGGCCATGATATCGTTCAACGGCACCACGTCCAACACCAAGTCGGTGTCTATGATCGAAACCACAGGCGCATTCAAGTCCTCGATGATCAACTCGTACCCGTTCAACACCAATTTGTCCCCTTTGGTCAACACCGTATAGTATTTGGTCAAATTGGATTCAAGATAGTATTTCCAGTTGTGGATCTCGGGGTAGAACTGGACTGGTTTTATCTTCAAAAACGTGCCCTTGGCCACGTCCACCGGCTCCAAAGTCACCACGTCGCCACTTGCCACTCCCAACTTGTGTCGTATGGCGTCTGGGAGCACCACTGTGCCTTCTTCGGCGGTGAACTGCTTGACGCCTACGCTCCACTGGCGCTGTGCGGCTTTCACCAGAAATATCAACGGGTGTGGAAGCGTGTCGCCGAAAAGGTCAACGAGCCGTGTAAGGGCCGATGCAGGGAGCTCCACCTTGTCTGAGTTGGGGGGAAGGAGGCCGTTGGCCACTGTTAAATCAAACATCACTGCGTGCTTGAGAAGGAAAGATGCGCTTAGACATTTAGGGCATTACGCACTAAATATCTAATTTGTCCATCCACGACCACAAAATTCAGTATATAATATCTTGCTCTCCCTTTGAAGACCGGGGATATCCAGCGGTTACAGAGTGATAGTTAGCGGATGAATATTTTGTGCTACGAGAGGACATTGTTCTAAACCTAGAGCATAGCCTAGTTACATACCTGCACCGACCGCGAATTCTACGAATATGAGTATTATGTTGGAAGGAGCGCGATATGCAGCATAAAGATCATATTCGCCTATCCACGACCATGAAAAGTATATGAGGTGAGTCTGGGAGCATTCTGGTAACAACATACATTTTCCTCCTACCGTTCCTACTGCCGAGTATCTAAGTATTGAATTACTTGATGAATGAATACAATTGAAGTGGTTAAACAATAGCTCATCCTCGGGACAACCTAGTCAGAGATTTCGCACCCTACGAAAATCAACACTTTATACTACATATGTGTCATAGTAAAGTCACTTTAATTTTATGTCCAACTGAGGATACAATAGCATCACTGTTTCCAAAATGGAGATGTTCAGCCAACATCTCCCGTAAATATTAGCGAGGATTTATCAAAGCATCGAAGAGCAATTGCGACCCTCGTGGTGTAAGAATGTTTAATGTCGTCATGACACGATAAACTTTTGCAACCAACCATACTTTTGTGCATATTGAGGTTCACTCAGATATTTATCGCTAGTGTTGGTGTCGATTGATTTGCAGTCCTACAGGCATAAAGTACCACAGGTTTTTATTTAGCTGTACATCCAACACCCCCGTTCTTGTTCTTTCCATTTTCTTTCGATTTAGCAAAGGTTACTTATACTTTCCTTTTCTGTCAATTATAAAATATAAATATCACTCGACTGCAGCTATTGGCCTGTGGAAAATATTTGCCACCATTGTACCAACATGTCAGGTCTGTGGAATCCGCCTACAAGCGCCAGTGACATCGCCAATTCGTCACTGCAGAGGCCTCCTGGTTTCCAAAATCAAACTACCAGCGATCCACCAGAAAGAGCTCCAGTCCCAGATGATCTGCGTCAGGAATATGGCAACAGGCGCTTGCCTAATATCTGGCCAAATCACGATCCCGATGTAATCGCAGAAGGTGCAAAAGAATTCGTCAGGTGGACGAGAAGTATATACCGTGCTGGCGAACTCATGCCTAATTTTGACCCCCAAGATATGACGGAGACCACTCTTGTTGGATTTTACCTGAATTTTCGGGAACTGGCACTAGTCGCTATCATTAGTATGATGGTGTTGAAGTTCTGTCCAAATACTGGGGTCGGAAACGTCTGTCGTATTGCCATATATGCCTCGTTAATATATTTAACAAGGAGAGTAGGCAGCATCCTTGTCAGGTTGTGTGATGGAGTACCAGTCCCCACAAATTTCGGCTACTACCACCAATCAGATTTCAATATCGTCTTGTTTTTGAAATTTTTAATTGTGTTGCTTATTGGAGACTATTTTTTGGGTGTCAAGCTCTGTACAGATATTGTCAAACTTGCTACATCCTGAAGCTGACACAGGTTCAATCGGAGTAAATCAGCCCCCCTCATTCCCCTTATCACGTATGGCTGGCCACGTGAAATCAAATGGTACCATCAGTGCTGGTTGTTTTATAGCATGATGATCAGGAAAGAGTAAATTTGCAAGTAGTTTCAATATACTTGCATTTTCAAACCTTCATAGACCACCAAGTTCAAGCGTATAGCAAATTCCATAGACAACTGTCACCCAACTACACCCACGTTCTTGTTCTTTCCATATCCGTTCGATTAATGGAACTTACTTATACTTTCCTATTTTGCCGGTTGTGAAGTATAAATAGCATCCGATTGCAGCTAGTGGCCTATGGAAAAGGACGCTTTGCCTTTTTAACAATATGACAAGCGGCCATCTTACTGAATACCTGTGGAATGCCCCTATAGGTACTACAAACACCAGAGATATCCTGTTCCGGCAACATTATGATCTGTATAGAGTTTTTTTCAACGTCTATCCAGGAGAAACCGCTAAGCTCCAAGTCAATTCGCCTGAACCAAGGCCTCCCCCTTACCAGAGGAACACTGCGACACCCCACCAGAATCCACATACAACCTCCTCAGATAAAGAAGTTGCAGAAGATATGAGAAAGGAACGACTTTGGCTCGACGAAGTTATCAGCTATATTAGTGCCTCATTGACAAGCTTAGGATATTTGGCTCGCAAGCGTATGTGGACTGAAGAAGACCACAACTGCAAGGCCCCGGTGAGGGCATTCGGGGGTCCGTTGACCATGAGAATCATTTGGGAATTGATCCCAGTTGCTTTGCTTTATTTTTGGGGTGTTCCTCCACCAAATTTGCAACCGTCTGCATATATCGAGTTCCTTTCTGTTGGTTCCATCACCTTCTTTCCCCTCAAGTACTGTACAGTATGTTGGTTCATTTTTGGTTTCCCATTGGGTCTTCTTGTATATGGCCACAGGTGTTTGATGAATGCTCTTCATGCATTGGAGATACTGAGTAACCTTAGTGATGGGTTAAAGTGTACGATTTTAGGTAGACTCTATCAAGGAGAAAAGCACTGCGTATTATTTTTTATTTATTCATGTCTTCTGTTGGTATGTGCAGTCTATGCATACTGGGGTTTTTATAGATACATACTGCCAGTAACGGTGTTAATTAGACAATGAATATTCTTAGTTTGCTGCCATATGTTCAAACTGAAACTTACGCATAAAGCCTGATAAATAATTCTATGATTCTTGCTAATCCCGAATAGCCAGTATAGGTCTTTCTTTATGCCTTCCAGTTACTTAAATGTAAATAAAAGTAGCTGTTTGTACTTTCCTAACCTGGCAACTCTACGCATATAAAACCGCAGCCAACTCTGGTGATATGATTTTTACAGCTTCGAAACCATGTCTGACAGAAGAGCCCATGCACACTTTACTGATCCTTTAGGCAGAGGTGACATCCTGGTCGGTCAAAGTCAAGGTCTGTGTGACGTGTCTTCTAACTCTGGCGACACCATTTACGTTGTTAATTCGTCGCCACAACCTCCTCCTGCTTATCAACAACCTACCAGCTATCCACCGAGCAAGGTCGCATATCCATATCTACCCGAAGGAGACACTCCACTTAAAAAGTCTTTCATCTTCGTCCTTGGCTATGTCATGCTCTCAGTGACCCACTTTGAGCTTCAATACTCGGAAAAGCAGACCCCTGAAGAATCTCAGCGGGGCCCTAAAAGAACTCGATTAGTGTTTTGGCTTCCTTTGACCTTAAGAGTTATATGGGAGCTTATTCCAATCGCTTTGTTGCTTTACTGGGGTACTCCTCCGCCTCCATCTCAAATTTTGCAGCCATATGCATACATTAGTGTTTTTGTTAGTGTTTTATTCACGTTCGTGTTGCAGTTTCCAGTTGGTTACTGCACATTGCATTTGTTCATTGTTGGGTTTCCATTGTGTCTTGTGCTCTATGGCAATGGGCGTTTATTGCATGCCTTTCATGCAGGGAAAAGACTGTTTGACCTTTCTCAGGGATATCAGTACCAGGCCATTCACGGATTTTTTAGGGGGCAACAACACAGCAGAGTATTTGCTGTTTATACATGCTTTCTGATTATTTGTGCAGTCTATGCATACTGGGTTTCATATAGATACTTATTGCCAGTAACGGTGTTAATTAGTCAATGAATATTCTTAGTTGCTGCCATATGTTCAAACTGAAACTTACGCATAAAGCCTGATCAATAATTCGATGTTTCTTGCTAAGACGGAATAGCCGGCATAGGTCTTTTTTTATGCCTTCCAGTTACTTAAATGTAAATAAAAGTAGCTGTTTGTACTTTCCCAACCTGGAAGCTCTACGCATATAAAACCACAGCCAACTCTAGTGATATGATTTTTACAGCTTCGAAACCATGTCTGACAGAAGAGCCCACGCACACTTTACTGATCCTTTAGGCAGAGGCAACATCCTGTTATGGCAAAGTCATGATCTGTGTGATGCGTCTTTTAACGCCTTCTCTGGCGACACCACTAGGATTTACGTTAATAATTCGTCGCCACAACCACCACCACCACCTCCTTCTTATCAGCCACGGCCTACCAGCTCAGAACCAACCAAAGATCCACGTCCATATGATCCACTCGAAGGATACAGTCCACTTCATAAGTCACTCATCTATGTCTTTGACTATGTCATGAATTCGTTGATCGACTTTGAGTTTGAACACCTGGAAAAGCAGACCCCTGAAGAATCTCAGCGGGGACCTAAAAGAACTCGATTAGTGTTTTGGCTTCCTTTGACCTTGAGAGTTATATGGGAGCTTATTCCAATCGCTTTGTTGCTTTACTGGGGTACTCCTCCGCCTCCATCTCAAATTTTGCAGCCATCTGTATACATTAATTTTTTTGTTGGTGTTTCATTCACATTTTTGTGGCAGTTTGCAGTTGGTTACTGTACAATATATTGGTTCACTGTTGGGTTTCCATTGGGTCTTGTCCTCTATGGCCATGGGCGTTTGGCGAATGCCATTTACGCAGGGAAAAGACTGTTAGACCTTTCTCAGGGATATCAGTACCAGGCCATTCACGGATTTTATAGGGGGCAACAACACAGCAGATTGTTTGCCGTTTACTCATGTTTCCTGCTTCTTTGTGGAGCATATGCGTATTGGGGTTCATTCAGATACTTATTGCCAGTATTGGTGCCGGTTCATTTGTAGCTCTATAGGAATAAAGTCCACCACAACCCACGTTCTTGTTCTTTCCCTACCCATATCATTTATCGGACTTACTTACGCTTTCCTATTTTGACGGCTGTGAAGTATAAATAGCATCCGATTGCAGCTAGTTGCCAGGGAAAAGCACACTTTGCCATTTTACCAATATGACAAGCGGCCATCTTACTGAATACCTGTGGAATGCCCCTATAGGTACCAGAGACACCAGAGAAATCCTTTTCCGGCAACGTCATGATATGTATAGAGTTTTTTTCAACGTCTATCCTGGCGAAACCGCTAAGCTCGAAGTCAATTCGACTGAACAAAGGCCTCCCCCTTACCAAAGGCACACTGCAACACCCCATCAGAATCCTCATGCAACCTTCCCAGATAAAGCAATTCCAGAAAATATGATAAAGAAACGACTTTGGTTCGACGAAGTTATCAGCTATGTTATTGCCTCATTGACAAGTATCGAATATATGGCTCGCAAGGGTGTGTTCACCGAAGGACACCACCACAGCTCAGGGGCCCCTGTGTGGATATTCTGGGGTCCGTTAACCATAGGAATCATTTGGGAATTGATCCCAATTGCTTTGCTTTACTTTTACGGTGTTCCTCCACCTCCATCTGCAAATTTGCCACTATCTGTATACACCGTGTTCCTTTCTGGTGCTTCAATCACTTTCTTATGGACGCTCCCCCTCGAGTACTGTACAGTATGTTGGTTCATTTTTGGTTTCCCATTGGGTCTTCTTATATATGGCCACAGGTGTTTGATGAATGCTCTTCATGCATTGGAGATACTGGGTAACCTTAGTGATGGGTTAAAGTGTATGATTTTAGGTAGATTCTATCAAGGAGACAAGCACTGCATAATATTTTTTTTTTATTCATGTCTTCTGTTGGTATGTGCAGTATATGCATACTGGGGTTCATTTAGATACTTACTACCGGTAACGGTGTTAATTATTCAATGAGAATTGTCGTCCAAATCCAGCTGAGATAAGTTGGATATAGGATTCAAACTTTGACGGCAAGAAGCCAACTTTTAGTAATCAACGAGCGGAGGCATAACCATTCTCGACCTTATTAGCACATCTCACATCACTGTGCTGTGATTGAAGCCATGACTCGTGACTGACTGATCGTATAAAACTTCAGTTGCCAGATCTAAATATGCACATAAGGGTCAAATAAAACTTGCACCAACACAAAACAACCTAGCTCCATATTGAAGACAAAATAAGTGTTGCAATAAATAAGACCATTGAAAACGACCAAATTCGGCAAAGTCCAAAGTACTGGTATAAGTGTCTGCCACGCCTAATGTTTGACGCCCTTTTTTAACTGAAAGATTTTCGATAATACGAGACTCCAATGTTTTAGTTCAATGCGACCTTTTTGTGGTTGTTTTTTCGCAGCCACAAAGCCATTTTTTTTTGCAACATTACCAGACCAGATATAGGATGCCAATTTCTCTCCCCAGCATTCACGATGCGTCGGGTGATGGCAATATCCTTCAACTGAGCTATGCCACTGTTAGGTTAAATGGTGGCGATGTCTTTCACTGGCTCTGTGCCACTATTTCATCACTGTTCCTCAAACTCCGGCAAAGCTTCAACTCTTCCGACAGAAGCTTGCTTGATATCAGGCCAAATGACGAACCCGATTTATTCGTACTACGGGCTAGAATAATCGTAAGGAGGACGGAAAGTATATACCGTGCTGGCGAAGCCACGCCTGATTTTGACCCCCAAGAAATGACAGAGACCACTCTCGCTGGTTTTTACCTGACTCTCGGAGAACTGGCACTAGTCACTGCCGCTAGTATGATAGTGTGGAAGTTCTGTCCAGATACTGGAGTCGGAAACGTGTGTCGTACTGCCATATATGCCTCGCTAGCATATTTAACAAGAAGAGTATACAAAATCTTAATCGGGTTGTGTGATGGAGTACAGTCCCCACCAATCACGGCTACTACCACCCAACACGTCGGAATATCGTCTTGTTTCTTGTATTTCTCATTGGTTTGGTTACTGGAGACGCTTTATTAGGTGTCAAACTCTTGGCAAATATTGTCGAACTTGCTAAATCCTGAAGCTGTCACAGGTTCAATTGAATCAAACCCCCCTCATTCCCCTTATCACGTATAGCTGGCCACGTGAAATCAAATGGTACCATCAGTGCTGGCTGTTTTATAGCATGATGATCAGGAAAGAGTAAATTTGCAAGTAGTTTCAATATACTTGCATTTTCAAACCTCCCTAGACCACCAAGTAATTCATGAAGACCAAGCGTATAGCAAGTTCCGTGGCTAATACAATCATCCAACTACATTCTTGTTTATTCCATATCCGTTTGATCAATGGAACTTAATTGCACTTTCTCTTGTTCTTTCCATTTTCTTTCGATTTAGTAAAGCTTACTTATACTTTCCTTTTCTGTCAATTATAAAGTATAAATATCACTCGACTGCAGCTATTGGCCTATGGAAAATAAAACTTTGCCACCATTGTACCAACATGTCCAGGGGCCATTTTACTGAAGACCTGTGGAATCCGCCTTCAAGCACCAGTGACATCGCCAATTCGTCACTGCAGAGGCCTCCTGGTTTCCAAAATCAAACTACCAGCGATCCACCAGAAAATGCCCCAGTCCCAGATGATCTGGGTCAGGGATATGGCAACAGAAGCCTGCTTGATATCAGGCCAAATGAAGAACCCGATTTTGTCGTACCTGGGGCTGAGACATTCGTAACGAGGACGGAAAGTATATACCGCATTGGCGAAGCCACGCCTGGTTTTGACCCCCAAGATATGACAGAGACCACTTTCGCCGGGTTTTACCAGACTCTCAAGGAACTGGTACTAGTGGCTATAATTAGCGGTGCAGCGTTGTACTTCTGTCCAAATAATGCATTCTTAAACGTCTGGAGTATTGCCATATATGCCTCGTTAATATATTTAACAAGAAGAGTAGGTAGCATCCTTGTCAGGTTGTGTGATGGAGTACCAGTTCCCACCAATCATGGCTACTACCACGCAATGGGTTTCAATATCGTCTGGTTTTTAGTATTTTTCATTGGGTTGCTTATTGAAGACTATGTCTTAGGAGCCAAGCTCTGGACAGATATTGTCGAACTTGTTAAATCCTGAAGCTGACACAGGTTCAATGGGGCTAAGCAGAGCATCCCTCCTTATCACGCATGGCTGGCCACGTGAAATCTTGTAGACGTTTGAACTTGAACGAAGTCCAGGGACCCCATTTTTTAATGGATATATGTTCTTGATTTTGTTAGATATTTACGCACCAAATCATATCTCCATCCACTACCACATTATTTAGTATACAACATCTCTTATGAAGAACGAGGAGCGAATTTAGGTGAATTTAGATAATATATTTTACACCTACTGGCTTGCTGCTATCCAGCGGTTACAGAGTGATAGTTACGGATGAATATTTTGTGCTCCACGAGATGACAATGTCCTGCTCCAAATCTTGAGCCTAGCTTAGTGCTAGATGCGTCGACTGCGAATATTGCGCATACATAAGGCCATAGAAAGGGCTTCTAATGGCATGGCAAGACACTATGCAGGAGGAGCTGGCTTCAGAACCTGGTCACTACAGGCTCATGCTCTTAACAGATTCATGGTCTTAGTACAGGCTCATGCTGCTACAATATATTTGACCTTTCAGATAAGATAGTACAGGTTGCAACTTAGCTTGGCTACGAACCACTACTTTCTGCTAAATTTTTGGCTATAGTAACGGCTTTTAGTTATAAACTGCTCTTAGTTAAGAAAGTAACAGCTAAAAGCTTTTAGCTGAGAAACCGCTTTTAGCTAAGATAGTAACAGCTCTTAGTTAGGATATATCTATAGCTATATATTAGCTATATCTATAATATTCTTATAAATTTTTTTCGTGATAAAAGATTAAACCATATTTTAGAGATATTTTATATTCTTAATTGTTCTATGCACCGTTATCAAAAAATAATATTTTGGATTTTTCAGCTTTTAGCTTAAATAGTAACGGCTTCCTAGCACCCTTTTACCTTATTTACATATCTTTGGGCTAAGCACTTACAGCTTTCAGCTAAGAACCAACAGCTTTTATCTGAGATACTCACAGCTTCTATCCAAGTTAGTAACACTTTTCAGCTACGATACTTGCAGCTATCCAAGGTACAAATTTTCAGCTACGATACTTACAGCTTTAAACAAATACTAACACCTCTATCTACACCTTTACCTATTTCTTACACCCTCACCGCTTATCAATTCTACTAATTCCATCAGACCTTCAATAGTACCGTATCTGCTGACACATCTACTGTGTTTCGTTTCTACCCATCGCCGGCCAATCCCCGGCTGTTCTTGCATCGACTGCGCCTTTGCCTTTGTGCTCCGCGTTCACCCCTTCGTTTTTGGCCCGTTGTGTCTGTTTAGACATTCTATCTAAATCCTCATGTGGTTCGCAGCCCTGCCGTTTTAAAATACATAATGGAGTATTCCCTCGTAAACCCGTGTTGTTTGCAGAACTAATTTCATTTTGCTCAAACTACATAAACAATAAACCCGCCCAATCTCCTCCAAACATTCAACATGTCTATTTGGAGGAAAATGGTACGCCTATACAACCATTCGGTCGTGAAGTATCTGTTGATCTCCATCGCATTAGTTTTGACACTTCTCAATACCTATGCAAGTTTCCAGGACACCTCCGCTACAAAACTTCCGTCGATTTCGAGCTCAAAACCCAACACCCACAAAGAAAGTGCCACAGAGCAGTATTTGAACGTGCTTGGAGGCAACACCCAGATTTCCCGGACGGATTTGCTAAGAAAGGCCATTGAAGAATTGAAAAAAGAGAACGAGGACAGGCTCTTGAAACAGTTGGAAAAAGATATAAGATGGCTCAACGAGGAGAGAATAGTCACCGAATTGAAAAAGTCGTTCCAGAAGAAGTTCACTAGAGACTTTTATAGACACGACTTGGTGTCTGGGGCTCTTTTGAAGGAGATGAAAGACTCGTTTTTGGCCCGGAATCAGTACACCATGCAGTCGTTTATCACCCAGAACGTGATTTTTGGGTCGAAGAACACAGGCCAGTTCACCGACCTTTTCGAGCTGGACGCCCAGGCCCAGAAAGTGGCCGACGTGCTTGTGAATGCCCTCAATGTGGCAGTGAAGCCGCTCTATGAGCACATTTATAACGAGATCATTGTGGCCAACGACCCAAAGGTGTCGCTCAACAGTCTTCCGCTCAACAACGTGCTAGGCCAACAGCACTTCTCCACGCCACGACTGCTTTCACGCAAACAGCTCACACAGGGCACGGTGGAGGTGTCGGACCAGCAGTTTGAAGCGTTGCAACAGAGCCATGATAATGTCGTCAATACGCTTATGGGGTTCAAAATCCCAATAGGGACGGATTTTAGTGGTGATGGAATAGTCATAAACGTTGACGAGATGGGAGTCGGGGGAGCTTTGGTGACGATCTTGAAAATCAGATACAGTGGGAGCGTGTTGCCTATTGAGTTGGTGTTGAATAAGAAACAGGAGTCCACGACCCAAATCTGCGATGTGATCTTGCCCCAGTACAACGCCAAGTGCATCTACTTGCAGGAAAAGCTCCCGTTTTTGGCCCTAGACACCACCGACAAGGCGCTGCCGGTGAACAAGTTCGAACTTAAGGTGTGGGGTATCTTTGTGTCGTCTTTTGACAACGTTATAGCTTTAGATGCCGATTCTGTGCCTATAAAGAATGTGGACGACTTGCTTTACACCCAGGACTTTTTGGCCACGGGGTTTGTGTTGTGGCCCGACTACTGGGAGAAGACAACGTCGCCTGTTTACTACGACCTTGCACGGTTTGACGTGGGAGAAGTTGTTCGCCGATTCGGCGTAGCTAATGAAGCCAAATTCGCCGACTATAGCCAGCAGCCAGATCTGGTGTGTTTCCACGATTTGGACGGCATTCCTGACCGGCGGACTGTGGAGTCGGGGCAGATGTTGGTCAGCAAGTCCAGACACTTGCGGTCGTTGATTTTGGCATTATACTATAACCGATACGGGCCTGCAGCCTATTATCCATTATTCTACCAAGGAGGAGCAGGAGACGGCGATAAAGACACTTTTGTTCCTGCATTGCATGTGTTCCAGGAGCCTTATTACATCGTGGAAAAGGACCCTGCAGAGGCCGGCTGGAAACTGGGCAGAGATTTGGTGGAGACCACTATTATTCAATATGCTCCTACATCAGCCAAGTACCACTTGAAAGCATGGAAAAAGTGGCTAAGGGAGCACAACTTCGACGTGAGGTTGTGGCCGTACCAGAAGACAACATATACAGAGGACTTATACAGGCAGTTTTTGGGGGACTTGGAAGAAAAACTCAAGAACAAGCAGGAACTCGACGATGGGTCTGCCAGATTGACACCATTTTTCTTGCATGTGCATAAACCCAAAATCAACCCGTTTGTAAACTACAAGAACAAGATGGGGATACTTAACAAGCGGAACATGGGGTCGCCAGAAGATTTGAAGCCGATATTTGGCACCGACGACTGGGAGTTGAACTTGCATGCCATTAGTCAAGCAGTGGTATGCTCAGTGGTAACAGACAAGGTATTTTACGATAAATATGAGATTGACCAGCAAGAAGCTTGCGATAAGATCAGCCAGTATGTCAGTTACTTGAAGAAGGACTCTGGAAGTCCTGAGATGGGAGACATTGACTTGACAGCATTGAAGAAGAAGGAGAAGGAGAAGAAAGTCAAAGGGAAGAAGCCGGACAAACCCACTGAACAATAAGGGACAATGAGAGAAGGCGAAAAAGCCAACGACAGCCGAAGAAGCCAACGGCAGTCTAAGAAGACGAAGAAGGCACAGGCAAACAGATAAGGCATTCAAGTATCTCTTTAATAAAACATCAACGTAGACTACCAGCCACACTCTACAAATGGCCCAACTCTCCCAGCCACACTCCCAGCCAATTGCCAACTCTGGCAACTCTAATCCAGCCAAACACGGCTGCGAGCAAACTACAGCCACAAAACCGAAAATCGACCGTGCAACCCATTGTTTAATCTAGGGTCCATCTCATCGTGTAACTACGCGATAACATTTTTCAGCTTCGATTTTTTTTTCAACCATTTGTCATAAACACCATGACAATCCAACTGTTCCAGGAAATCGAACAGTTCGACGTGGACTTTGCGCCCGTCAGCGTTACTAAATGGCGCTCTTCAAGGACTGGCCTCAATATCTGCTACGTGAACCAGCCCTCGCCCATCGTCAACGGGTACTTTGCCGTGGCCACAGAGGTCCACAACGATTCCGGGTCGCCACATACCCTTGAGCACCTTGTGTTTATGGGGTCTAAGAACTACCCTTATAAGGGGTTCTTGGACACGTTGGGCAACCGGTTTTTCTCGTCCACCAACGCTTGGACGGGCGTGGATCAGACTGTCTACAATATCACTACTGCGGGCTGGGATGGGTTCAAGACCATTTTGCCGGTGTACTTGGAGCATATTTTGTACCCTACGTTGACAGACGAGGCGTGTCTCACGGAAGTGTACCACATTGACGGCAAGGGAGAAGAAAGAGGGGTGGTTTTCTGTGAAATGCAGGGGGTAGAGAATCTGGCCGCTTTCCAGGTGGCTCTCAGAATGCAGAGATTGCTTTATCCTCCTACGTCAGGATACGCTAGTTACGCCGGTGGGCTCATGGGAGAGTTAAGGCACTTGACCAACGACGAGATAAGGAAATTCCACCAGGATATGTACAGACCAGAGAATTTGTGTGTGATAATCACGGGGCTGATTGACGAGACTGAGTTGCTTGATATTATGAACGAGTTTGACTCCCAGTTGGACCCGTTGCCCGCTACACCAGTCCCAAGACCTTGGGAAGAGACAGTGACTCCGAGATTGGAGGCCGATATCGTCGACGAGTTCGAGTTCCCCGACAAAGACGAGCTGATGGGGGAATTGTTGATCTGCTGGCTAGGCCCCGAAGTCAAGGACGTGTTAAAGTGTGAAGCTTTGGACATGTTGGGGTCGTACTTTACTGAAAATGCCAACAGTATCTTTAATACCAGCTTGATCGAGATCCACAACCCGCTTGCTACCGAAGTGTACCATTATCAGGAAAGTTACAAGAACTTGGAGTTCACGGTGTCTTTCAGTGGAGTGCCTACTGAAAGATTGAGAGAGTTGGACGAAAAGTTAAAGGGGCTCATCAGAGACCAGGCAAGCACCCAGAACTTCAACTTGGACTTCATGAGACAAATCATCAAGCAGCAGAAACTCAGTTTGACGTTTGACTGTGAAAAGAAGGCCAGCCATTTCTACGAAAGTGCCATAGTGGACTTCTTGTACAACCCGGTGGGCGACAAAGCGTTCAAGGACATGATCAACACCCCTGCTATGTACGATGAGTTGTTGACGTGGGACGAGAACCAATGGTGTGCTCTTATTCAGGAACAGTTAATCGACAATAAGTCTGTATCTGTGTTAGGGAAACCATCTGCCAGATTGAACAAGGAGTTGAATGCTGAGAATAAGAAGATAAAGAAGGAAATACGGGAGAAGTATGGTGCTGATGGGTTGAAGAAATTGGATAAGACTCTTGAGGACGCTAAGGCCAAGAACGACTTGGTTATTCCAGATGCCTTACTTACTCTGTTCTCTGAAGCAGATCCCCGAAAAATCGACTTCATCAACACCAAATCGTACAGGGCCGGCACCAACGCGTGTGAGGTGGGATACGAGACCCAGGGAGCCTTCTACGAGGCGTTGAAAAGCGACGAGGCCAATCTTGGCCACAATCCTTTGTTCATGCACTTTGAAGACTTCAAGTCCCAGTTTATCACCATCCAGGTGATAATGTCGACGCAAGACGTCAACCCAGAGTACTTGCGGTACCTTTCGGTCATGGAGGATATTTTCAATATGTCTATCAAAGTTGGAGACACGGTTATTCCTTATGATCAGGTAATCAACGCTTTGAACGAGGATTTGATCGAGTTCGAGCTAGATAATGGGTTTGACGGAGGATTCTTGGAATTGATCCACATCAAGGTCAAATGTGATGTTCAGAAGTACGAAAAAGCTATCGAATGGATCAGAAAGATCATGACCTCGAACGTGATGGAGCAGGACCGGATCAAAGTCATTGTGGAGAAGCTTATCAATGCCATGCCCGAGAAGAAAAGAAACGGCGAGTTAATGATGTACTCCAAAGAGTACCGGACTTTGTTCACTGAAAAGTCCACCAGAAATGCACAGGATTGTATCAACACCGAAGAGTTCTACAAAGACGTGTTACAGCGTATTGAAGACGGACGGTTTGACGAAATCAAGCACGATTTGGACGAGTTCAAGCACCAGTTGTTTGACAATATAAATAACCTCAAAGTGTTTGTCAACGGAGGATGCAGCAGCTTGCATGCCCCAGTGTCTAGCTGGAAGTCCTTCATAAACTCGTTTACACAAGGAAAAGAAGCTATACCGGTGGCATTGTTGCCCAAATCACATCAATTTCGAAGCGAGGCTGCCTTAAACTGCAGCAAGCAAGCCTATGTGGTGACATTATCGTCCATTGAGTCCAGTAACCTCACCACGTCCACCAAGATCCCCTTGGACTACTTGGCGGACGATATGTTCAAGATCGCTCTTGCATCGGAGTACTTGGTGGCTGTGGAAGGTCCATTCTGGAGAGGTGTTAGAGGTAACGGGTTGGCGTATGGCTCGTTTATGAGCCGTAACGTCGACACCGGGTTCTTAACCTATACGATCTACAGCTCTTCGGAGATCGAACAGGCTTGGTCTACCAGTAAGAAGATCGTTGACGACTACAGTGATGGTACTTTGAAGTTTGAAAAGTTGCACATGAACAATGCTATTTCCACCATTATTAATGCCATTGCTGGCAACGAGTCCAACCTTTTCGATGCTTCGTTGGTGAAGATCTCAGACAACTTGTTCCGGAACAGAGGCCCCAATTATAAGGCGTATTTGATCGAGCAGTTGAAGAAAGTTACAGAGGAAGACTTAGTGATGATTATGAACAAATACTTCACCAAGATGTTCGATGCCAGCTCGTCCATCGTGTTCACCAGCGTGCCTGCTTTGAAGGGAGAGGATGTGGTGCAGTTCTTTGGTGCCGAGGGGTACACTGTGGAGCTTGAGGAGATCGAAGGTGAAGAAAGCGATGAGGAAAGTGACGAAACCGAAGACGAAACCGAATCTGACGACGTAACAGCTGAGTAATGGCGCCGTACTTACATAAGCACGCGGAACAGTGTTGCCGACGCGGGAATCGAGCTCCCTTTGGCATTCTTTGCCCAACTGCCTAAAAAAATGGGTATTCAGGCATGCCCCAGATTTTGCAGCTATTATGGAGGTGGTTTAAAGGGTTATTAGATAGTAGAGACCACTTAGTGCACCACTGGGCGGGTCCTTAGATATAGTAATACACAAACAGATTGGTTTAGCACACCCTACAGGCCGTGATCCTGTGACTTTCCTGTGACCAAAAAAAAGTGGAAATAGTGGGCTTTTATAGTTTTTTTTGGTAAAGATAAGAAGCGGGCGACGAGCACCTTTGATTCCGAGGTCGCGACATCGCGACATTTTTGGATCAGATAACAACCGAGCTGGGGAGATTCTGATTCCCTTTTAACTCCCGATAAGTTTGCGTTTTCTTTTCTTCAATTCCAACACACTATGACCGTGAAAGACGCTGCTACATACAAAGACATTGCTGCCAAGAAGCTCCAATTAAGAAACGAAAAGTTCGTTAAAGAATGGCTCTTGCCAGAATCTCAGTTGCCAGGAGACTCAGTCAAAGACGTCAGTGACTTCTTTGCCAAAAACAAGGTATTGTCTGACAAAGACATGGAAATCACCGAGTCTGACGCTGTGACCATTGTCACCAACATCAAGGACAAGAAATGGAGAGCTCTTGAAGTTATGGAAGCTTTTGGTAAAAGAGCCACCATTGCGCATCAGTTGACCAACTGCTTATCAGAGATCTTCTTTGAAGAAGGTTTGGCCACCGCCAAAGAGTTGGATGAGTACCAGGACGCCACAGGCAAGGTCAAAGGGCCATTGCACGGGTTGCCTGTTTCTTTGAAGGACAATTTCAACATCAAGGGCCACGCTACCACCATTGGAATGGTCGATTACTGTTTCAAGCCTGAAAAAATGGACACCGATGCAGTGTTGGTGTCAATGTTGAGGGATTTAGGAGCAGTGTTCTACGTCAAGACCAACGTACCCGTGGCAATGATGATGCCAGAGACGAACAACCATATCTACGGGAACACCACTAACCCCATGAACAGATTGTTGAGTGCTGGAGGAAGTTCTGGCGGAGAAGCTGCGTTGACGAAGTTGAAGGGAAGCCCTCTTGGTCTTGGATCTGACATTGGAGGTTCAATTAGAATCCCTGCATCGTTCCAGAATTTGTTTGCTTTAAGGCCTTCGTTCGGCCGGTTTCCTACTTATGGTGCTCGGTCTGGTTTGCCAGGTTTAGAGTCTGTGAATTCTGTCAATGGGCCCTTGACCACCTCTTTAGAGTCTTTGGAGCTTTACTGTAAGTGCGTTGTGGACAGTGAGCCATGGCTCCACGACCCCAAGGTGGCCGAATTGCCCTGGAGAGACGTGCAATTGCCTGAAAAATTGAACGTCGCCATTTTGACAGACGATGGGTATGTTCGTCCCACCCCACCAATCCGTAGAGGTATGGATATTGTCACTAAGAAGTTGGAGGAAGCAGGTCACGACATTGTGCCATGGGACCGTAAACACCATTTGCGTGCTGCTAAGATTATTGGCCAGTTTTTTGTCAGTGACGGAGGTAAACACGTCAAAGACGTCACCAAGGCTACAGGCGAGCCTTTCTTTGAGTATATGAAGGGCTACGACACGGCTGAAGATTTGGGTGTGGCTGAATTATGGAAGTTGCATGCAGAGAGAACCTCGTTAATGAAGAAGTTCTTGGACCAATGGAACAGTACCCAGGAACAGACCAAGAACGGTAAGCCCATTGACGTTTTGATTATGCCAGCATCTCCGTTCGCAGGCAGCCCAAACCACAAATTTAGAGATTATGTGGGGTACACCTCGCCTTTCAACCTTACTGACTACTCGGTGGGTATTATGCCGGTTACTAGAGCAAACAAGGACTTGGATCCCAAGGATAAAGAGCCTGCTGGATACAGCAACTCCGATAAGATGATCTGGGAAGACTATAACCCAGAAGAGAGTCACGGAGGTGCTGTTGCTGTGCAAGTCATCGGTAGAAGATTCCAGGAAGAGAAGGTTATCAAGATTATGAAGGAAGTGAGCAAGCTTCTTGATTATTCCGATATTTAGAAGTTTATACAGAGAATAATATGAGCCTTAGATTTTTGCAACCGGCCTAGTATATCTCTGGTATATACACGCCCAATATACGCACCATATTTTCAGACTTTCCACCGCCTCAGTACCCCTCGGAGATCTGTGGTTGTGATGCCGGACAAATTTGAAAATGTCGCGACATTGCTTCTTCATCGTCTATGAAGCACTTCCCAACACCGGCTTTTTTGATAAGATAAGAAAATTATTTACGATCTAAATATAGGGCTCGATCCTGAACGAAATGACAATATATATAAGCTAGCAAAAATCCACTTATTCTTTCAAATAAAAAAAACTTAATCTTGATCATATTTCAAAATGTCCATTCTACGGAAGTTAAAGATCATCGTTTGGGGTGAAGCCCCTACTGATCCTTTAGAAGCCAAACTTTTATACAAAATGGACTGGTTTATTCTTTCGTTTGCCTGTTTGCTTTACTGGGTGAACTACCTTGATCGATTAAACTTGAGTAACGCCTATGTATCGGGGTTAAAAGAAGAAATCGGACTTCATGGTGACCAATTTAATGTCATTAATACTATGTTCACCGTTGGTTACGTTGTGGGGCTCATTCCTAACAATATGATCTTGCTTAAAGTGAGACCTAGTTGGTGGTTGAGTTTCTGTGGGTTGGCATGGGCCATCTTGGTGCTTGGAATGTACAAAGTAGAACATTATTATCAGCTTTGTGTTATCAGATTTTTTCAAGCTATCTTTGAAAGTAGTACATTCACAGGGGTTCATCTTATTCTTTCAAGATGGTACAAAGAGGAGGAGTTGACTAAAAGATCGGCAATTTTTACGTCATCTGGTTTAATTGGAAATATTTTCTCGTCGACCATGCAAGCGGCCATTCATCAAAGTTTGGATGGTCACAATGGCTTATCTGGATGGAGATGGCTTTTTATCATAGACTTTGCTATTACGGTGCCAATTGTGGCTTACGGGTTCTTCTTTTTCCCCGATACTCCTGATACTTGTAAGGTGTTTTACTTCAACGAAGAGGAAATTGCCCTTGCTCGTTCCAGAATCAAAGAACCAGAAGTCGATTCTTTCGATTGGTCTATAATTAAAAGAGTCGTGGGCAGCTGGCACTGGTGGTTGTTGTCCATCCTTTGGGTGTTTGGAGGAGAAAACGAAAGTTATGCCACAAATTCGTTGTTTGCTCTTTACTTGGCTTATTTCGAATATGATGTTGCGGACAGAAACCATTACCCTATGGGAGTATATGCCATGGGGGTATTTTTCACTTTCACATTTGCGTTGTATGTGGATAACACTGGTGCTAGGTACCATTACCGGGTGGCCATCTTGATTGCTATCATCATGATGATCTCCACCATTATGCTTTTAGCTGCTCCTGTGAACGACCATGTGGTTTTTGCAGCCCATTATCTTTCTGGGGTATCATATGCAGGACAAGCCACTTTTTTTGCATGGGCCAACGTTGTTTGTGCCAATGATTTACAGGAAAGAGCCATCGTTTTGGCATCCATGAATATGTTCAGTAATGCAGTCAATGCCTGGTGGTCTATTGTGTTTTACCCTGCAACTACCGCACCTAAGTTCAGAAGAGGTGCTTATGCCATGATAGCTACTATTATAGCCAGTGTGATTGTGGCGGGCTTGATCAGGTACTTGCAACTCAAAGAGAATAGAGAATTGCCTGTTGACGATGAGGGATCAGTAGAGTCATCTAAAGTGAACGATATTAAGGAACAGGTTCAAGTGGCTAGCGATGAAGTTGGCAGCGAAAAGTAGAGGTTGAAGTAAGAGAAGCTGTTTTAGTGCTTTAATAGTGATAATAAGATATTTAATAACCGGAGATATTTATTAGTGCTTAATAGGGACAATAAAATATTCAATAACTAGAGATATTCGAGTAATCATAGAGAAGGATAGCATGGAAGATATCTGACTAGTAACAAGGGCTAAAACGGAAAGAAAAGAAGATGAAGAACCCTTACTAAGATATCTGAGCGATAGTGATAAGAATGAATATAAAGAAGATGTCATAGAGAAAGACAATATAGAAAGATATTAATTTAGGACTAAGATGCCCATATACTTAGATTAATCAGATTATAAAGATAATACGATAGTAAATAGAAGATAATAAGATAGTGAGTTATTATAATAAGATAACAAGATAATAAGAAAAAATTGGGATTTAATACATAAACAACAAGATAGTAAAACAGTATACAAGGCATTGGGTAATGAGATAAAGTTCAATATAAGATGATAAGCAATATAGTATTTAAGTATATGTCTCAGATCAGTGCATTGAAAATATGAAATTTTCGATCTTCTTTTGCAGCAGTTTAGCAGCAATTTCCCGACACACAGAGCACAATCTCCCCAAACACAACTACCCAACACTACATTCAACTACAACCAAGACTTGTTCTATACTAACTTTCCTATGTCCCCATGTTCCACACCCATGCAGGCACGGCTAAATCTGGCGCGACACGACTACTTTTACGACTTCCGATACACGGTAAAGCACCAACTACCCCATATACCTTGTTCATCACATGAGTACTAAATACAGTAACTAAAGCCGAATACCGACGTCTACTTTTAAGCAGCCCCGGACTATTTGATCTGCAAATAGCAGTTGCATAATCGGAAACACGGCGTGCTCGGAAATTGGTGCGAAGATCGTGGTAGAAGCTTCTAAGACCCTGGCGCAGGAATCTCTAAAAGTGCAAATTGGCAATGCCAGAAGTCTAGATGTTAACTGGAGGTGAATCAAAGCAAGTGAAAATGAACCTTAAAAAAGGTATTGACACGATAACACCGAATACAAAGGTAAAAAAAAGAAACCCAGTTCCCCATCACGTTAGCTGCCATAAATTCGTGGAGCAAAAAGAAACAGTTGAACTGGTTGACACACGACACACCCGATAATTAGTAATCATCAAAAGTATAAAATGAATTTAGTTCCCCTAAAAATTAGCCAACATACTTTTCACCCGTTACTCCTGTTTTTTTCCATAAATTACTTGGGTGATTGTTGAAATTTTATTGTAAGAACCGGTATCAATGACAGAAGTTAAAAGACATTACGATAATCTCCTTGAAGGGTCGGCTTCTCCTGTGAGCCTGTCAGATCCAAATAAGAAACAACTGAAACCAGGTAGAAGGCCCATAGAAAGCGAGCCTAAATCTAAAAGAACTGCTCAAAATAGAGCTGCTCAAAGAGCTTACAGAGAAAGGAAAGAAAGGAAAATGAAAGACCTTGAAGATAAAGTACAGCTTTTAGAAGATGAAAATTTGAAGATATATACTGAGACTGACTTATTAAGAGCACAAATCGATATGTTGAAACGGGAGTTGACCAAAGCTAGGGGTGAAGGATATGAAATCAACCTTCCAACACAAGTGGGGAAATTGACCACTGCTAATACTACCAGCACCATAAATTCCAAGTCTTCGTCTGACTTTTCTGACTCTAGGTCTTCTAACAGTTCCGTTAATGAGTCGAGTCCTGATACTGACGTTTCTGACAACTTATTGAAGTCTGAGTTCCCATGGGCCAACGGTGGTGCCGACCTTCCTTGGGCTGATAGGCTGTCAAACTGGAGAAACAGTAAGACTAGTGAAAGTGGGCTTTTCGGTAGTTATCCTATCGCTGGTGGGGCTAATGGCTCTATCAAAGGTGACAGTACCGTTCCTGACTTAGTATCTGGAAGTTCCAGCTCTACTTCTCCATTAAATGATAACATACTAATGGAAGCCAACAGCAACAAGTTTGATGAAAAATTGGATCCTTTCTGTAAGAAGTTAAACGAGGCATGTGGTACCAAAGAGTGCCCAATACCAAAGTCCCGTCAAGAAGAGTTCGTGCAGCAGTTATCTTCCAAAGATCAACAACAGCAGCAACCACAACAACAAAAGGCAAAGCAAGGATCTGTATCGTCTTACGGAGGAAAGTTCAATGCTACTTCGCCATTTGATTTGTTCGACCAAGGGTTCAATGAGAGTTTCAACTTCAACTTGACGCCAAAGGAAGACGACGACCCATTGTCTTTCCTCAATGACAACAATTTCGATGTGGGATTGGCCTTCGATGACAACACCGATAGAATCAACACCATGGACAATTTGGTGACAGAAGAATCTGTATACGATCCATTGAAAGATGAAGTGAACACCAATTTCAACTTCAATGACTTTATCAAATCATCATTACCTTCAGAATCTATCAAAGACCCAGTAGAGGAACCAGAAGTGGAGGTGGTACCTGCTCCAGAGAGAACGTTCAAGTGTTCGGAAATATGGGACAGAATCACATCTCATCCAAGGTACACGGAGATTGATATCGACGGGTTATGTTCAGAGTTAAAAACAAAGGCTAAGTGTAGCGAACGAGGAGTGGTGATAAATGCTACTGATGTGAATAACTTACTTGAACAGTCTGCTAGAAGAAGGTAAGGGTTATTTTTCAATAGCAGCTTTATGTTTTATGTTTTACGTAATAAGTGTAAATAAATGGGTCTTAACTAGACAGGTAGATACAACTTTCAACACCTTTATACCATTGTCTGCAATTTTGGTGTTATTTTGCAGTTAAAAAAGAATTTTCAAACAATGTCACGTCAAAATATCGTATTCGTATATACTATCATTCGCAAATATGAAAAATTGCTATCTAAAAAAACCCTTTACAGCACCATGGTTAAACGATTATTGATTAAAGCGGCCAGTGATTACTCTGATAATACACAGATCGTGCCAGTGAACACTCTTATTCCTATTACCATACCTTCAGACATTGGAACTTTCGAATTGTTGATCAATATAAAGAATTTTGATGGGTCCAAATTCCACCTTGCTAACAGTTTACGTAATATTGGCGATAAGAGGTACTTGGACCAACATGAGTTCGATAACGAGAACAAGGCGGATGAGACGTCTGCCAATTTGAGTTTTGAAGTGAATTTCAAGCCTAGTCTTCCAATCAATGGTAAAGATCTTCTTTTTGGTAATGACTTCAATACGCCTATAAAGAACCATGTGCCCACTACGTTGCTCTCAGCTGGGTTGAAATTTTTTAATTGGTTTATCAACAGTACTGTGAAGGGGGATATCTACAGCGACAAACCTTATTTGTACGGTCCTGTTTTGAACAGCTGCACTTACATGTCGGTGAATGATCCTATTCCATTCAAGTATACCACTAAGAATTCTAGCAAGGAAAAGTTGCCTGAAAACTTGGGTGATGGATTCGAAGCTTTGAAGATTCCCCAGCAGTCTCTTGACAGAAAGAAGTTTTTCAACAAGTTGCCTACATGTCAGAGTTTTGTTTTCAATGAAGCTAGCACCTATAAGTTGAAGTTTGACACCGATTTCATAAAAATGGCTGACTCCAAATACTCAGTAAGCTTGCCTACTTACAACAATAGCACATTTGACATCAATGTTTCCAGCTATGCCAACGATGAGCTCAACAATTTCAACTGGATTATGAAACTAGGAGGTTACGAAGGTGTTGGCACTGGAAGAATTGGATTAGTGGTGAATTTCTCTCTTATTGACGAATGAAACACACAACAAAATACACCAGGACGGGGTCTTTATCACACTAGACTATAGAACTATACTTATTTACATATTATTGCTATGCCTTTTTAGTTAATGAACAGTTTATGCCACAACTGTATTTGCAGTCAAAACGGTACGCGCACGATACTATAAACACTATATTTTTTGTGTGGGTGCGACAACTTGAAGAAAAAAAATCCTCCAATCAATTAGTCCATAATAACAATCCAAATGTCTTCTATCAAGTCCACATCCCTTTTCCGTACTCTTAGGAACGTGTACAAATCCGGAATAAAGAGGGCCGCCTACCAAGTGGGATTCCTCAATGATACCAAGCCAGGTGGTGTTTTAGTGGGAACTGATGATTTCGGTAACAAATATTATGAAGTAGAAGATCCAACTGAAGAAATCCACATGAGAACTAGATGGGTTGAATATAACGCCACATTCTTGAGTATTGATATCTCGAAAGCTGAACCCGGTTGGCATTACTGGTTAGGTTACGGTACCAACACCCCACCTAACAAATTGCCAGCGGACCAACAGGCCCAAAGAGCTTACCCACTTGTCACACACAAACCTAACATGACTGCCACCAGAGGATCATACGTTCCATACAACACGGCCAAGCCAAAACACGAAGCATGGGAACCAGTGGTTAGTGAAAGAGTTTAGACGGACGACGTAGATTATGCATGTATTCAATAAACATTAAAGAAGAGCCATGGAAATTTCACCTGATTCTATACCTGTACCAAACATAGCGCTTATAGAGCACACCGTAGGGCCCAACTACCTCTTTTGTTAGCTAAATATCAATTTATCGGCATCTCCTACCGTTTTCTCCATCGTATATAATCTCACCAGATTTTCAAATTGTTCTCATCGTGAAAAAAATTACCTAACCATGTCAGATAAGATTCCAGGATTGGCCAGCGAGGCCGTGTTACAGAAGTCTGTTCCAGTTCCAGAAGACTTCGTTGAAGTCAAGGGAATCGACTATTCGAAAGACTCAGCTTTCAACATGAAAGCCGTCGATTTAGTCAAGTCGATGTCTACTATGGGATTCCAAGGTACTTCTTTGGGAGAAGCTTGTGAAATCATTAACAACATGAGATCATGGAGAGGAAAGCACAAGTCCGAATTGGAAGAACACGAGATCAAGGGGGAGTTCGATGACCAAGGGTACCAAAAAAGCACCATTTTCTTAGGTTATACTTCAAACTTGATTAGTAGTGGGTTAAGAGACACTTTGAGATTCTTGGTGCAACACAAAATGGTCAGTGCCATTGTCTCCACTGCCGGAGGGATCGAAGAAGATATTATCAAGTGTTTAGCACCAACGTACCTTGGAGAATTCTCCTTGCCAGGTAAAAGTCTTCGTGAACAAGGAATGAACAGAATCGGGAACTTGATTGTGCCAAACGATAACTACTGTAAGTTTGAAGAATGGATGGTTCCTATTTTAGATAAAATGTTAGAAGAGCAACAAGCTGAAGTTGAAAAGAACAAAGGTGACGCTTTGGACAACACTGCTGGGATCTGGACCCCTTCTAAGTTCATCGACAGATTAGGAGCTGAAATCAACGACGAGTCTTCGGTTTTGTACTGGTGTCACAAGAACAAAATTCCTGTTTTCTGTCCTGCTTTAACAGACGGGTCTATTGGTGATATGCTTTTCTTCCACACCTTCAAGGCATCTCCAAGACAATTGAGATTGGACATCGTTGCCGATATCAGAGCCATCAACTCCATGTCTATGGAAGCCAACCATGCTGGTATGATTATTCTTGGTGGTGGGTTAATCAAGCACCATATTTGTAACGCATGTCTTATGAGAAATGGAGCAGACTATGCTGTGTATATCAACACCGGGCAAGAATTCGATGGTTCCGACGCCGGGGCCAGACCCGATGAGGCCATTTCATGGGGAAAGATCAAGGCTGATGCCAAACTGGTTAAAGTTTATGCAGATGCTACTGTGGTATTCCCATTAGTTGTGGCCGCTACTTTTGCATCCGAAAAGCCTAACTGAGGACAAGAACATTGTCAGATAAACTTTGTACTGGCACAATTTACAGACAAAAATCTACGTTTATAGGTAATATATGATAGGAAAAGGGTCAGTTTCATTGCAACTCTCACGTCTCAATCACATTTCCGGTTTAGGAAACTAACACAGTTTTTTTTGGTGCAATTTTGTTCCGCACGCTCGTTCTGGCCTTATCGTGGTTTCTGGCTATCGCGAAACGGAATAACCAGCGCCACACACTAAAACGGGCATATATATTGGACCAGTGCCATTTTTTTCCCGGTTTTCTTTCTTCACATATCTCCACAGTTCAATCCACTCGCTATGACCGACTTAGACGAAATGGTCAAGGCCTTAAAGGCCACACTTGACAAAATAGAACAATCTGGTGCTAACAATGCTAGCTCCACCACGGCACCAACTCAGTTTCTTAGCCAATTCGAAGCCAAGTCTGCCGTCAAAGTTGGCACCAAACTTGACCACGAAGCCATCTCCCAGGGCTACATCGACTTCACCTACGAAAATCCTACTATCTACCACGTTGTTAACTCCATTGGCAAGAAATTGACCGATAACGGCTTCTCCTACGTATCTGAAAAAGGTTCTTGGACAGGTTTGAAACCAGGTAAGTACTATACCACCAGAAATGGGTCTTCGTTAGTTGCTTTTGTTGTTGGTCCAGACTGGAAACCTTCCAGAGGGTTTGGTGCCATTGGATCTCACATCGACGCTTTGACCGTGGCCTTAAAGCCTAACTCTACTAAACTGAAAGTTGACGGCTACGAGCTTTTAGGTGTGGCCAATTATGCCGGCACTTTACAAGACACCTGGTGGGACAGAGACTTGGGTATCGGAGGCAGATTGTTGGTCAAAAAAGATGGTAAAATTGTCAATAAGTTGGTGGACTCCACTCCAAACCCAATTGCTCATATCCCCACATTAGCTCCTCACTTTGGTGCTCCTTCGCAAGGTCCTTTCAACAAGGAAACCCAAGCCGTGCCTGTTGTTGGATACTCGAGCGAGGAAGATGAACCAGCCACCGAAGAAGAGAAGTCTGCTCCTTTGTACGGTAAACACTCGCTTAACTTGTTGCGTTACATCTCTAAGTTGAGTGGTGTCCCCGTCAAAGACATCTACCAGACCGACTTGCAGTTGTTTGACGTGCAAAAAGGTTCTTTCGGTGGTCTCAACAAGGACTTCATTTTTGCTCCTAGAATCGACGACAGAATCTGTTCATATGCTGCTATCAGCTCTTTGATCGAAACTAGCAACGAGGGTTTGCTTGCTTCCGATAGTTTCTCTATCGTGGGATTGTTTGACCATGAAGAGATTGGATCAGCTACCAGAACTGGTATCAAAGGTGGCTTAATCGAAAGTGTGGTCACTAGAATCTTATCTTCTGACAGCTTCAAGGACTCTACGCCTATTGAAGAAAACATCAGATTGACTTACGCCAATTCCATCATCTTATCTGCGGACGTTAACCATTTGTTGAACCCTAACTTTGCCAATGTGTATTTGGAACACCACAAGCCAGTGCCAAATACGGGTGTCACTTTAGCTTTGGACCCTAATGGTCATATGGCTACAGACTCCACTGGTGTCGCTTTGATGGAAGAATTGTCCAGAATCAACGACGATAAGTTACAATACTTCCAGATCAGAAATGATAGCAGATCTGGTGGAACTATTGGGCCTTCTATTTCTTTGCAAACTGGTGCTAGAACCATCGACTTGGGTATCCCTCAATTGTCGATGCACTCCATCAGAGCTACTACTGGAAGCAAAGATTTAGGGTTGGGTATCAAATTCTTCAAGGGCTTCTTTGCCAACTGGAGAGCCACCTACGATAACTACCAAGATTTGTAAGCATGTTAGGTGCTTATAAAATAACATTTAGCTATGGCTGCAAAAAGAGTGTGCTGCTACAACACCAGCAAAATGCCACGCCGCCATTTTTTTGTCTTCAAACTAAAATCCCGTTCGTTCATATGAAAAAAGATTGTATTTCCCGTCACCCATTCTGCCCTTCCCCAGACCCTACATCTCTTTTGCTTGCCCGTTTCTATGTCCCTCTCTGCTATTAGCCGAAACATTCAATTTGGCCAGGCGCACGACCGTGTTCCCTCACGGACAAAAAATTTGATGATGTCTAAAAACAATACTGACTACCGATCTAACATATTTGGTATAAACCACACTAAACAACGTTACCTAACTTCAATCGTTCAACCGATACTCGGATTATTTGACAGTTTTAGTGTTTTGAGAGTTTATCGTTACAATGGGTATGTTTTTGTCCGTTTTCCAGCCACAGTTGACCTCAGATTGTTTTGTGACACACTCACGGCTAAGCATGATACTTTCTTGTTTAGAAAGGGGCCCAATGCACTCAATCCACCAATTGAGCTTCATAGAATGTTTGAAAGGGCCACGCCTGCCTGGTGGTCCAATTTTATGGCATTATATGTGGCTATTCCTTGCTTTTATTTACTAACACCCCTGTTTCAGTTCCACCAAAGAAAATGACGTTAGAGGAGTTCATCTCCGACGAATGTACGTATATTCCCGAATGATCTTTGCATTTGAAAGCTTTACTAACAAATTTAGCGCTCGGCGGTTCCTGGGCAGATGACGGGTTGGATGTTGCGTCGATTTCTGTGCCCACATTCGATTCACCATCCTATGATCCTTTCGGACGAAGAAACTATGGCCACGGCGGGGGTCATACCGCTCCTGGTGACAGAGGCGGACCTTACATTGTCAAGCTTAGCCATTTACCTTTGAATGCCGATGATGAGTTCGTCGATGACCTTTTTGCCAGTAGGTACACCAGGTACATCAAGTCTAAAATAGTAGTTGACCCATCCACCAATGTGCTTGATACGTACGTGGTGAGAAAAGTGGCATTCGTGGAATTGTCTAACTATCAGGATATGCAAAAACTGTTGAAATGGAACGATCTTTACTATCAAGGCGGTAAGAGAGTCGTCATTGACGTGGCAGATTTCCAAGACTTCCAACACTGCATGCTGTTCAATGAAGAGCATTACAAGGAACTTTTACGAATTGAAACAGACTTATTGGCTGGTCGGATAAGACCACAGGGCCCTGGCTCTCAATTTGGTCAACACCATAATAACCCACATCATGGAGACCGTTTTGAACGGAGATCTAGTTTTGGTCGTCCGACAGGCAGGTTTGACTCTGGTCCCAGAAACGAACCAAAAGTCCGTAATGATCCGATATTGGGGCAACCGCATGAACATGTACGGTTTAATGAGCCACCTAAGCCTAAACCTAATCCATTCGGTGCTGCTAAACCGGTAGATACTTTGGCTAGAGAGCAAGAAATCGAGAAAAAAGTGGTGCACATCAATGCAACTACTGTTAGAACTCTCAAACTTGATGAAGATCCCAACTCGAAGACGGGAAGTGGTGGTACTAATAGTCCTGCATCGGGAAACTTTTCTCCTTCACAACCAAACGCTTCAATACACAAAGTTGAAGCCCTGAAAATAAGCTCAGAAGCTTCTAAGTTTAAACCTGCACCAATTCCACAGCTTAAAAGTGGAGGTAAAAGTTTGGCTGAGCTCTTGAGTGCTAAGCCAGAAGAGAGTCCTAGTCCCAAATTGACTGCTGCTAAACCAATCACTTCAAAGCCCATCATCTTGAAGAAAAAACAACCAACGACAAAGAAGGAGCAAGGTTCTTCGAAAGCCGAGAATATCCCTGCAAAAGAAGAACCACAGCCATCGGAAACGGAAAAGCTGGACGCAGGATCACATAATAATCCTACGGAAGCTGCACAAACACCTCAAGCCGTTCCACAACCGGAAGAGCATACCAAAGCTGCGGAGCCCACAGAAGGAAAGCAACAAGACCCAGAAGTGGCGGATGCTGCTCAGCGGACTAAAGACATAGATCTCAATAAGGACAATGCACCACCTAGAGCTAACGGCAGACTCAGAAAGACCAATTCACGTTCTCATGAAAATGGTCACCATGATGGTCCTCGTCATCATAGGTCTGACCGTGGTGGCCGGAAGTTTGACGGGTCCAGGCCTTTTGAAAGAGGTCCATTGCATAATGGGGGCGGCGAGAGACGTCCTGGCAATGACAGACGGAGGTCTGCTGCTGAGAGAGGTCCGCATGAAAGATCAAATCCTGCAGAAACGGTACAATCATCAGAGAAAGTACCACAACACGAAGGGATCAGTGGCACTGAAAAGGCGAACTCGGATCCAGAGGTTAAGCCCAGAGCTAGGTCCACCAGGCAAACGGAACCGAAACCACAGGAAACAACTGATTCGTCAGTGTCTGCACCCGGTTCAGAAATAGCGTCAAGCGATCCACCATTATCTAGTGACGATGTAATCGCCAGGGCAATACAAAATAGCTCCAAAGAACGGCAAAGACATCAGGGCAGAAAAGGTAAAGGGCCCAGAAGAAAAAGAAAGGAACCATCTGCAGACACGGATGCTACTGGACAGGCACCAGCAGAGCCTGCGTCTACTTCAAAGGAGCCCAAAGAACCAAAAGAGCCAAGGGAGTCAAAGGAACCAAGGGAGTCAAAGGAACCCAACCATACGGTAGAAAAAACAGTGTCCAATAATTCTGAAGGTGGTGAACAATCTAGCAGAGATGGAGGAAGTGTTCGGGGCCGTGGCAGAGGAAGGGGAAGAGGCAGAGGTAGAGGTAGAGGCAGAGGATTTTCTCGTGGTAGAGGAAGAGGGAGCTTCAACACGCATTACGTACGGCCAGAAGCCAATCTGGCACTGATTGCAACCCCAGCTGCAACCAGTTCTGATTAAGTGGCATAAATGCTCATGTATAGTAGAATGTACAATTACAAAACGAATTCAGATTAATAATCTTGTACTTGAACCTTTATTAGGTACCTATATAAAGCATCTCTTTACATTAGTGAAACACTTCTTTTTTTAATACATATTTTTTTGGCTGAAAACTTTTTGCAGCATGTTTTTCTTTACAATAACCCACTATCCTTCAAACTGTTTTCCAAAATCGTCTCTTTAACAGCAGCAAACACTAATTCGATATTGGAAGTATCAGTGGCTTGTGTCACATGAGGATAAATATTCAACCCCGATCTATTCACTTGAGTGAATCTCCATAAAATGTACTTAGCAGCTTTGTTAATATTGTTACCACCAGTGTAATCAGGAAAGTAATTCTCTAAAGGAGAATAAGGTAATTTTTCAGCAAACACATCAATTTTATTTAAGAACAACACAATAGAAGTTCTTGCAAACCATCTGGAATTCACCACACTGTCGAATAAGTTTAATGATTCTTCAAGTCTGTTTTGACTATTCTCTTCAAGTAAAACTTGATCGTATTCAGATAATGCCACACAGAAAATAATCAATGTTACATTGTCGAAACAATGAATCCATTTTTTTCTTTCGGAACGTTGTCCACCAACGTCAAACATATGAATATTTAACCCACTGCCCATCTGGAACTTGAAATCATAGATCCCCGACGTCTTCTTTCTGGTTCTTAAAATATCATTGGTAGTGGGGATATAAGAAGAATCACAAATTCTTTTCACATCAGAAAGGAAATAGTTTGTGGAATCAATAAGGTAAAAGTCTCCTTGGTGGTATTTTATAAATTCCATCACTTTCTTATTGGAGTACACTCTTTGAATCTTTTCGGCAATGGACTTGTCAAATTGGTCCGAAGAGATGTCCACTTCATAGTCGAGGATTTCATTAAGTTCGTTGTAAGACAAATATTCAGTCAGGGAGGACTTTTCATTAGGGTCATTAGGGTCATTAGTTTGAGTGGTACCTTCACTGTCGTTTTTTATAAGGCTGGGTTGTAAGTCGATGATGGCATTGATAATCAGTTTGATGCAGTCCATGATGTTTTTGTACACAAAAGGCTTATATTCTAATAGTTCTTCTTGCGTGTAACCATTTTGATGTAAAATTTTCATTTGTTTCACAATAGTAGATTTTCCAGACTCTCCACTTCCTAGTAAAAGCACTTTAACTTCTTTGGATTGTCCTGGTAAACTCAGGGAAGTGTATGCAGAATCAGAAGGCTGATTTTTTTCATTGATTCGAGTGGAGTCGTCGTTGCTTGAATCGGAGGAGTTATGATCTTGGTGAAGTTTGGGTGCAGCAGACGCATTGATTACCGTTGTTTGATGCTGACGGTTAGTGGAGGAAGGACCAGAACCAGCTGGCGCCTCTTGCTTGGAAGCACAAGATCCCATTATTAAACACTAAGATCTATGGATTGGAAAAAAAAGATCTTTGGTGAGTAAAAAACTAAAGGGAGGAACTTTTTGTGGAAAGGAAGTGCCAACAAAGGATTAAAAAAATAAAGGATAAATTAAATCTAAAAGATAAGGTATTTGAATAAATCCAAGTTGATTGCGGCACCTAAAGGGTATTTATAATTTGTTTGAATAAGTCAGAAAATTTTTAAAATAAATAAAAAAATTTACCATTAGCCCAAACGCCAGTGGATGAAAACTTAATTGAAATGCGGAAGCCGCCAAAGAAAAAACTTTAAAATATTTTGAGAGGGAAAAAAAATGGCTATAAAAAAATGGCTACTTTTATTTTTTTTAATGGGGAAAGAACGACATTTTTGTTGCGATGTCGAGCCTCCAAAATCCAGTCTCGCCGATTACGGTTCTGTATATTTACGACAATGTTTCGTCTACTACTTCGTCGCCTTCATCTTATTGTTGAAGACAAATTACGTTGTGGCCCGCCTATTTCAGCTTAGGCAGTTTATGGCAGTCCCGAGGTCACAAAACCTTTTATGGTTATAACCCTTTTCCAGATCTGATGCCTTATGACTAAAAGTGAAATTCCGAATGCCCAAAAAAATAAATGCCTTAACTCCAACAGCGCCCCTCAAATCCAAGACATACAAAACCAGATAGTTTTTGGCATCTCATGTCGTATTGGCACATGTATCTAAGCGTTCTCTTTAGCCTCTTGCGTCTGTTGTTTACATGGTCGTCTAATGGCTGCCAAAGTATGTGTTCGCTTAACACAATAAATGCAGCCATTCGGGCAACCCGCCGGGCGCACTAATAGCCATGAAACGCATTCATTTCATATTTTTTGCAACACCCTCTATGTCACCAACCCGCGGGTTACGTCGGTGTCTCGGCAAACGCCAGGGAATCACGATGATGCAAATGTCAATTGCTGTCATTTGCTTTGTTAGTTTTCATGCATGGCAGGGGCGGGGAGTGGGCCAAGAACATACGGTTTTGCATTTATCTCATTGGTTTTACATGACGGGGCGGGCCAAATGGCGTGAGCACGCGGGGCAAGGGCGTGACACTACCCAAAAATAGAACTAATGCCCCGCCGCAGCCAATGGCTGCAAATAATGTTCTGGTATTAAGTCCTTGTGTTAGTACGTCATTGCGTTTGGGATTTGTGTACTTGTGACCTGTTTCTAGATCCAGATCTCTAAGACCGTTCTTATGTTCTAGCATACTATTCTTGCATATTTAAACTGCATAATTGAGGCTATTCTGTCTAATCGATCACTGTGAATCCATTCCCTATACACCCTTATAGACTGTTTCAGTATTTCAGTTTGTTCCATTTTCTCTGAGTTTCTCCACCAGCCCTTCCTCTACCCTTTCTGAAACGTCTTGGCTGGTCTCATGAGCTTCCGGGACCTTCTTGTTCGTGAGAAACAAAGAGCTAATGAAGCAGGCAGATGCAAGTCCAAGCCCGAAGTAGAACACTCTTCTGACCGCATACACTATCTGCTCCCTAATGAACCGTTTTGTAGGATCGGAGAGCTGGTTGATCACTGCAGTATTGGCAACCAAATTGTTCAAGTCGTAACGAGAAAGCTCTTGAAGGATTTGGGTATCGTCTAAACTGGCAACTGCTTTCGGAACCTGTCTCCGAAGACAAGTGTTATAGATGACTTCCGATATAATCGTTGACAAAGAGCCTATCAAGGATCTACCAGAAACCAACAACGTGGCCGTCATCACTGTCCCCATAGGAACAGGAGGAGCTGCCAACAGTCCAGCCATATTCATGGACTGCCACAACATTCCCTGCCCAACACTGGCGAGAATAAGTAGACCTGCCTGGTTAGCAGGAGAAGAGTCAACGTCAAATAAGCAGTACAAGCCAGATCCAATTAATGACAACACTGCACCCACCACTGCATACGGCTTCACATATTTTGTTTTGTTAATCAAAACGGTAGTGGCTATAGATAAGCCCGTAGTGGGTATCAATGCCGGTAATAAGCTCACCCCTGCTGCAATAGGCGACTTTCCCAAGACGTTCTCTAAGTATACCGAGAAATAAATGAGTAATGACATAACTACTGCTGAGACAGTTGAAAACCCCATCACTGCTGCCACCACACCCACAGACTTTACCAAAACAACAGGGATAATGGGGATCTTTGAGTACCTGAAGTTCCAAACTCCAAAACTGATAAAGAACAATACTCCCAAAATGATATTTACAATCACAGCTGCTGATTTCCAGGGATGGTCTCCTTCAGCCCCTAATGTTAGTCCAAGCAAGAAGAAAACTACTCCCGCTAATAGGAAAGTGCCAAAGTAGTCTATAGTTTTGAGTCTGTCCACCAATCTCCCCGTAGGCATAGGAGGATGGAATACCAAGCAAATAAGTGTTGCTGCAAATCCACCTATAGGGAGATTTATATAAAAGCACCACCTCCACGAAACATGAGATGTGAACGCACCTCCAACCAAAGGCCCAGACACGGAGGCAAGGGTAAAGACAGCAGCCAAAGAAGCAAAAGCTACCGGTCTCCTGTTAATGGGAGTCACTTCGTTTAGAATAACAAACACCAGGTTCTGCACACCAGCTCCCCCCACACCAGCCAAAACTCTTCCACCTATGAGAACATTCATGCTGGGTGACAAACCACACATCAACGACCCCATGGCAAAGATGAAAACCGCAAGTAGCATACAGTACTTTCTTCCAATGACAAGACCAAATCTTCCCCAGGTCACAGTCAAAACTGCTCCTGGAAGGAAGAACCCAGTGGTAAGCCACCCAATCTTTGTCAAGGCGTCGAACTCGTTTCCTATGACTGTAACTGCAGGGGCGACAATCATTTCGTCTAATGCAACAAGGAATAAACAGGATAGAATACTGAAAAGACACACTAGTAGTCTGAACCCAGTGAGGTAGTGGGTTTCACGTTTAGTTCCGTCTCCTGCATCTCCTTCAACAAACTTTTTTGGATTTTGATCTTCAATATCTGAACTTGACATCTTGGTGGACTCTGTGCTGAGGGGGAGACTCTGATTTGTTGTCTATTTATACTTTTTGTGGGAACAAGCTGCTGCTATTTGCAGTCACTGCACTAATATCATGTCGCGGCATGGTGTAGTGAATGTCGTGTTGATGCAAAATAAAAAGGTATATAGTTTCCAGGAATATTCTGCCAATTCTTCAGAAAGAAGCCTATATGCCCATCCCAGGATAGTATACGGTGTCTAGTATGCGGGTTTCAAGCATTTTAAAGCCTCTTTTAACTGTTTCTGTACCACTTTCAATAAAGGCTGCAAAAACGACATCTATGATAGACGGAGACGGAGCATCAGAGCGATCTCTACGACGGAAACGTGAAGTTGATGTTTCAGCCGTCTTGCCAATAGTTAAGGTCTTCTAAGCCGCAGAGTATCCTGCAATATACAGGAAAAGTCGTTGTTTTGAGACATGCCGATGATTAACTCCATGGAGTTGGCTTTCCATTGTTTTTGGGAGTCTCAGAGGGTTATTCGGTCTACGAACTTACTTCATCCGGGATGCTGAACCTGGATGAGGAGTGACGAGTTTAGTAAGCTGACTTCAAGCTCTTTGACTTTTGTGCATGGTCGAGCCCTATGACTTCTTAGGCTTTTTGACTTCAGAAACACAGGTATAAAGTGTTGCAAAAGTTGTAATTCCACAAAAACCTCTACCTCAACATGCGGTCTTAGCACACCATGGAGCAATGGCACAGCCACAAGGAAACGAAGACCCCGCTCCCAATAGCGGCAAATGCAGCATTCGGATTTATCCCAATATCATCCAATCACTCCAGTGGTATCTACTTGCGTACGTTTATGGAATTCAGTCCTAACTCCTTTTGTGTCTGAAAATGTATGACTGCATTACTATGTTTCCTATATACTTATAAGACAAATTTGCACCTATTATTCAAGCTCTTAAAACTTTACTTGCTGAATCTTCTTCTGGGTCCGCTACACTTTCTGCTGATTCCTGTCCTGCTTCCCCCTCGTTGTCTTTTTCCAGCTTTGTCACTTCTTCCTGTACCCGGTCTGCAATGTTCTGAGTAGTCTCATGAGCTTGAGGAACTCTTCTGTTTGTAACAAACAAGGCACTGATCAAACATAGCGCCGCAAGGCCTAGAATGAAGTAGAACACTCTCCTCACAGCAAAAACGATCTGCTCTCTGACGAACCTTTTCGTGGGTGCAGAGAGCTGATTAAGCAAATCAGTATTGGACACTAAGATGCTCAAATCGTAATTAGAAAGTTTTTCCGACACGCTTTCATTTGTCAACGCAGCAAGTGCTTTAGCTGTCTGGCTACGAAGACATGTATTGTAAATGACTTCAGATAATAATGTCGACAACGAACCACCCAATGCCCGGCCAAAGACCAACAACGTGGCCGTCATAACAGTGCCCATTGGGAAAGGTGGAGCAGCCAATTGCCCTGCCATGTTCATGGACTGCATCAAGATCCCCTGTCCAACACTTCCAAGGATAAGTAGCCCCACTCTATTTGCGTTAGAAGAATCAACATCAAGCAAACAGTATAACCCAGCACCTACCATGCCAAACACTGCCCCCATTATTACAAACGGCTTGACGTATCTTGTTTTATTGACCACCACACCAGAAACCATGGCTAGGAAAGCTGTTGGTAGCATAGCCGGCAATAAATGGATCCCAGTTTGGATAGGAGATTTGCCTACAACGTTTTCAAAGTAAACTGCAAGGTACATGATAAGTGACATCAACACCGAAAATGTACTGGAAAACCCCACCACTGCTGCAATGACACTAACAGACTTCATCAACACTACGGGGATAATGGGAATCTTTGAGAAGCAAAAGTTCCATACACCAAACCCAATCAAGAACAACACTCCTAATATTATGTTAAGAATCACTGCAGCAGATCTCCAAGGGTATTCGTTTTCAGCGCCGAACGACAACCCAAGTAAGAATAGAACGAGTCCTGCTGCTAACAAAAAAGACCCAAAGTAGTCAATGGTCTTAAGCCTGTCAGATAACTTACCAGTGGGCATGGGAGGATTGAACACCGCAAAGATGAACACGGCAGCAATTCCGGCGATGGGAAGATTGATATAGAAGCACCATCTCCACGAGACGTGAGATGTGAATGCACCTCCAACCAAGGGACCTGCTATAGATGCAAGTGTGAACACTGCACTCAAAGAAGAAAACGCTAAAGGTCTTTTATTAATAGGAGTCACTTCGTTGATGATGATGAACGCCAGATTCTGTACACCACCTCCTCCTACACCAGCTAGCACTCTTCCACCAATCAAAACGTCCATATTGGGAGCCAATGCACACATCAACGATCCCATTGCAAAGATGAAGATAGCAAGTAACATACAGTATTTTCGACCAATTACAAGCCCAAATTTTCCCCAGGCTACTGTTAAAACTGCTCCGGGAAGAAAAAACCCTGAAGTGACCCACCCAATCAGGTCCATAGCATCGAATTCGTTACCAATGACTGTTAGAGCTGGTGCCACAATCATCTGGTCTAATCCACAAAGAAACAAACATGTTAGAACACTGATTAAACATACCACAAGTCTTACCCCGGTGAGGTAGTGTGTTTCACGTTTGGTTCCGTCACCGGCGTCTCCTTCTACAAACTTTTTCTGTTTCTGCTCTTCGATATCTGAACCTGACATTATAGCTGACTTTATGAAGAGCAAAACAAAGTGGTTTGCAGCCTATTTATACTTTTTTTTGGCGGAAGTCAACTGTTGTTTGCAGTCAAAGAAACAGAACATCATGTCGCGAGATGGTGCTTTAAATGTCGTATCGATGAAAGATAAGGACGTATATAATTTGCCATAAATCTGCTAAAAGCTTCAATGTAAGCAGACCTATGGGCATCCCTACTCACAGGGAACATGAAATTGAAGTTTTGCCTTTTTGTACGTCCCTTTTTCACGTCTTTGTGCCATCCCTTTCGACGTCAAACAGCAGCTGCAAAAACGACATTTTCACCATAAACGGAGACGGAGGCCAAAGCCATCTTCTTGACGGAAGCCTGAATTCAAATTCTAACCGTCTTACTAATGATTTGGCTATATTAAGCTGCTGATCTTCATAGTGTACAGGAAACAGCTGTCAATCTGAGACACTCTAATTCTTAATTCCACGGAGTTTTGTATGATTCTTGTCCACTCGGTGCATATTCTTGATACGTGAATGAATTTACTTCTAATGTAGTGACTGCATTACCTACATGCTAAACATTTGCTGCAAAGCTCCTTTTCGAGACCTTTTTTGCAGTCTTTTCATAACTATGGTCAAGTCATTTCTCAAAGATGGTGTCTCTTTTTGGGATGGCTGGTATTTGCACCCAAATGCAGTCTCATAAAAATCGCGATTGTCAAAAAAGTCTTCTTTGTCTACAGTTGTTAGATGAAACGTCAATGTTCTCTCGATTTTACAAGTATTTATCTCCACATGCACACCCGCAGGACCCAAGAGACAATATATGCCACAATGCAAACGTCTCTGAGAATTTTGGCGCCTCAGAAGTGACTCCAACGCAGCAAACGACCCTTAATCCACAGACACAGGATGACGATATTGATGAACTAATCCACAACTTCGAAGGCGAATCGTTGATTATAGATGAGCTGAGGTCAGGACCTATTGTTTCTCAGCTGCCTATACAGTACCAGCAGTATGGAACATCATTTGCAGATGCTGTGGACTTCAATAGTGGCTCCAGTTATAAAATAGTCAAGTTTCATAGTGATCAGGACTTTTTAATTGATTTGACGCATAAGAACGACTATGAAGTGAAGATCAACCGATTCTATTTGCCTGAGCTTCCCACGTTCGATAGACCGAGGTACGAAGATGATTTGTTGAGGGAACTTGAAAAGGAAGAGTACAGATACACTATTGGTGATCGTCTTATAGAGATCGAAAAGGAAAAGAAAGCCAAATCAAGTAAGCTTGTACCATTGTCATCCGAGCAAGTGCAAAAGGTTGCAAAATTATTCAACAGTGCTGATACCTCAACGGTAGTTGTGTCAAACTACCTGATAGATATTACTGTCAAGGATATACGAACGTTGAGGCCCGGATCCTGGCTTAATGATAATATCATAGACTACTACTTCAACTTGATATCCGATCAGAACAAGAATTATTTCAGTTGGACCAGTCATTTTTTCACCACTTTAAAGTCAAGAGGCTACCAAGGCGTGAAACGTTGGGGGAAGAGGCAAAAGTTAAACTTATTTGAGAAAGAGTTGGTGTTCATTCCTATAAATATCAGCTCCACTCACTGGGCACTCTCTGTCATAAATAACAATGACAAAACCATAGCATACTACGATTCCTTGAGTTCAATTAGTCTGAATGACGAGTTTTCAGGATTGCATCTAATAAAGAAGTACATGGAAGGTGAAAAGGAGAGGTTAGGAGTTCTGGTCGACGTCAACGAGTACAGTATCTTACCCACAATCGAAGTTCCACAGCAGAAGAACGGATACGATTGCGGCGTTTTCACCTTAGTTTGTGCCAGCTACCTAGCGAAGTCTAAACAGTTGACCTACGGTCAGAGGGATATGCCCACGTTTAGACTACGCATTGCCTATGAGATCCTCACGGGGAAGTTATTATGATTTAACGATAGAATATAAACATGACTTATAACTTAGCAAGACTAAAAATTAGCTTTCTGGATTTTGGCTATTTCAACCTTCAACTTGATGAAGCTTCTCTTATCTTCCCTATATTCATACTCTTCACCGTAGTCGTCAAAACAGCAAATCTCCTTGTATTCACTGAGATCTACCCAGTGCAACAGCTGTGCACAATCGAATTCCAGAGAATCAGATGCTGTATTCCCTGACACACAGAGATGCTTGAACCCTTTAGGAAACTTGACCTCATCGGCATCAATTTGACAGTCAATAATCAGAAATTCTTGCAAATTAGTCAGAGTGAAGTCTGCTGAAACAATACTTAAGTCACATTCTCTAAAAATCACGTTTCTTACATAGTGTGGTGGGTTGTCGAAAATTTCGAAGAATGTACGATCAGTACAAATGAAAGCCACCACTTCCAACTGATCGTTTAGCTGAAGGGCCGGTATCTCTTCCTCTGGTATACCTAGGGAACAATTGTTCATGGAGAGGAATTTCAGGTTCTCCGGGCATATAAAATTCTCTTGGACAAGTGTGTCTTGTAAATAAAGGTACCTTAACGAAGAAGGCAATGGCAACTTTACGTATTCTGGTTTTTGGGCCCTTATCGTCAAAGAATCTAAGCTATCAAGCTTCCATTGCAGCATATCCAGGGGGAAAAGACAGCCAATCATGTCCAACCTCACCAAATCTTCAAAGCCCACAATGCTTAGAATGTTTGCACCATGTAACAGAAGATGTTTTACTGCCCCGTTAGATATCATCACACTTGCGCTAGGTGGAACTTCAAAGGTATGTTTGAAATATTCCAATTTACGCAAAGAAGCCAAGGGATCCATATCATGATAATCCCGTAACTCAAGCATAATCAAGTTAGGAGGAAATTCGAGTGTCTCAGCTGGAGAGAGTTGATTATCCAATACCAAAGTGGTCAAGTTGACCAAATTTTCAAGACCAGGAAGCGAGCCGACTTTACAGTCCCCTAAATTCAAGTCAATGGGCGACAATGGCAACAGCTTGAATGATATCAATCTGAAACGGTCCATGGAAATCCGTTCAATGGTTTCAGGAAGCTGTAAGTCCATACAAATATTTGACAGTGAGCCAAGAGCATCAAATTCCTTGAGACCATGGGGAAGCTTCATACCCCCCATATTGGAGTTAGGATGCATTGCCGACAGCGTATATCTTAACCATTCCAAATGCTTGCCTTCTGCCACTTTCACCTGCTTGCTTTCGACTACGCCCCTCAATGAGAGCCTCTTCACCCCTGGAGGTATCCGAACGTCACAACCAGATGAGTACCCCACGGTAAGCCCTGGTGTCAAGATTAGGGTAACGTCTTTCAAAGTATGCAAAGCCGACAAGTCAGCAGGATTTTCAGCAAAAAGGGTTACTTTCTTCAAGTGGAGGGTGGTAGGATCAAGCCGTGTACCACTGGCCAAGGCACCGGTCACTTCTTTCACATTGGGAACTTTTCTGAGAGTTTCATTGGTTATAGGGAGCCCGTCGAGTTGTAACGTCTTCACAGTATGCATGACTTTATTTGGTACAAATGGCGTTGCAAGTCTTTCGACATTATTAGGTATCCAACCAGCATCGTCAGTGACAAATGTCGAGAAATTTTGGGATAAGATCCTCTTTACCGCTGGGTCATTGGGTGAATCTGCACACTCACTATAAGTTTGACCGTAGCATTCAAGGTGTTTGAACTTAGCCACAAAACCGGGTTTCACCTTTTCCAATTCCACAAGGTCTTCGAGTGTAACACATGCGAGGGTGTGTGGTTCGAAATAAGGATTAGACTTATAAAACTGAATAAGGGCTCGGGCTGTATGGAAGTTTGGATTAGCAGCGAAGATCCCCATATCCCCAGGATATCCTTCCTTGAACTGTGATTCCATATCTTGGGCTACGTACAGGTTCACGTACTGGGCACCGAGATGAGGAATAAAAGTGTAGTTGTAGTCATTGGAAAAGAACACGTTTTTATAGTAGACCGCATGAGCTTGTTTGGTGCAAGTGGTGGACTTGAGGAGCTGGAAGAGGATGAACTCAGGGAAATAGCTGAACACTTTATGGATCAATTCTGGTGGTAAATCGTCAAACTGCATCCATGAGGGGTGTTTTTGTTTAAGGTAACAGAACTTTATGAAAGGAACACTCAAATTCTCTTGGTGTAACAACGAGTAATCCTGGTTTACTAAATGAACAATTGCCCTTATGTGGTTAAAAAAGGGGTACTCATACTGAAGAGATCGACAGTCTAGCTTTTTTACACATCTGTCTAAGACACACCAGAGTATCAGAAACGGTAGGGACACGTTTTGACGCATTTACTTTTAGCTGCAAAATCCTATTTAAGGTTCACGAATAAACGAGGTCATTTGAGTCTGCGCTTGAACTTCGACTGTAATTTGAATACCTGGTCTTCCAATCGTTTCAATCTCTGAAAATCTTTTCGACTTGTGTAGTCATTGATATCATAGTTAAAAGAGCAAATCAGCTGGCATGCTGAAATATCTACCCATTCCAACTTTCGAATGCCGTCGTCATCCCTGTTTTCACCTGCCACACGGAGGTTCTTAAGCAGCTTGGGGAACTTGACCTTTTCGGGGCTGAAGGAACAGTTTATCATTTGGAACTCTTCCAATTCAGTAGCTCTCAAATCAAGATCAAGCTTTCCTAATTGGCATTCGGTTAATACCACCGTACTCAAGTACTTACTAGGCGATTTGAGTACTTTTGATATATTGACATTTGAGTTTTCAATCACCAAGGCTTCTAACTGCTTATTAGCGATGATACTATCCCAATTGAAATTACAGTCTCTCACTGACAAGAACCTCAACAGTTGAGGACATATGACAGGCTGCACAAGGTTGAGTGAGAACAAGAAAAGATAATCCAAACTGGCAGGCAAAGGAGGTAAACTTATAGGGGTAGGTTCACTGGTGTGTAGAAGCAAACTTCGTAATTTGTTAAACTTAAAGCTCAGAAATGGTTTAATGCAAGTGAAGTCTATTAACTCCATGTGCTGCAAATTTTCACCCCCAACGAGATCGTGGAATGTTGCAGATGTCAAAGCTAGTGTCTTCAAAGAGGGCCCAACCCGTATCGTCCAATCGCTGTACGTTTCTCGCTCAATAAAAGTTTGTCTTAAGTATTCCAACTTCGGTAATGAAGCCATGGGATCCCAATTACGATAATCTTCCAATTCAAGGCCAGTCAAGTTTGAAGGAAGTGTGAATTCTTCCAAAAATCGGTTCAGCAACATCAAATCACGCAAATTGACCAAGTGACTTAAATTTGTGTTATCGTCCACGAAACAGTTCCTTAAGTCCAAATGTACTAATGATGTAGGCAACAGCTTGAAAGAAGCACTGTCAAAATTATTCAACGTGAGATGCTCAATAGTCTCAGGAAGCTCAAGTTCCTCACATACACCCATTGTGTCCCTTCCAATTTCAACTCGACCAAAGTAGAAGGAACTTTCAAGGTCCCAAAATCACTTTCGGATACTGACAGGATGGTTATGTACAAATTTCGCAACCGGCGTTCCTGTGGGTCTTCTACTTCAAGCTGACTGCATTTCAGAACATCATGCAACGACAAGGACTGCAATCCAGATGGAATTCTGTGGGTACAAGACTCGGAGTATCCCACCTTGCTATTAGGTAACAACACGAATGTGGCATACTTCAATGTAGGAACTCGGGAAACATCAACTTCGGCTCCAAACACCGTCATTTTGGTTAGCCTTAATCGGTCAAAATTGATAGGAGTATCAAGGGGTAATGCACCTGCCAATTGTTCCACATTTGGAACCTTTTGCAAGTCTTCGTTTGTCAAGCTTAGAAGACCCATTTGGAAAATCTTGACTGATGGCATTATCTTTTCCCTTAGGTGGAAATCAGTGACTGCCAACGTGTGGATGTTATCAGGCATGGGTCCATCAACCGAAGTAAGAAACATGGCGAAATGCTGTTTGAAAAGTGATAGTAACACTGGTGTATCTTCTTCACCAAAAACATCGTAAGTCTCCTGATTGTAGATTCGGATGTGTTTAAACCTGTCCAAAAACCCTGGCTGGAACTTTTCAAGCTCTACTAAATCTGTAAGGTTAAAGCAGGAAATGGTATGGGGTTGGAAAAGTGGTCTATCCCGAAAGAAGTAGACTAGTTGGTGTGCAGAACTAAACGTGGGGTTACCATCAAAGGTTTTGGACTCGGTGGAAAATCCTTGGTCGAACTTATCTTCAAACCGCATCTCGCTATACATACTGAGGTACCGCTCGCTAACCAATTGGATAGAAATTGGGGTATCTTGAGGGTCTAGGAACACATTTTTGTAATAAGTAGCATAGGCATATTTGGCATGTGTGGTGGACTTGAGTAATTTGAAGATAAGTTCCTCAGGTAGATGGTTGAATATTATAAGGACCAATTCGTCCGGCAACAGTTCCAAAGACATGTATAAAGTTGTTATGCTGGAATTAGGAAGATTTGAATGTGGACTGGCGTGTGGAATATTAATGACGGATTGGACGTTTTATATACACACATCCCGAGAAAATATGCCCCTTAAAAAATATCGAATGGGTAGTTCATAACCTCAAAAAGATCGGCAGTTCGTTAATCTCAAGTGTTACATCACTTCTTCGGAGATTTTTGATGGATAGAAACATGCTATGTCTTGGAGAGGACAAAACTTCTCTCTGTATTGATGATTGACATCGTTGCTTGAAAAGAGAGTAAGCACGTCCAGTGTTCATAAAATGGTTGCGAAAAATAGGTTAAAGCCTGTAATCTGTGCAGGAACAGTTATGATACATATCTGGATGCAAGAAGAGAATCAGTTTTTTGATATTGATAGATCAGCGATATCCCGCCGCTGCATGTTGCTAAAAAGGCCGTTAAAGGGACTACTTTTTGGACCCTGTTATTGGCATACTCTGTGATTAGCAGCAAGAAGCTTAATGAGTTCGAGATAGTACAATAAACTTCATCCTCTCATTTATTCAACTGATACAGAAAGTTTCCGGTCTGCCACTTTTCCTCTACTCGTCCACATTTAAGAAATTGTTGAGTTTCATGTTTTCGTAAATTTTGCTCGAAAAATAATTTGGGTACTTTCTCAGTCGTACACAAAAGCCCATAAGAATTAAAGATTCGAAATGCAAGTATTGTACCTTTATCTTCTCCAAGTTTTCAACAGCTCGAGCCACAATCACCGTCACTGACAATGCCACTATGAATGAAATTCAGGTCTGGGACATGGATCATGAAAACTAATTCTTTTATATGAGAAGTGTATTGTGTTAGCAAGTCTGAAAACGACTAGTGTGTTCGTTTGCCAACCTTAAACTACTGCGGGCAAACCCTTAGAGCTTGGAACGAGCAAGCACACACTTTAGTCACATTGCAACAAGGCATAGCTAGTTTACTGCATTCAGTCAATCTTTAGAAGATTATCGACCAAGGTGTTACAGCCAAACACAAACGAACTTAAATTGCTACCCATGTCAATTAGCTCTATTTAACGACTTATAACGCCATGTGTAATAGGATTTCTGTATTAATATGGTTGCACCGAACAGACCTCGTTCTGACAATAAGAAACTTGACAACTTGCATAAACCTTTTGTCTTTCTTGAAGTCAAATTATTTGATATAAGATCGAACATTAGAATTTGAGTAAGAATTCAAAAGCGAGCATGGGAGAACAGCAGTGATAGTTTTGTGTCCCGTTATTTCAATTTTGTGTCTCTTTATTCTGATTTTGTGCTATATTATTTCGATTTTGTGTGATTTTTGGCTGCAAATGGGGGTATATAAAGAAAATGAGGATTTTGGGAAAACTCTTTTTCGTTATATCACAATTACTTATTTCGGATATACAATGAACTTCAACAACGACATTCTTTACCAACAAAGTGCCTCCGAATTAATACCATTGGCTTCCCAAGCCATTGACCAGCACCCTCAAGAATTTTTGGACGATCCTCTCGACTTTTTTGTCGATTTTGGAAACTTAGTTTCAGGATCGCCCGAAATCTCTAGGCTGCAAAAAATTAAAACTAACATCAAAAATGCCATGCACCACTCGAGCAAAAATGGCAAAAAAACCAACGGTAAGCCTGTACCATGGTTGGTTACACCACAACACAAGTTGTTGAGGGCCAAGGACAAAACTGGGCAAAAAACAAGGTTTGTTAAATCTTCCACCAAAAACAAGTGGTCAAAACTGAAGCGTGCTTGCACACCCCAGAAAAGACCAATTGGGAATGGAAAGGTCGATAAGCCTAGCCCAGACGGTTCTTACCTTAACACTGCTACCCCCAACAAGGATATTGTTACCAAACTGACTGACAATATCGAATCAAAAATTCAAATTCCCAGTTACACAAACCCAGAAAAAACTCTGCGTTTGTGTAAACAAGAGGAACAACCATTAAAACTGGGCTTAAAATTGGAATCTGCCGCTTCCCCAAGTCCCAAACTGGAGAAAATTGAACCGACGGTGCCCTTAGAAAGTCTCGAGAACAACTCCGGGTCCTTATTTATTGAGGAACCTAAAAATCTTGACTCTTCAGTTCAACCAATTTTTAATAGTGAACCATCAAAGACCCCCACTATCACCACCAAAAAACAGCCCCAGGAGGATTTGGAAGATCTGATTGACATTTTTGCTGATTTCAAGGAACTTGTTTCGAGTTGTGTCAGGTTTTCTAATCTGCAAGAACTTAAAGAGAAATCTGCTAAAGTTCACTCCTCAAATAAAACCAGCTTAAAAAACAAGGGTAAGAAACATCCAAGGTTAATTACCCCACAGCATAAGTTGATGAGAGCTAAGAACAAGGTTGAATCCAAACCTATGTCCATTATCAGATCGTCTGTCAAAAACAAATGGACCAATCAAGCTTGGAGGAGCTCCTATTATGCCTGAAAGTGTACCAGAATCATCTTCTGCCAACACTATGGCTTCTATGAAGGACACAGTTGATGAATTAACCAGTGACGTTGTATTAGAAGGGCAAGAAAAAATGGCTGCAAATTGCATAAAATTAGAAGAGCCTATTATTCTGGCCCTGAATTTAGACTCAACAGTTTTGTCAACTCCAAAACAGGAAGACTTTGAACAGTCCGACGTTTTGGACAGTGCTGAATCTTCCTTTAGTGAAGAAGTTTCATCAAGTTGCCTTGATTCTTCCTTTGACTCAATCTTTGACACTGACCTGATCAGTGAACAATCTGAGACCTCCAACCAAGTGTCTGAGCCAAAGAATAACGCTTCTGAACCAGATCTTTGGCTTGAAGCTGCTCTTGCTGACACTGCTGCTACTGCTACTGCTGCTACTGCTTTGACCCCCTTCTCTTGGGTTAACGACGTTTTGCCTACTATTAATGTGTTCTCTGACGAATTCGTCGCTTTAATAGAGAACATGGATGTCATATCCGAACAAGAAAAGGCAAACCACTTAGACCTCATTCCAGAAGAGCATTTAGACCAAGTCGACTACGAACAATCTGAAGATGATGAAGGACATGAAGAAAATTTTGATTTCTCAGACTCTTTCGATGACTTTGTCAAGAAAGAGGTCTTACCTGCTCCAGACCACCGTCTTCCAAACACCAAACCAAGCATACTCAAAGGAAGCTCCTCTGTTTCCAAAGCTGGTAAATTGGATTCTTCAGTGGTTGTGAAAGTCGTCAGGTTTGAGGGTTTCGAAACAGAAGAAGAAGAAGAAGAAGAAAAGCCTGAACCAAAAAAAACAGGTTCAGAGATTTGGAGAGAAGCTGCTCTTGCTGATCCTTATATTGCTGCATGCTTGCAACCCTTCTGTTGGGCTGACGAGGCTGCCAAGGAATTGCCTTTGGTAGAATCGTCTGAGAATGAAACCCCATTATGGGGAAACGAAAAACTACTGGGTGACAGAACGTGGTTGGATATCTGGTACGACGCTGCTATGTCTAATATCGACAAATCTGCCACTACTGCTGCCAATGAAAATACTGCTGCTGACTCAGAGAGCTTGACTGGAGACTTCAAACGGGCTTATGAAAGTAACAAAGATGACAATATCGTCCCAAGATTCAAGCTGACAAGCGACAATAAAAGACGGAACTGTAGGTCAAGGAGAAGGGCATAGTTAGCTATGACTACTCGTATACTTAGACGACGCAGAAACTTCCTTTCTGTGATTAAATACTGTTTTTCGCCTTCATTGGAGAAGTAACTGTAAAACTAGCGTACGCTGTACCAAAAAATACATATTAATCTTGAAAATTCTATTCGTAGATGTATTTTTAGCCTGAAGTGCATTGGTGTAATGGCTGGTCTTGTGGTTTTCCGTATTGGGGGTTATCAAGTGCCCTTTACGCAAGTTTTCTGAATTTAACTAACATTTAGTACTACTAAAATTGTCGCTATTTTGGGAAAAAGGTGTTTTGGGAAAAAAGTGTTGATACTTTGAACTCGCATCTCAGTACGCCTAAGAAGAATACTTAATATTGGAAGGCTTACGCCTGAACGTGTTGTAGTTTTTTGGTGGTTACATAAAGTTGAGACGGGCATATAAGCTAACCTAGATGCATTTTTGTATCTATACAAGAACATCTTTTATTTATTATTTACATTGATTTAAAAGATACCCAAGAAGGAAGAGCTATGGGACTTCCCACTCTTAATTTCTTTGATTCTGTTTTCATATTGGACAATTTTATCATTTGAAGCATCAATCTTCTCCACCAAATATTTCATCCGATTGTCCAACTTCAACTCTTTAAAGTTAACTTTGCCCAATTCGTCTTCGTATCCAAGAATTTTTGAAGTTTCCATCTTCACAAGGTTATCATAGTGAGACAATTCGAAGCTCTTATAGATTTCCGGATCTTGCACAAGTTTCCTGAATGCTTCTTTATAGATGGGTCTCCCCGTAGTTATTTCATTCAAGATTCCTTTTTGACGTTTCAAGGCAATGAGATCGTTCTTCTCTAAAGACGATAATGATTCAGCCGTAGAATTGTTAGCTTTGAACAACGCAGAAGCAGCTGTCAATTCATTGTAGTTGATAGAATCTTTCTCGGACAATAACTTGATCAATTCCCATACTTGTAATGGATCCCAGTTCTTGTAATCAACATCATCAGCCTTGGTGCTATTGAATAAGAAGAATGTGGTTATCTGTTCAGCAGCTTGACTCACTAGTTCATTCAAGGATTCATGAGGTGTTTCGCCAGACCTTATCCGCCTGATAAATGCTTGAAGATCTAACATTCTACCCCCAAAAGGTTTCAACGAGTCTCTAATAGCGTCTGTATCGAACTTCTCATACCTTAAATCACGTAACAGATTCATGACATAAGCAAAACTACTGTTTTCACTGGCATCATTCAACGTTAAGGTCTTAAACACTTGGTTGGGCAACGAGATGTTCAACTGCTGGATCGAACCTACATCGCTAGTGATGTACACCACATGAGCAGAATTGTTCTGGATAAGACCAGCTGTCCAGTCACTAACCATCTTATAGAAGTATTCGTTGCCACTATTACCTGATTTGGAGGAGAACTGATCAATGACCACAATTGGCTTGGCCTCTGGGTGCTGCTGGAGGAACTCATCCACACCCAAGACCTCATCAAGAGGGATATCAGCTTCTGGGTGAAGTCTCTTTTTCCGTTCTTGTGCTTGTCTTCTCCGTTTCACTGTCTTTTCGTACTTAGCATAATCCTTCAAGGCCACATTTCTGATAGCTTGGGATGTTAACAGCAACATGTTCTTGATCTGGGTCTCTTTACTTTCACTCAAGCCTGACTTTTGTCCGGTGATACTTTGCACACCAAGATCCACAAATTGGGAAATCGAATTAACCCATGAGAATAAGGGATAATATCCAACCTGGTCAGCTAATGCTTCAATAAGCTTAGTCTCTGTCCGAGCCTTCACAACTGCTTCACAATCGATGAATAAAACCTTCTTCTTGAGCTGGTCATCGTCCAAGAGGGTATTGTCAACCACCAATTCTCTCTTCCCAGAACCTTTTGGTCCCCTGACAATGATGAACGTTCCTACGTTTTCATAAATCCATAATTTAAGCTGCTTAATCTTGTCGTGCCTTTCTGTCCAAATACTGTCTCCCAGATAAACTTCATTGTTGCCCAACTCTGTATCGTTACTTATAGGGTCATCGCATCTAGAGTCCAAAGTCAGGCCAATGTAGTCATAACCACTTGAGAACCAGTTCTTGGCTTTCAAGATAGGTGTTGTGACCAACTTGAATGCGCCAGTGTCAGCATAATGTTCTAGGGAAAGCTTGTGTTCAATCTTCTCTTCAATGAAAAATTGTCTGATAGGGTCAAAGATAATGACAGCCAAGGTAGCAAGGATGGCCAAAATGGCAGGAACGGCGATCCTTTGATGACTAGAAATAAAATCACCAATATAATTGACTCTTTGAATGGGGATATACTGCAAGTGCAACGTACAATTGGCATCCTTCAAATGCATACCAGTAATACAATTTTTAGCACAAATAGCAGCCCTAATCCTCTTGAAAGTAACCACCGCATATGGTGTACTGCTGCTAGCTGGTACAATGTCATATATAACACCATACCTTCTGAGCAACACATACAATTCCTCCTCCGTGAGCGGAGACCCTTCAAACTTCACCTGAACTTTGGGACTAGGGAACCTCAGTCTCAAGTCTTCAATCCAAGGAACACCTTTCACGGGGAAGACATCTGGCAATGTTCCAGCCACAATCTTTTTCCATAAAGTATCGGTGCTCTGGCTCTTATAGTGTTTGACATTGTAGCAAATCTGGGTAAGGACCTGCTTAGGGGTGACAGTCTCGGGGATGGAGAACTTGACAAAAGCCCCGGCATCTCGTCTCAATGGCACAAGGTCGGCGATACGTACACCTTCAGGTAATGGGTTGGTGGTGGAATCAGAGAATGCCATAACTTGCTTCTTCAACTTGTCAACGTTTGTGTCCGTCCTGAGAATATTGATGTATTGCATTAATTTGAACAGAGATGCACTGTTGGGGAAAATATGATCAAAATAAACCAACACTTCGCTTGATTCGTCCACATCTACAACACCTGTGGTCATTGGAGAAGTGTCAGTGTCTTTGGAGTCAGATTCCTTTTTGAGTCTGTTGATATCGGTACTGTATCCTCTCAACTGATAAGGAGCTGATAGGAAACGAGTGGCTGCAAAACCATAATTCTTCCACAAAGTGTGGATTGGGCGAACTCTTGGCCCTTTTCTGCTGGTTGCAGTTAAGAGTCTCAGTACAAGTACCAGTTGCATCGTGAAAATTGGGTATGTTCAAAAAGGAAATGACTTAGTTGCTAAATTAGTATCCTGAAAAAAAAGCTGATGCGCATACGGATGATTCCCCTGCATAATATATACAGTATATGCGAGACGTCAAAATATGGTAGCTATGTAAATTCTATTACCTGACAACTAATTATACATTTAATCTAAGGCTGGGAGAGCATTGGGGATGTTCTTCAAGAAGTCATCAGTGTTCAATGGTTTGACTTTGGAAACATCGTTCAAGTCAGTGATTTTTTTGCCATCTTTGTAGTTTGATCTGATAAAGTCCCGCATGGAGTTCAAAGCTGCCTCTCTACACAACTCTTTGAGATCGGATCCACTATACCCCTTGGTATTGACCACAATCGTCTCAAGATCGAAATTAATGGGGTCCAACTTACTATCTTTTAGTATTTTAGACAAGATGGATCTTCTTTGCACAGAATTGGGTTTACCAATAGATATTTGTTTGGGTAATCTCCTCATGAAAGCCAGATCGATATCATTTTGTCTGTTTGTGGCCCCCATAACCATAACTCTTCCATTACTCAATAACCCATCCCATAGCGTCATAAATTCAGCCTTCAACATGGCACTCACTTCGTGTTCATTAGATGTTCTATCTCTCAAAAACGAGTCAATTTCGTCAATGAAAATAATACAAGGTTGCAACTTATTGGCCAAAGAGAATATGGCATCCACAATCTTATTACTTTCTCCGTACCACTTATCCATGATGGTCGACATCCGGATCAGAAGAAAGAAAGCACCACTTTCTTTAGCAATAGCTTTGGCCAACATCGTTTTCCCACATCCGGGAGGACCATAGAATAACACGCCTTTAGGCGACTGGACCAACGATGAGTGGGCAGCAAATAACTCGGGGTCAGTCAAGGGCAAGATCACTGCTTCCCGCAATTCGTCGACCGTGTCATTTAATCCTCCAACATCATTGAACGTAACAGGTATATCTTCGGGCAATATCAAGGAGTTAAGAAGTTGTTTCTCATACTCCGTGAACGTCAAACCTTTGAGGTGTGGATTTGAATCTTGGATCCGTTTTAATATTCCTTGACTTTTCTTCTTAGACTCTTTGGACTTGATTGAATCGTTCATAGGATCATTCAATATATGGCTAACAAGATAGTACATCGACAATCCTGCCCCCGTCAAGAAGAAGAGATCTCCTAGTAACTTCAAGTCGATCTTTATCTTTCCCAAGTCTATCTTAAATTTATTCATGATTAGTCAATAGATTCGAGAAACTCTAGATAAAAGTAGTATGCTAGTAGTGACAGTTTTCTCCCTGTGAATTATGCGACTATACTTTTTAAGTGATTGCGAAAAGCCCACAAAAATTTAAGTGATGAGCTCGATGAGATAAAACAATATGCCTCCTAAATACTCTAAACCACGAGATCAAGAGAAGCACGAGATTAGGATTCCCGGTTCCATTTTGGATTCCATACGAGACCGTGAGGACAAGGGGGAGTACAATGACGACGACAGGTATAAAACCACGGGCAAAAAGAGAAAGTCTAGTGGGAAGCCGATGTCGAGGAAAGAGATGAGACAACTTGAACGGAAGAACAAGAAGCAGAAGAAGGCTGGCGACAAGCCTGTGTCTGCACCAGGGAAACCACAAAAACAAGCACAGCCACAGAGAGCTGGTTCAGCACAAAAACAAGGGAACAAACAATCAAGTAAGACCAACGGTTCACATAAATCGGCACCGGTGCTGGATAGTCTGGATAGCGAGGAAGCTAGTGAAGAAGAAGAAGATCCCTTAGAGGCTCTCCGGAAATTGAAGGGAAAAAATACGGGCAATTCGGATATTCGAATTGTGAAGGAAGATGAGCTCGATGATGACAGTTTCTCTGATTTTGACGAAGAAGAAGAAATAGAAGAAGAAGACGAAGAAGATCCTTTAGAGGCACTTAAAAAACTCAAGGGGAAGAAAGGAAATGGGTCTTCCGACATAAGGATCGTAAAAGAAGATGAACTCGATGACGATAGTATGTCTGATTTCAGTGACGAACCAGAAGAAGAAGATGGACAAGAAGATGACGACGAGCCAGAAGAGGATCCCCTTGAAGCCCTCAGACGGATCAAAGGGAAGAAAGCCGGAAACTCTGATATAAGAATTGTCAAAGAGGATGAACTTGAAGACGACAGCATGTCTGATTTCAGTGATGATGACATCGAGCAGGAAGAAGAAGACACAAGAGAGGATCCTTTGAAAGCACTCCAGAAGCTCAAAGGAAAGAGGAAGGAGTCTGAAGTAAGAATCGTCAAAGAAGATGAGCTATCTGATGATTCCTTAAGCGACTTCAGCGAAGGATTGGAAGAAGAAGCTGATAGCAAGAGTGATAAGAAAGAGAAGGACAAAAAAGAGAAGAAGGACAAGAAAGATAAAAAAGACAGCAAGAAAGACAAAAAGTCAAAGAAGGACAAGAAGTCCGCTAAAGCAGCTGTGCCGCCACAGGTGCTAGAGCAAATGAGGCGAGACGAAGAGGATATGGCATATTATGCTAAGAAGTTAGGATTGAAAAACGGAAAGAAATCTAAACTTAATAAGACAGACGACGACGATGTCATTGGTGCATTATTGGACGGTTTAGATCTTGATTTTGGTAGCGAGGATGACTTACAAGGCGATGAAGTGTCTGCGGAGTCAGAAGCACAGTCAGAGGAAGAACTTGAAGAGGTATCAGAGGAAGAGGAAGCAGAAATAGAAAACGTAGCTAGGAGTGCTTATGGTTCTGATGACAGTATCAGTGAGGGAGATTTCGACAGTGATCTAGAAAGTGAATTGGAGGAATTGTACGGCAAACAAGGACACGGCTCTGATGATGACAGTGATGTTGAAGCCACTGTGCCAAGCAAAGAGAATCCTTTTGTTGCACCATCAGATGGGGCAGAAAGTTCAAAGTATATTCCACCAGCTATGCGTCGGAAAATGGCTCTTGAAGGCGGTGAAGTGACTGCTGAAGTACTAGCACTTCAAAGATCAATAAAAGGGTCACTCAATAAGTTGTCTGAAGGTAACATTTCCACTATAGTCAGTGATATCAATGAGTTATTTCTTAATAACCCAAGACATGTGGTGATTGAGAACCTCACCAATATTATCATTGACGGGATCGTGCTGCAAGGAAGACTCTTGGAGACTTTTGTGCATCTCCAATCATGTGTGGTTGCCGCAATTTACCGGATTCAAGGGGTCGAATTTGGTGCTCATTTCATCCAGACCTTGATCGAACGGTTTGATAAAGATTACAAGAACCCAGCATTGACTAAAGAAGTCTCCAATATCATCTCCTTGTTGTCCACGGTGTACACGTTCCAATTAGTATCGTCCAAATTGATCTACGATATCATCAAACTATTGATCAGTGAGTTTAACGAATCCAATGCTGAACTTCTCTTGAGACTTATTAAGAATTGTGGAGTGCAGATCAGAGCCGATGATCCTAATGGGTTAAAGGAAATGGTGCTTTTGATGAACGACGTGACGTCGAAAATGAAAGAGATTAACCCCAGAACCCAGTTCCTTGTTGAAACTATCATTTCATTAAAGAATAACAAGATGAAGACCAACAACGATTTCACTCACGAATTGGTGATAAGATTGAAGAAGTTCTTGGGTACCCTTACCAATAAGCTTAGCAACGATCCTCTTCAGGTTAGTCTTGACGATATAAGAAACGTGGAAGAGAAAGGTAAATGGTGGCTTGTTGGTTCTGCATGGAAGGGGAACGACAATGCAGATGAGGCCAATTATGACGCCAAAGCTATGAATGAATTATTGGATAGTGCAGAACCTAACTGGATGCAGATTGCCAAAGAACAGAGAATGAACACCGATATAAGAAGAGCCATTTTCATAACGATCATGTCTGCCGAAGATTATGTGGACGCATTAACAAAATTGGACAAATTGCAGCTCAAAAAGGCACAGGAAAGAGAGATTCCTCGTATTTTGATTCATTGCGTTGGTATAGAGCCAACTTGGAACCCCTATTATGGGTTGCTTGCTCATAAGTTGTCTGACTCACATTCTTACAGAAAGACATTCCAGTTTTTATTCTGGGATGTTTTATCTGACTTTGAGAAGGGTGACAGTAATGGGGACAGTGACGATGATGACTTCAAAGGCTTCGATAACGATAACGAAGATGATGACACAAAAGTGAAAAGAATCTACAATTACGGGCGTTTGTTTGGGTTCATGATGGCTGAAGGCTCGTTGCCCTTGCACTCTTTGAAGAATGTTAACTTTTTGGTTGCAAGCAATGACACAAAGTTGTTATTGGAGATCATCTTAGTTACCTTCTTGGACCAAATAGCAAAGAAATCCCAGGTCCACCTTATGGGTACAGGGCTCTCGAACAAAGTTAAGGCAGCAGACATGAAATTCTCTGATCAGCTTTTAATCGAGAGAATTCTTAAGGCTAAAGACCAGACCGCTTTATTAAGAGGGTTGCAGTACTTTGTGCAGGAGAAGACATTAAAAAGTACATTCGTTGACGGCAAGAAACAGAAAAAGAGAGTGGAATGGGGATCAAACGCCATGTTTGATATCGTAGATGAGCTCTTGTTGAATGCTGAAGATTAGTCATTACGTGTACATACAAGTTAATATTACAAAATTAATTTTCATTTTTTTTGCAGCCTATTCTCGTAATGTTAAGAAAGCCACAGATTCCACATGCTTTGTCTGAGGGAAGAAGTCAAACCCCATTATGTCTTGCACTTTGTAGATGGGCTCGTCTCCTTGTAACTCCATGAAGGTCTTTAAGTCTCTTGCTTGCGTGAAAACATTGCAGCTCACATAAACTATAGCCTTTGGCTTGAATTGGAGCAACTGGTTCAAAAACAGTTTGTCGGATCCTTTCCTTGAAGGGTCCATGATCACAACGGAGTCCGATCCCTGGACGTTGGATCTGACGAACTCGTCATTAGTGAATAGTTCTTCTGCACTGCCTTGAATGAATTGTACTTTATCAGTCTCCAAGCCATTGATTTTGGCATTGTGGCTAGCGTATGCCAAAGAGTTTGCTGCAAGTTCGATTCCGAACACTTTTCCAGACTCAGGTATATCTCTAGCCAATGAAACACCAAAGAACCCAGATCCACAATAGGAGTCAATGAGGTGTTTGTATTCCACACCTTCCAACTGGTATCTTATGTAGTCAAGAACAGAGGGTAATATGGATTTGTTATTTTGGAAGAACTCATTAGCAGGAAACTGGAACACCGAGTCGCCTACCTTCTCAGTTACTATCTGCTTAGGGTCAGTCAAACAAACGGTTTCGTAGTTCCCGGTTTTGAAATCAACACGAATACTCTCTCTCATGACTAAAGTGGACTGGTCTCGTTTCAAAGATGCCGATGCCACCTTGTTCATCACTGATCTTCTGAGTCTTGGAAGTTCCTTATTGATAGGAAGTGTAGCTATAGGGCAGCTGACCACATCTACGTTCCCCTTTGTAGGGTCCACGGACTTGAACCCTATATCAATTTTTGTAGCTCCTGTTCTATGCAGGTAATGAGGCGTGATCTTTGTTCTATAAGAATACTCCATGGGTGAAGGCACAACATACCCGAACAGGTCCATGTCCATGGATTCAAATATCTCTGGGTATAAGAATCTGTAAGCCTTGTGGATCACACCTTTTTTGAAGTCAAGCTGTGCATCGTAGTCTAGCATTTGGAAATGGCATCCATTACATTGATTGAAATTTTCACACACAACCAAACTGTCCTTCCGCCTGTTAGCTTTAGACCTCAGGTTTTCAACCGTAAGCAAAACACACTCTGCTGTCTCTTCAGAATGGGCTAATAGACGTATAGTCACTATGTCTCCAGGTAGTGTTTTGGGAACAGTTACTACTGTATAAGCCCCATTTTCCATATCATTAAAGTCTATGCTGTAGTCTCTCTTCTTCACAAGAGCAAGCCCCATACCCTCTGAGGTTAAGTATCCAACTTTAACGTTTTGTAGCACCACTTCAGGCCGGTTTTTTGTGAATATGAATTTGTCTATAATATCTAATGCATTAGCTGTGTCTTGCACTGAAATATTGGTCTGGGCCTCCTTGTTGTATTCCAGAAGATACTCTGCTATTTCTCTTTGGAGGATGCTGCGCCTGCTGGCATTGTCGGTAGTATCCCTTCTCGTTTTCTTCTTTAGGATATTCTTTATGGTGTTCCTTCTATGCTTATCGATCTGAGGTACGGGTTCCGCTTTCGGCTGGGCAAAAGTAGCCATTTTTCGAGCACCTACAAAGCCAGCATGCCTGATTGCTCTCGGAGAGCTCCGTATGCACGGCCCTAAGCTCAGAAACACGGTTTTACGTACAAACATGTGGATTTATGTGTTTGTGTAATCAATAACAAAATAGTTTTGATTGGTGAAGATGCGATGAGATCTAAAATGAGACGCACAGAGTTCCCCATAAAATTATATTTATACACACAATAATTATCACAATTATATATACTAGAAAGTAGGAATGGCACTGCCGTCTTCTGGGTAGTCTCTCAAGTCCAAGGTTAGCGTTCTGGATGAGTTCTCCCGTTGTTCTCTGTAAATTCCCACTAACGCGTCAGACTTCTCATACAATGCGCTCTTTAAAGATATCACAATGAACTGGAAAGATGGACTGGAGATCTTTTTGATGTAGCTGGCAATCTTGTTGACGTTAGCAGAATCTAAAGCTGCGTCAACTTCATCGAGCACAAAGAAAGGCGAAGGCTGGAACAGGTGAACGGCGAAAAGTAACGCTAATGCTGCCATAGTCTTCTCCCCCCCAGATAGTAACTCCATATCTCTGAATCTCTTTAATGGTGGCATGGCATGATATTTGATGCCGTGAAGATATGGCTCATCTTCGTTCTCCAATGTCAAGTATGCAGAGCCACCCATAGGGGAAGCTGGCGTTCTGGTCAATTCTTTATAGATCTCGTCTATCTTGCCTGAGATATGCTCAAATGCTTTGGTGAAAAGCTCATACCTTTCATTCTTAACTTCATTGAATTTGGCTAATGCACGGTTTTCTCTTTGTCTAGCCTTGCTGAAATCCTTGTCGAAGTTATGAAGTCTTGTTTCGGTGTCTTTTAATCTTTCTGCTGCCCTAGCATTTGGAGTCAACTTATCAAGTTGTTCGATAACATCTTGAAGTTTTGCTTGAATTTCGGCTTCAGCTCTGACATTATACGACTGTCTCAAGTTGTCGTCCAACATTTCATAATCAACTTTAATATTGTATATCTCTCTTGTAGATTTGTCGACTGACTCATTAAGTGATATTTGATCCAAGGCGCCTTCAAGAAGTGGGATAATGACATTTTCAATCTTACTATTCTTCAAGATGTTGACCCTTTCTATATCAACCTTCAAAATCAACTCTTCGTTACCTGATATGGCTTTGGCTGAGTTCTCTAACTCTCCTTTTAACTCTTTGATGTTGGCCTCCACTTGTGAAATGAATTTCGAGTCACCCTTTAACTTTTCATCTTTCTTAGACTTTTCTTCGGAGAAAGCTTCAAACTGTGCTTCCAACTCATCAAGTTCATTTTCAAGTTCGTCCTTGGTTTCGAAAGTATCTTGTAAGTTCAATTCCAACCCAGCTATGACCTTTTCGAGTTTTTCTTTTCTTGTTTTGAGTTGTTGCAATGATTCGTTATCGAAAGTCAACCTGTTATTCAATGTGGTGATGATTTTATTGAACTGAGCTCTTTCCTTGGTTTTAGTTCTCAATGCTGACCCATGTATCTCTTCGTAATCTCTAACACCTCCTTTGATTCCATGTTCTCTGCAAAATTCTGCAAAAATATCACCTTGTATGGCATCGATCTCTTTGTTCAACTGGTGTATCTTTGCATCCACTTCAGTTAAGTTGCTTCTCTTTTCTTTAATGCCTTCTTCAAGAGACTGTATTGATTCCTTGTTGTATTCTATCTCACTAGCTTTATCCCTGATAGCCCTTTCAATAGAACTTTGTTGGTTTCTTAACAATGGTAGCTTATCATCTAGCATCGTGATGGACTCGTTGATCAAGTTAATTTCCATTTCCTTAGGTTTCTGGTTACCTATCTTAGTCAACTCTTGCATTAAGTCTTCTTTAATCTCATTCAAACTCTTTATTTCCTTTTTATCCCAGGTGACATCTTCGTATCTTGCAGTACTGACACCCCCAGACATTAATCCGGACTTATTGATGGTAAACCCTTGAAGAGTTACAATTTTATTCTGCAATTCCTTGGGTCCCCATTTCAACTCCCTGGCGACATTAATGTCTTCAACGACCAACGCGTTACCAACCACGTAGTTGAACGCATTTTCCAATGATTTGTCTTCCACGTTCACAATATCAACACCAGGCTGAGCTTTTTCGTGAAGTGACCGGAGGAAGTTCAAGTTTATTGGTTCATTAGAAATGGAATCGAGTGGAATGAAAGTGGCCACACCCAATCTCCTTTCTTTCAAGATCTCGATACATTTATAAGCAATAGCTTTGGTCTCAACAATGATAGAGTCAAAATTACGACCAAGTAACGTGATCAACGCTGTATCGTACTTCTTGTTGGTAGGCCTTATCAACTCGTAGACAAAACCTTTAACTGAATCTTCAGGCAAAAGATTCTTCAAAGTAGATAGTGTCTCTCTTTGTCTTTTGTACTTGTTAGATTCTCTCTGCTTCGACGTCAAGTCTTCCAACTTCACTAGGACATCACGGAGCTGGGAGTTGAGTTTCAATTCTTCATGGTTCAACTTTTCAAGCTTTTGTACCAAGCTATTTCTGGCATTGATCCTTTCGTTTTTACTTGCAAGGTTTTCTGATATTTCAGAGGTGACAGAAGTCATTCTTAAGCCAAGCTCGCTATTTTTGGTGAAGTTCAACTCGCTGATTATATTCTTTAAAGTGGATATCTGCTCCTGGTGGTTTTCTATTGTGTTTCTGATTGTTTCCTTCTCATTCAAAAGAAGACTCATTTGCTCTTCCAACTCAGACCCACCATTGGCAAAGTATTCACTCTTTAACCTTTCATATTCTTCGTGGTCTTCCACCGTAAAATGTGAAGACGAGATACTGGCAGCTATACGCTCCTCGAACTTGCGGAAGCTCTTTTTGGCATCTTTTAGTTGTGCTTCAAGAGCATTGACGCTAGCAGTTTTCTTAGATATTTCGCTAGTCAAGTCTTTCACTTTAGCCTTATTGGAGCTGATTTTCGAAGTTAAGGATTTTTGAAGAGCAGTAGCAGGGGCAATTTCAGATTTCTTTTGTTCGACTTGGGCCCTCAAGGTCTCTAATTTTTCATCATAGGAGGATGCTTCTAACTGATCAGCGGAATACTTAGCCACAAGATCCTTATACTCTTTCTCTTCCTTGATTAATTCTCTCTTTAAATTCTTCAATTCTGTGAACTTAACATTTAACTCCTGCTTCATTTGGTTGTGCTTCATTTCATTGTGGTACAATTTGTATAATTTTGTGATTTTGATCAAATTGGATTTTTCAGTTAGCTTTTTTTCAAACACTTCCTGCTCTGCCATTTGTTCCTTATACTGTTTGGACTCACTGTTCAAGTTTCTCTTTCTAGCAAAGACTGCATTTGTAGCCTCATGTGCCTTGTCGAATTCCTCTTTCATTTCTTCGTACTTTTTAGCTAACTCACTGGACCCACTAATATTTTCCACCAACTTAGTCAAATCCTTAGAAGTCTGTGATGCAATCAGTTCCACATCCCCTTGGAAGACAAGAAAGTTCTTTGCCTTAACAAGAATTCCTTCGTTCTTCAACACAGTGGAGTAGTGGTTAGCAGTAACTGCTCTGCCATTGAGTTTGTAATCAGTGCTACCACTGGCAGAGATGACTCTCTTAAATTCAAGCTTTTCACCATCATCTTTTTCATATACAGCAGTGACGTACGCGGTGGTAGGGTCTCTTGTCAGGTCAATGGCATCCATTGACGCGTCAAACAACTCTGAGTCCTCGAGTCTTCCACGGTAAATTAAATCTTTCATGTTCTGTGATCTCAACTGGGACGATTTTATGCCTAAGACGAACGAGATGGCGTCCATTAAATTGGATTTGCCTGCACCGTTTGGACCAATCACTGACGTGAAGCAACTGGTACCAAACCCAATACGGGACGTGCCTCTGTACGACTTGAAGTTGTGTAGTTCTAAACCTATTAATCTCCCCATGATACAGGTGGTTTGGTAATGGAAAGAAAAAACTATACGCGACTCGCGTTTGATAATTTGATACTGGTTTAATATTGTATTGACTTGGTATTAGTAATGAAGTGATTTAGAAGTCAGTTAATAGATTGATATTGGAGAGATTTATGACCAGATGTTAGGTGTCTAAGAGGCAGTGTACTTAAACTGGACAGAATTGTGTTCTTTTCTGGCTCAACCAAAGATAATACCACATCCACTGCTTGCAACGAGAAAAGTACATATGCAAGCCACAAGAGCTCTGTAAGCTATTCCTTTGTATGCAGTCGGATATCGTGCAGCCTGCTGTAAGAATAAGCTACTAGGTTTCAAGTAGGTGCATCATCATATTGTATTTATTAGAGCTTTGTTGAAGCTTCAATTGGTAAGCACTTCACTATATACCAGAGCTACTATAACACAGAATGCACGACAACTCCCATATATACGCACGCCAGAACCTGGCAGCCCAATCCTTCCACTTCTAGTCCCTCCACTGCTAGTCCTCCACTGCTAGTGTCCACCTTGTCCAGACACGACACCGCCTATAGCCGTGCCATGGTCTGGCTGGCTCTGTGCGGAATTTCAGAAAAATGATAACGGTTATCTAAACCCACATTTTTGTTACTTCCGTAGTCCCCATATACATTGAAATTTTGTGCAAATGGTCCACTACGACGAGAAAGGGTACCTTTTTGATGAAGGCAGCGAGGTGTCCACTATCACCAGGCCTTCCTTCACTAGTCTTTTGTCAAGTCCGTTCAACTGCTTGAATATCGGGTTTTCAAGGGATAAAAAGCCAGATGGAGGTTATGGTGCCATGGAGGGGTCAGAATACGAAATAAATGGCCAGAAACTCACTGTGCCCAGTTCCCAGATTGATGAGGAAGAGCCTTTGGACTCTTTGCCTTACACTTCGACGAATGAATCAAGTCTTGTGTCCTCCCTAACTAATCCTCAGAAACTCCACAAGTTACGTGGATTGATGAAAAAGTACGGTATTGGGGTATATATCGTCCCCAGCGAAGACGAGCACCAAAGTGAATACACCGCAGCAGCAGATAAGAGAAGAGAGTTCATTTCCGAGTTCACTGGTAGTGCTGGGGTGGCAGTTATCACGTTAGATGATGCTGACTCCTTGACCGGAGAAGCAGCGTTATCTACCGACGGTAGGTACTTCTTACAGGCTGAAAAGCAGTTGGACTTCAAAAACTGGACGTTGTTGAAACAAGGTATTCCTTCATACCCCAAGTGGACCCAGTTCTGTATCAACAAGGCTCTTTCAAATAAGTTTTCGAATGTCATTTCCTGTGACCCTCGAGTTATTAGTCTTTCTGTGGGAGAATACTTTGAACGGGCCAGCAGAACGCAGTACCAGTCGAGATTCAAATTCAAGCCTTTGTTGGAAGTCAATTTGATCGACGAGGTCTGGGGAGATGAAAAGCCTACTAGGTCTACGGATCCTGTGTTTGTGTACGGTATGAAATTTGCTGGTGAGTCTGTGAACGATAAGTTAGTACGGATTCGTAAGAAAATGGTTATTCAGGGTGGAACCCACTTGATCGTAACTGCTTTGGATGAAGTCGCCTGGTTGTTGAATTTAAGAAGCTCCACTGATGTTGAATTCACGCCTGTTTTCTTTGGCTATGTAATTATCACCACAGACACTGTTACGTTGTTCGCAGATGAAAGAAAGTTGGCTACAGATGAAGTACAGGCACATTTGAAGGAAGTCAAAGGGTTACAAATTAAACCATATAATGCATTTTATGATACTTTGACCGAGTTTAAAGCTACTCTTGACTTCACATATTTGTCCTTGATTTTACCCTCCAAATCTTCCACCACCTACGCTATTGTATCATCGATTCCTGATTCAATTGCAAAAAGACAAATCAACTTCTACCCCATTATATCCTATATGAAAGTCATTAAGAACGAAACTGAGCTTTACAACGGAAAGGTGGCCCAATACAAAGATTCGTTGGCTTTTATTATCTTTTCTGCTTGGCTAGAACATGCCCTTGTGCACGAAAAGCAGATAATAAATGAGTACGAGGCCGCTTGTAAGATTCACCAAATTAGAAGCAAGTTCCCTAACTTCTTGTCTGAGTCTTATGAGACCATATCTTCCACAGGACCTAATGGTTCCATCATTCACTATGCCCCTTCCAAAACTGATAATGCTATCATAGACCCTAAGAAGATCTACTTGATTGACTCTGGTGCTCAATACTTGGAAGGGACCACAGATATTACAAGAACATACAAGTTTGGCCACGAGTTGTTGTTAGAAGAAGACAAGAAGTTCTACACTTTAGTATTAAAAGGTCATTTGGCTGTGTCTATGGCTAAGTTTCCTCCTTTCAATGCATTAACTGGTGCCATTCTTGATTCTTATTCTCGTCAGCCATTATGGAATGAGGGCCTCGACTTCAATCACGGTTCGGGCCACGGTGTGGGGGCATGTGGTACCGTTCATGAAGCTCCTTTGTTCTTGCTGACAACGAATAATGTTCCTACTTCAGAAGCATTATTTGCTCCTGGTGCCATTACCACTATTGAACCCGGTTACTATGTTGACGGTGTTAAGGGATTCCGTGTTGAAAGTGAGTTAGAAGTGATTGAATGTGATGATAGCTTGGGTAAGACCAGGACCGGTAACAACTTTTTAGGATTCAAGTACTTGACTAAGGTGCCATTCTGTAGAAAGTTGATTGACACCAAGTACTTAAATGAGTTAGAAGTTACCTGGATCAACGAGTTTAACAAGAGCATTAGGGCAGATTTTGCTGATAAGTTATTGGAAATGGGCGAATTTAAAGCCCATGCTTGGTTAATGAAGGAGACACAACCCATTTTGCCTAATTTTTAGAGAAAGTAGAGAAGTTAAAATTCACATAGATAAAACAACATAAAAACGCTTGTGTACATATAATACAGTAATATACATGATCAATGCTTGATTGACGTGGAATAGAATGGTGGGAACCCAAGACTTTTACCCTTTTTATCACCATAAATGGGCCTTTTGAATGTTCCTGGTTTCTTGAGGTTCTTCAAATTCATCAGAAGCCCAGAAGTTGTTGTGGACAAAGGTGTACTTGGCTTTTTGCCGGTGTCGTTGCTCTTATAAGAAGGAAACTTGAGGTTAACAGGGGTAACTCCATCTGCTTTGACTGTCTTGGGCTTTTTGACTTTAACATTATCTTCGTTTTCTGGCGTTGAAGTTTCCGATGATTTGCGATGATTTAGATCTGAAGAAATATCAAGGTTTGGATTGATATTATAGTTCATCTCATCGTTGAAGGAGGAATCCATGTTGTTGAGCTTCACATTGGATCCTCTGGCTAAGTAAATCAACCTTTCTTGTTGATCGATAGAATTGAACGCATTTAGAAGGTTGTTCATGATTGAACTTACAATGGTGTCAATTCTTTTGAACTCAAAGTTGGGCGAGAAGTTGAGCAAGTAAATGATGGAAATGCAAGCAATTGACACTGCTGTAGTAAATAAACCTGTTTCGGAGTCATCTCTTGGAGCAAAGTTGGAAAAAATATTGAAAAAGTCAGTCACTAGCTGAATTAAGTTTTTATCTTGAATGAATTGTTCATTGTCGAACTCTTTCGAGGAGTTACTACCCATGCTATCGGACCCCATATCTTTCTTTTCTTTAACTTGCCTTCTTTCTTTCCTTCTCGTAAACTCTTCTTCCACCCAATTCAGCTTCTCCTTGCTATCATCAGAACCGAAGATGGTGTTGGCTCTCTTTAACACCCGAGATCTCAAGTCATTATCTTTATTTCTCTCCTTGTTTTCTTCTCTCCATCTCTTCTTTCTCTCTCTGTTTTCAATACGGATCTTCTCCTTGTACTCCATCTCAGATAGCCTTGGCTTTTTGAATATAGAATTCTTGAAACTTTTAAGACTGCTGGAGTTCGTGATACAACTAATGATTGAATTGGTGATTAAAGTGATTAAGTTGAAGTTGTAGTTCAAGATATCACCGGTAGTCGACTTTCCAAAAAGAATTAGGATGTTATCAATAGCGACAATACACTTGTTCTTGTTGTTGGATCTGAGGTAATTTTTTGATAAGTTCAATGCGTTAATGAACATTTTCTCGAAATCGTTATTCTTATACTGGTTGATAATTGAAATCAACGATTGTGAATTTTTGAATATTTGGAAATTGGAATTAGTCAAGAAGTTGGTCAACGACTTAATGACAGTAATAAGGTTGGAATCGTTATTCTTAGATAAGCTCATCATCATCGAACTAAGTTGGTTATTAAGATCAAGGGGTCTCCGCACATTCAAAGTGTCGAATATCGAAAGCCTTTTAGAAATGTCTGGGGTCTTATAAAAATCATCACGGTTCTTTAACTCGTCGTTCTCGAGATTGTCCAATAACTCAGTTGGGTTCTCCATGGCCATGTTGAATGCATTAGTTAGTATATCATTCATCTGCAAATTATTCAAACTGTCATCTTTTGGCTCTTTGTGGTCTGATATAAGAGATTTCATGGCATTCGCAATAGTAGACTGAAGCTGATCATCGTCGTCCACTATCATTTCATCATCTTTGTGCTCTTCCACCAGATGATTCACTTCATCACCAGCGTCTTCATTTGACGGCTCAGTTTCCTTGCTCCTGTTAGCTTCGTTGACGAAATGATCCAAGACCTGATCGTCAATTTTAGGGAGCTCCAAGTATTTATTTTTGGCCTTATTATTATCATCAATTTCACTGACTTTACTGGTAATTTCCTTAGCCAACTCTTGAAGCAAGTCATCGCTTATGTGGCCAGCCTCCTTGATCTTCGACTGCAAGTCTTGTGCTGTTTTCAGTGTCAAATCATTTAAACCTTCCGGTATGGCATCACCAGTGAAATTCTGGAGCGAATCAGCTATAGCTTGGCTCAAGTCTTGATCACCAAGTTGGTTATTCTTCTTAAGTGACTCAAATGCACTACCGATAGCATTTTGTAAATCCAAATCTTCATCTGTTCCTTCCATTTCTGCATCGTAATGCTTCTCCATTTGCAAAGGGGAATAAACCACTTCTTTTGACTCATCCAGAGATTTGTGCGCCACTTCCTCTTCCTGCTGGCCACTCTGGTCTTGCTGAGTGCTGCTTGGTTCTTGTGCTTGCTCCAGACCTTCCGAGGGCTTATCAGGTTCTTGAATGGTATCTATACTCTGTAAGGCATTACTGATAGCGTTTGCAAGATCTAAATCTGCATCTCCATCATTGCCTTCACCACCTTCAGCAGTGCCGCCATCCTGAGGCTCACTATGCTGGTGCGGTATTTCCTCGGCCTCTTGTTGGCTCTGTATGTTGTCTTCGTGATCGTTACTCCCTTTACTTTCATTCGCATGGTCATTATCGTTGTTTTCGTTACTTCCTTGGTGTTGAGACTCGCTGGTCTCTTCGTTTGTATTGTCTCTATGGCTGTGTTCCGGTTCGCTGTGTCGTATGCCAGAGTCCTGTAGACTTTTGAACGCATCATTTATAGCATCATCGAAATTGATATCCAAGTCATCGTCATCTAGACCTGCAGACATTTCGGCATGATGGTGCTCTAAATGTCCCTGGTGGTTCCCCTCGCCTTCTCCATCGTATTCGTGATGTCCTTGTTGTGTTTGGTCGTCTGTATGGCCGTATGAGCCGTGCTCTGCCAGCAGCTGCTGATTGTCTCCTGTGGACTCCTGATGCGATAACAGCTCATGCTGGGGCGAAACGGAGCCGTCTTTCGGCGCATCTTTGTCGACGCCGTATAAATCAAGGTTGGTGAACACGTCCCCGATGGCGTTCTGCAACACTAGGTCCTCTTCTTCGTATTTATCAGACATGTTCTGGGAAAGAAATGTTTATTATGAAATTAAAACAAACAAATTCAGGTGTGCGAAATAAAGTTTACTCACAATCTATTATCTATGTTGCAATTAGACACTATAGAGACATGAAAAAGAACTATAAACTCAAGTAGTGCTTTAACCAGCAGGTAGCGATTCGTGGTAGCCTATTCCTTGCAGCAGCTGACGACATTATCGGGGACCGGCTCGTTGTAGCCAAAGCAAAGCTTTCCGAAAAATGCACCCAAAATGCAACAGATAATTATATACCCATTGTAGTACATGAACAACAACATAATAATATAACTAACACCCCACTGACAGGTATAAAGCAAAGTTCTAATTACATGGTCTGGGAAGCTGGAGTTGGCAGGGTTTCCGAGCCATTGGTGGGAAAGCCAGTAAGAATAGGTGCCGTGTCTGCGTTGTTTGGAATCGGATGAAGCATAATCTTTAGCGATGGAGTCATTGAGAGTCAACTGGTCAAACTCCTTGCATACTCTATTCAACCACTGACTGGCAAACACCAAGAAGAACACACCGATACATGTTCCTGCAAACATGGATCTGCTTCTCACGTGCCATGTGGACGCAATAAAACACAGATCAACGGTGTACCAGTTCCAAAGCATGGAAATTTTGCACGCATGCATAGGTTTATCAGAAGACATATCCATTTTGATTTTTTTTTTTTGATTTTGAGTTGGTTTCTTTATGGATTTACCTTCTGCTTTATATTGTTTTTTTCTGATCCGGTTTTCGGTAAAAATACGACGGAAACAAACGTTGTGGACTGCTTTTAAGCTTTGCAGCAGGAAATGAGTTAATTAAATTTCCTTTTTGCACCCATGCAAAAGTTAATACGACGATCTCTAGGATACTCAAGTTTTTGTCTGCTGATATTTGGATCTGGGATTGTTGGTAGGCACGGCTGACGTACTGACTAAGAGAATGGTTTGATCTGCTGCTTGTGTGGCGTATTGAGCATGTCATTATTATAACACTACGTGCGATTAAGGATGTATAGTCGATATCGCCATTTTGGTGTATTTCCTAGTAGAGTCTTTCCCAGTAACCTTTTTCCTATTAGACTTTTCCTGAGATTCTTCCGTAGTAGACTTTCGTAGTAGAGGCTCACTGCTGGTTCGGCCTTGGATATTTAGGGTATAACACTGGCACCGAACAGCTAACAAGGAAACTCATCAGTAGTACGGAAATGTAGCGACTTTACGACCGGGTTTTGTGCTTCATCGAACACTTAACAAGGGCGAAATGTTCTGAAGACCATGAGTTCCTGTTCTCAGTGCCGTGCCAGCAGTCAGACTGCCTATATCAGAAAAGACTACTGTTGGAGCTTAAAACAGAAGATGAAGTCTTTGTTTTCCCTGTCTGTTGTCCAGAACATTGTTTCTGGTGGTCTCCAGGAGTGCCATATATGAACAGTAAAGTCTCTAAACCTCTTTGGCTTCAAAGCACGACTTGAACGTCTTATAGGCTTTTCCCGTATATGTTCTGGAACAACTTTTTTGACTGCGATATTAATTTGACACAAATAGGAATAATTGCAGCCACTACAACCAAACAAAGAAACCACAAATGTCAATTCAAAAATCCAAAAGCGAAGACTTCCTGAGACTCAAAGACTTAGTACTTGTCATAGATACAAATGAGACAGAGCTGGCCCAATTCAAGGCTTCTTTGCTAGCTCTCAAAGGAATCACGTCAATTGGTGTACAGAATGAAGAATCCCAGGATCGTCCATTAAGTCAGAGTACAACCATATCACCCAGCCCTGAAACCCCCCAATCATCTGTCTCACCTTCTGATGCTTCTGACCAGCTGGGTCTTAGCCTTGCTGATAAAGTTCGGTTGTGCTACCGATTGGTAATGGAGTGTGGTGTCGACCTGAGATTTAACCTCAAACACAGGTTATATCACGAGACAGACTCTAAGTTCTGGGTTCCATTCGTTGTCCCAGTGACAGTGGCTGTTCTTTTGATAATAGGCTTGATGTGCACGCCAGAGTCTGTGAAATCCTGTATGCTGCTTTTGGTTGCCATGATGTTTCGTGAAATGGCAGTATATCCCTTTTTTATCATCTACAGAATCACGCAACTTCGTGAAAGAGTTCCATGCTTTCTGGGATACTATGAAGGTAACGAAGCTATTCTTGGCCTCACGTCTTTCTCGATATTCATGCTTTTGATGTTCTTTTGGGCTATAGCACAGTCCCCCGAAACATGGGAGTTGTTGTTAACTTTAATGTTCGAAGTCCACTTCAGGATTTAAAAGTGGCTAGAAACCGGAAAGGATTCTATAAGCTGACCAAGATCAAAGGCACAAGAATGTCATGTCAAGTTTATAAATTATATTACGACCTTAGCCGAAATTGCAGCCAAACTCTATACCGCATTTAGCCAATTGCCCCAACTTCTAAAGTTCGAAACTTGCATAAAAACGTGTCCCCCTGCAGCACCTAGCAAAGCCAAGAGGTACACCTACACTTTCCATGGGTTCCGGTTAGAGACCGTCCACCTAAAGTCCCGCTGCACGGGGACGTGTACTTACCGCATGATTCAATTTTTGTCTGTGGCTGGTAAGGTGGGGGAGAAGAAGGACGGCTCTGCACAAGCGGTGATTAAGAGATAATAAGCAGAGAATAGTGACAGCAACAACACTGCTGAGGCTGAAACACGCCCTGTACCCCGCCGAACATCCGGACACCAGCTTTCCCTGTGTTACACGTCTCTGCACCAACCGTGTACCCCACGCCTTTGATTCGATAATCGAAATAATCAGTTGGTTGCGGCACGACGTTACAAACCAAATATAAAGCCGGAAGCTCATTAAACCCAGGGTAATGCCCCACCTGGCCCTAATAACAATATACTGCACGCCTCGAAGGGCCCATCCGGACCTTCACCCCACCCCCACAGAAAAATATACCTGCAAAATCACTTATTAATTGAAGGTCTTTTTTTCCCGGAAAACGAGGAGGACAATTGCCCGAAGTTTAACTAATACAGAAATCATCCACTAATCAAGTCCGAAGTCCACCTATAGCGGCCCAGAGAAAAAGGAAAAACTGACACGATTACGTGATCACCGAACTGTCTATAGTTCTGTAATGATCTAGGTTTTCTTTTTGTTTACAACTAAGAAGATGTAGCTGGTGCTGCCAAATGGCGAGCTAATGTTAATAGTTGCAACTTAGTTGCTTTGACAGAACTATGATTGTGAACTTTAATGGGCTTCCATACAATGAAGCAAGAATTGATTGAACTGCCAGTTTTTGCTATTCCATACTGTTCCAATGCTTATGCCTCTATCTCTTGCTTTGTTGCAAATAAGAGAATGTCTCAGAGTCTCGTAGTGGTTATTAATACAATATTATTTTTCTTAACCTTGTCCAACATTTTTGCAATTTGGAAATTTTTGGAAAATATATAAATAGGTGACGAAATCTCCATATTTTCATTTTTTTTTTCTCCTTTCCCGTACTCCACCTAATTTCAAAAACAAAATGTCTAACTCTTTAGAACAATTAAAAGCTACCGGAACTGTTATCGTTACCGACACTGGTGAATTCGAATCAATTGCTAAATACACTCCACAAGATGCTACCACCAACCCATCTTTGATCTTGGCTGCTTCTAAGAAACCAGAATACGCCAAATTAATCGATGTTGCCATCGATTACGCTAAAGACAAAGGTTCTTCTAAATCCGAAAAAGCTGCTATTGCTTTAGACAGATTATTGGTTGAATTCGGTAAAGAAATCTTGGCCATTGTCCCAGGTAGAGTTTCCACTGAAGTCGATGCTCAATTATCCTTTGACAAACAAGCTACCATTGACAAAGCTTTAGAAATCATCAAATTATACGAATCTATCGGTATTTCTAAAGACAGAGTCTTAATCAAGATTGCTTCTACCTGGGAAGGTATCCAAGCTGCCAAAGAATTGGAAGAAAAATACCAAATTCACTGTAACTTGACTTTATTGTTCTCTTTTGCTCAAGCTGTTGCTTGTGCTGAAGCTAAAGTTACTTTGATCTCCCCATTCGTCGGTAGAATCTTGGACTGGTACAAAGCTTCTACTGGTGAAACTTACACTCAAGAAACTGACCCAGGTGTTGTTTCTGTTAAGAACATCTACAACTACTACAAGAAATACGGTTACGACACCATTGTTATGGGTGCTTCTTTCAGAAACGTTGGTGAGATCAAAGAATTGGCCGGTTGTGACTACTTAACCGTTGCTCCAAAATTATTAGAAGAATTAATGAACTCTTCTGATTCCGTTCCAAAAGTGTTGGATGCTTCTGCTGCTAAATCTAGCTCTGTTGAAAAAGTCAGTTACATCGATGATGAATCTGCTTTCAGATTCGCCTTAAACGAAGATGCTATGGCCACTGAAAAATTGGCTCAAGGTATCAGAGGTTTCGCCAAAGATGCTAAGACTTTATTAGCTCAATTGGAAGAAAGATTCTAAGTACATTAGTAAGTAAGTAATAAATTCGTGTTAGCCGATTAGTTTTGCGTATCTTTTTTGCGGATCTGGATCTTTTTTTCTATAAAGTTCTGCATCTTATTCTTGTATACCAAGCAAATAGAAACTTTAATATGGCAAGAGATCCCATAAGTCCCGTGGTGAAACAGCCATTTCCCATCATAGAAGAGAATGAAATTGTTAACGGGTTCGGTAGAGGGTCTGCTGAATTAGGTATACCTACTGCCAACATTCCGATTACCAAATCATTGAACAGTTTAGAACCAGGAATCTATTTTGGATTTTCCAGGGTTTCAAGAGCCCAAAAAGAGCCAGAAACAAAGATACGGAACGATGGAAGAACTGTTGAATTCAACAACGGTGCAAATTTGAAGCAAGAAGAGACGTTGGCTCACCCTATGGTGATGTCTATTGGGTTCAATCCATTTTATAATAACGAACAAAAGACTGCGGAAGTGCATATAATGCACAAATTCGACGATAACTTCTACGGAGCCAATATCAAGTATTGTGTGTTGGGGTACATACGTCCCGAATTGGACTACACTACGAAGGAGGCTTTGATCGAAGATATAAATTTGGACATCAAAATGGCATTAGAAGCATTGGGCACCGAAGAGTACGCTAAATACAACAGCTTATAGAAGCATACGAGCATAGAATATATAGAGTATACGAACCGATGAGTATGACATACTAAAGATATAGTGTTATATTGGTAGTATAATACGTTTCTGTTTCCACACTTTTTACGGCCATTTAGTGCCTTTTTTCACCCCACTATCTTTATCTGAAAATTTCACTGACTAGTTTGAGACCAAAAGAAAAAAAGCCTTATCGATTGCGAAACTACTTTTTACCATCATGCAAGCTCTGAGTTGTCTGCCGTCCAACTTCACTTGCGAAGCTATTCGACAGTGTCATGGGCCATATGCGTTGGCAGAACGGTACTACTGTCACGAACCAACGACCCTAACGTTTTTTGAGTACAATTTGGCCATCTTATCTACGATCATGATCCTCCTTGTGATTCTAAGCCTTGTTATCAGCAATTACATGTTTGTCAATTTACATAGTCTTACAGACAGTGTACGAATCAGCCCCAAGTTCCTATACTTCATAATCATCCCCTTGCTCAACTCGTTTGGAGATATTATCAATTATTACAACGGGCTTCGGGTATCAACAGAGCTCGTTTTGGGGCAATTAATCGGAAGTAATTTGATCATTGTTAGTTTGACCATGGGTCTAATTTGTGTGATACGACCTTTTAAAATCACTAGAGAGAAACGCATTGCTTACGACTTGGCTTGGTTGTTCCTTGTATTTGTGCTTTTGAACTTTATCTTGTACGATGGGAAGATCACGGTGCTTGAAAGTTTGGTGATGGCCCTGGTGTACCTTTGTCACTTGATGTACTTATTCAAAAGCAACCATCTGGACGCTGCTGAGTACTTGCCTCTAGACATGGATGAAGAACTTGAGGCTTTAGAACGCCTTGAAGAGGTAGAACATGTTCCGGAACCAATATGGTTGAAGGTACTGCACGGTCTTGTTCACGGCCTAAACTCACTTATCAATTTGGTGATTCCCTTAGAGTGTCCGCCGCTGCTTATTTACTACTACTACATGGTGAGCTCGTGCTTGGTCTTCTATAAGTTTCCTTGTGTGCCGACGTTGGCAATCTTAGGTGTGGTAGGAACTGGTGGATATTTCGCCAACCTCAAATTAAGAGACCCAACAAATATGGTTAACATTGTGGGTTTATTGAACTCGATGCTTTTAGTGTCGTATATCTCTCAGACTTTACTTTACATTGTGCAAAATTACGGGCTCATATTGAAACTTTCCGACTATTTGCTAGGATTCTTGGTGTTCCTGATAATGAACTCCATCAACGATATTATCACCAATGTCAGTTTGTCTGTCAAGTACTCGCCAATTGTGGGGATAAATGCTTGCTTAGGTACACCATTGTTGTTAATTCTTGTGGGTTTGGGCTACAATACGCTAATCTTAAACCAAGATTTGACGTTTGTGTTAGCTCCGAACTTCAAATACACCGCCCGGGCACTAATGGTCATTTTGGCAGCACTTTTAGTGGTGGTGCCACTCCGATGGGACTTTTCTAGAACCATCGGCATAATGTTACTTTGTTCGTGGTTAGGTTTAAGTGCTATGAACTGTATATTAGAATAAGCGAAAATAGAACACTGCACAGAATTTTAGTTATGACATTACATCTCATTTAACTCTTGACCTACTGTAGTTGGACAATGTTTGTGCTAACAAACTTCACTCATATAGCCACATTTTAGACACTGGCTCCATCGTGCACCTATTGTCACCAAAAATAGTAATTATCAACTAAGCGATCTGTATGTAAATGGCATGGAACTTGAGTAGTACACGAATCGAAGCAGCGAGGGAGAAAATAAAATAGCAAACCACACACTCGGTGTCGGGGCCACAGACCGTCCGCATCGCCACCGGGCCAGCACGACGTCACTTTGAGGCCACGTCAGTCGGCTTGCACGCAGTAATAGCCGTGGTGCATATGCCACCGGCCTCAGATTCTTTCAGAGATACACCTCCCACCCACCAGCTAAGATACCCAGCAAAGTCTCCCTCTGGCTCTATACAACACAGAAGCTAGACCCTTAAAATGGTCGTGCTTTTACCTACTCTCCCGCTCGTTCCAGCGAAGGGCCTCGTTCAGCCGTGCTCAGGCGTTGCTCAAATCTACCGAAAACATGGTGGGGGACAACAAACGTTTCCACCAGCGGCATATTCGGAGTGAAACCACGATATGTGGCGCCTTCAACTTCCTGCTGTAATCAGTCCTGATTTGCAGTCACTTTCAGGGCTTCAGATTCGAAGTTTTGGACTTTTTGGAGAAGGTGGTTAAGAATTAAACGGGCTTCCCCACGAAATTTCGATGCCCCGAAGGAATATATATAGGTATATTTTAATACTGTAAAAATGATTTTGGAGTATAGGTGTACTAACAAAAGTTTGTCAGGTTACTGTGGAGGCTTGAACGGTACTATTATATTTGTAAACTCTTTGTCATAAAGAAATAAGTTGTTGCCATGGAAGACGCAGGTGGAGGACAGAGAATTTTCTTCAATCGTGGTTAAAAAAACGAACATCTCGTCATGGTTCGCTACAAAGTTAATCGCTTCGGCTAATCTACACATTAATATTACACACAAAAGCTGGACGCAGGCGTCAATACATATTACACAGAAGTCTAGGGATAGTAGACGATGAGAATGCATCAAATAAAGAGGCTTTATAAGAAGGCATTAAGCTCTTCCTCAAAAGTGGCTTTCTGCAGTATTTCAAACTGGCTTTTGTACTGCGGGTGGTGTTTCAACCACAAATTTAATGCATTATAGTAGCTTTGAGTCTTCTCTACGTCCTTCATGTTGAAGAACTTGAGCACTGTGTCGTCGTCCAAATTGTAGAAGAGAAGCAACTCCCATCTTTGGGTCACCTTGAATAACTGCTCCAAAACACCACGGTTGCCAAAAAGCCATTCTAAACTAACGAGTTTAGGAAGCGACGTGCCTGTAGCAAGCGATTTTGCTGTCAAATAATTGGCCTTATAAAGCTGCAAGTCCACTAGTTTATCTGTGAGCTTTGTCTTGTTGAAATTGCGTACGGATAGGGCCCTTTTTAACACCTCTATGGCCATATCATACTTCTTTTGCCCAATCAAATAGTTGCAATATTGTACGTATATGTCATCATGGTCGCTTGTTCGTATTACTGCCCGCTCATATGTTTGGATGGTATGCTGATTGGGGTAATTGAGCTCAATATGCTGTAGATATTTGCACCAAGTGTGAATCTCATTATTGGAGATGTACTCCAAGTTAAAGAAATTCACCAACTTCTTCTCATACTCATATAACACAAACGCCTTCAGTTGTGTGACGATGTACATCTCCGTAATTATCTTTTTTGAAAGCTTTAGGTAGCGTAAATTGCCGGCGTCGAATTCGCCTAATAGTGTCTTAAAAAAGTGGCTGTAGTTGTATAGAGGAAGCTCCACACAGTATCTTAGCAAAAACTCGTACTTCATCCTAAACTCTAACTGTGGGCCAACCACCTCGTACCGTTGAAGGAATTCAAGGTACAACTTGTAGAAGTCGGCAGCATAGTAGTTGTGGCCAATGTATCCTCTAGCACACTCAAAAAGCTTGAGATACTGCAATAAAGACGTTTCATCTGACACTGGTTCCGTCAACAATTTGAAATTAAGGTACTTCATCCATAATCTAGGCGAGTAACTAAGGTACTGGAATGCTTTATCGTACACTTTGTTGCACTCCAGCAAGTTATCTAGCTCAAACTCGAAATCAATGTACTTCAACCAGTAGTTTTCAAGTAGCGGATATATCTTTAGAAAATCAGCGTAAATAGACCTTATTGCCTCGATTTTTTGAGCACTAGAACGCTTGGTGGCCCTTAGTTCTGGGGACTTGAAAAGATTGTTCCATTTGCCCACATTGAAGGGGTCTTTGAGTAGCTCTATGGAAAGCTCACTCATCTGGTGTTAAAACAATTTACGTCTTCGCACAATTTTGGTCGCGAATGGCCGTAGCACCAGCAGCTCACTGAATGGGCCTAGAGTCTCGACCACCGTAGCACTATCCTTGCACCAGCGGCCCAGCCCTCACACCAACATACCCCTATAAGGAGAATACTCCTGGCCCACCACCAAACTCCAATCCTATGGTGTCGCGACCTCGGACCTTCCACACTACAAAATTAAACAGACCATTAATCTCCCAACGACACCAACGGCCCCGGAGACGGCTACGATGCAGGATACCCCACCCCCGTTACTCCAGACAGTCTCCCACAAAAAAAGAACGTCCCCAAGGGGTTGTAAGTACCTTAAACGACAAAGCTACGGCAAATAATCCTAAACACGTAACTAAGATAAAATCCGGGGCAAAAAACGGCTCAATTACTGCCACCTAATAGAGAAATTAACCGTAGCTGCGTTATTGACACTATTGTTTACTCCTTGAAATACCACACATTGTTCGAGCCATAAAAAGCCTATTAAATGTTACTATACAATTAAGCTTGCCACATGAAACTGATTACTTAAGATTACATTAGCTTTAAACATATTGAGCCTTGGTCCTGGTTTTATTACCGGTTTTGGTGCCGTTACATGCACCTCTTAGCCTCGGGTTCACATTCGTTGGGTGTGACAACTACATCTCGGGGGAAAACTCTAAATCTGGCGGGGTCTCGATAGCGAATGGGGTAGCATAAATAAATGTGGGCTGTATCTACCACAGTAAAATGGGGATGCTGCGTACACCTAGACCTAAAGTGAGGAAAAAAAAGACAAAAAAGATCGCCAAGGGAAAAACCTGCCAAATTTGTTCCGTTCGGGAGAACTCGCGGACAGTGACAGATTTGTGCGTCAACGCTTGGCAGCCAACGGAGGAATGGTTTACGCTTGCTAGATAAAAGCGTTAGAGGCAACACTATTTGTCTGAGATGGTTTTATTTGTTTGTTTATATATCGAGAACAACAACCTTATAGTAAGATTGTGGGCAAAGGCCCATACCCATACTTCAGCGCCCACACCAGAGGTTTAAGGTTTTATAAAACAAAAATAGATGATTTAAATGGAAAAAAAATTTTCCCACATAATACTCAGATTATTACCCCATGAGGATTGGTGTCTGGTCTAATATGCACGAACAATAGTACCAACAGCGTCAGCCGGGGCCCATTTGTTCCGTACCGGGATGTGGATCGTGCGCCAACCATCAAATTTTACATAGACAACAGCAAGTTCGAAACCATGTTCCGGTACTCCTTACATAATCTGGCAAACGAGATATTAAACTAAAAAAAAAAAAAGAAAAAGGTAATAACTAGCAGGGCTGTTGAATTTTGCAACACAAGTGTGTAATCTTGGGACAGCGGTTTAACATTAGTTTACGAATTTACCATATTATGAGTCCTGTCTATTACAGGACTATTATGAGTATAATTTTCTTGGGGACGTCACCAACGGTTGCTTGGCTACCTGCCAAAATGTTCCTGTTTTCTTAGTGTTTTTTCTTAGGACCCTCACCAGCCGCTTCCACTCCGGTTTTTTTTATTTTTTTTTTCAATACACATCCCAAGAATTTTTTTTCACACATCTGGCTTATATGCCTTCTTCGTGTGTTAAACAGTGGTACACGAATTGAATTATCTGCAGTCAAACGTAAAATGTACTTCAGTTTTCCGTCGGATGGTATGGCGATTTTTACCTTTACAGCATATAAGAGCTTTTAGTGCATGGCCCCTTGCCGACCGTGTCTCTGTTTTGGGATAGTTTATCCCTGAATCACATCTTCCCCCCTGGGGTAGTTTTCGCTACATTTAAAGCGGGGCAAGTATTGGGCAAATGGCGTTATTCTTGCCCGTTATATTTTCCAAGCTTAGATACTAACAGGGCTCTAATTACACCACTTTGGTGTTATTTTATCTATTTTGTTGTTCCTTCTGTTTCTGTATGTTTCAGACAAGGAATCTTGACCTAACCAGCGCTTAGAATTTCTTTTACTCAATAAAACGGCTCTTTCATCTGGTTACCGGGCCTAAAAGGTAACAAAGTTACCACATAACATTTGCTAAATTAAAGTTGTGAGCCAGCTGCAGTTATTACACAGTACTGAAGCGCAACAATTAAAGCGTCGATCAAATTGGTTAAAAAAATTGCAAAAAAATAAAAAGACCATTATGTAAAAAGAAAATACAAAAACAAAAAATATGGTATAAAAAAAAAAAAAGAAAAACAAGAAAAAATTTATGACGTATTGGTATACCAATTAAAAAAAAAAAAATTCCTATGTTTTTGTCGTCAGAGTTTATTACTTAATATAACATTGGAAATTGTATAAATATGTCAAGAAGGTTAAGAATTTCACAGTTTTTCTTATTTTTTTCTTGCGTACTATAGTTACAATGTCTTTTAATCTTGCAGCTAAAACCAATACTTTTGGTTTAAGAGGTAGACCATTGAGAGTCGCAGTTACTGCTTGTGCCGTTACTGGGTTCTCCCTTTTCGGTTATGATCAAGGTCTTATGTCTGGTCTTATTACCGCTCCACAATTTAACGATGAATTCCCTGCTACTTACAACCACACCGTCAATCAAGGTGCTGTCACTTCCTGTTATGAACTTGGTTGTTTCTTCGGTGCTATCTATGCATTAGTCAGAGGTGACCACCACGGTAGAAGACCTTTAGTTATCTGGGGTTCTATTATCATCATTTTAGGAACTGTCATTTCTGTTGCCGCTTTCAAAGAACACTGGGGTTTAGGTCAATTTGTTATTGGTAGAGTTATCACTGGTATTGGTAATGGTTTAAACACCGCTACTATTCCAGTGTGGCAATCTGAAATGTCCAAGGCTCACAACAGAGGTAGATTGGTTAACTTAGAAGGTTCTGTTATCGCCGTTGGTACTTTAGTTGCTTACTGGTTAGATTTCGGTTTATCTTATGTTAACACTTCTGTGTCTTGGAGATTCCCAGTGGCTTTCCAAATTGTTTTCGCTGCTTTCTTGTTGGCTGGTATTCTTGAATTACCAGAATCTCCAAGATGGTTAGTGGCTCACGATTTGAAACCTGAAGCTTTAGTTGTTTTAGGTGCTTTAAACGATGTTGAACCTGAATCTGATGAAGTTTACGCTGAAGTGACTGTTATTGCTGATGCTGTTAACAGATTCGATAAGGCTCAAGTTGGTGTCAAAGATTTATTCACTGGTGGAAAAACTCAACATTTTCAAAGAATGTTATTGGGTGCTTGTGGTCAATTCTTCCAACAATTCACTGGTTGCAATGCCGCTATTTACTATTCTACTGTTTTATTTGAACAAACCATTGGTTTAGAAAGAAGATTATCTTTGATTATGGGTGGTGTTTTTGCTACTATCTACGCTTTAGCTACTATCCCATCTTTCTTCTTGGTTGATACTTTAGGTAGAAGAAACTTGTTCTTGATCGGTGCTATTGGTCAAGGTTGTTCTTTCTTGATTTCCTTCGGTTGTTTAGTCCACAAGACTACTGAAACTGCTAAGGGTGCCGCCGTTGGTATTTTCTTGTTCATTGTTTTCTTTGCCTTCACCATCTTACCATTACCATGGATTTACCCACCAGAAATCAACCCATTAAGAACTAGAACTCTTGGTTCTGCTATTTCCACTTGTACTAACTGGATTTGTAACTTTGCTGTTGTTATGTTCACTCCAATTTTCATTGGTAGATCTGACTGGGGTACTTACTTGTTCTTTGCTGCTATGAACTTCCTTTTCGTTCCAATCATCTTCTTCTTCTACCCAGAAACCGCTGGTAGACAATTGGAAGAAATTGATATCATCTTCGCTAAAGCTCATGTCGAAAAGAGACAACCATGGAGAGTTGCTGCTACTATGCCTAAACTTTCTTTGGCCGAAATTGAAGAACAAGGTAACGCTTTGGGCTTATACGATAATGACTTTGAAAAGGAACAAAACGAACTTAAAGAAGAAGTTGAATCTAAATCTAACGACGACTCTTCTAACGGCGAACAAGGTATCTTATCTAACGGTGACGCTGCTAACAAGGTTTAAGTTTATGATGATTATATCCCTCCCCTCTAGAGAGTGAAAGCTTGATAGATTAATTTATATATATACCTATATTATATATTTGTATTTTTAACATTTACAATTTCATTATCTTTGTTGTGTAGTTGTACGAGCGTGTATATACCGCGTGAAAAGTTAAACCTAGTTTTACTAGGTGCGGCTGTATTATTTGTGGTATCAATCATTACGTATAGAAATCTTACCCACCAATGTCTCTTTTTGGCCTGATTTGTTCTTCATAAATGTTATTAATATACAACTATATACAAGCCTTCACAGGCGCAAAAAATGAACCTTCACATCAAACATGACTAAAATCCAAGATTGTTATCAAAGAAAAAGTTAGGAAGCTGGTTCATTTGAAAGTTAACCAAGTTACTCAAAGAATCGTCATCAAAATCAAAACTTTGGGCATTGTTCAAAAATTCGGGCGACGGGTTCGAACCTGACGTTGAGTCTGTGGAGTTTATGGGTGCATTTTCAGTCATGGGCTGTTGGACACCGTACCTATCTAAGGGCATCCCACCAGAAGCGTACTGAATGTCATTTGTGGAGCTAGCAGGGTTGTCTGGATGCATCAAATTAGCCAATGATGGATTGTAGCTGGGAGAGTTGGCCTGGTAAGCCACAGGGGTGCCTCCATCGACATCGACAGGCGACCTGTTGTGTGAAGGCTTTCGGAAATCACTTCTGATGTTATGAGCATCATTGACGAAATTACTTGATCCCGTATCGGAAGTACCCAAAACTTCCTTCTCGTCAGTTGAACTATGGAAGAACAGATTGAATCCATTAGCGGTCCTAGTGACAAACAATTCCGGAGCATGTTTAACCAACGCCTGCATCTGCTTATGATGAACTGCAGAAAGCTCAAACTTTTGTTTGCTTTTGCTTTCCACGATTGCATACACCACCTCCACAAAGAGTTTCATAATTATGCTGCTCATAGTAAACTTGGTTATACCTGCTGAGGGCCTCTTCTTAATATTTTTCTCGTCAAAGAATTTATCCGATAACCGGCATAACAATGCCAAATCTCCCTGTGTTTCTGGATTTGTAGGATGGTTCATACAAACAGATGATAGCATTAAAAATGCAGCAAAGGGATAGAAGCATATGCCCCCCATGGTTAGTTTCGTTAATTTCTCGTGGTTCATAATAAGTCCCAAATGCAACAAGGTCCTTGCGCTTTTCACATGAAGCGCTCTATATTCGTTAATCTTGGTGCTATCATCACTGGTATCAATCATAAATGGAACTCTGTTTGTCAACAAGAGGTTAAAGAAGAAAATCATATGAGTTTTTATGAGCTGTTCTCTGGTGTTTAGATCTAAGTCATCGACCCCGGAGAAAAATGCCGGATCATCATAAAATTTAGGCCTCAATTCGTTCATCATACCTTCACAGATCTTTCTGGAGTCATCGTTTAACTCATCTAGTAACTTCTCTAAGTTTTCAACCGTTCGTAGATTTCCCACAGACAAGAATAACTTGTGGTATGATTTCACTCTCACTCGAGAAAGCAAGTAATTAGAATAGTGTAATACCACTTGAAAATTCCCATTTCTGTAACAATCTATCATCACATCAGGGCTGAATTGGTACGTTTGAGATTTGGTGTCATAATAGACATTGTCGATAGATAAATGATCGATACCGTGTAGTTCCAACTCTTGCACGATAACCTTCATTTCGCCTTTCGTGGTCCTATTAAGCTCAAGCGGGCTCAATACCGGAGGTTTACCATTCCGGAAACTCAATTCTATATCAAGCAGTGAGCAAACATGCCACACTCTCCGCCTTAACCATGCCTCTTTAGCATTAAGATTGTTGTAACTTTCAGGTCGATGTAACCCCATCTCCTGGGCGAATCTGACTGCAACTGCCAACATCATGTACTCGATATCGGCATTGAGGTCGCATGCCATAGAAAGAATCAATATAAGTATTGATTGAATAGGAAGAAGACCGTCTCCCACTAAACTGATTCTGTGGTAATATAATAACGCGGAATCCACCAATCTGTCTCTTAGGCTAACCAACTCTCCTCCTTTGTACCTCCCAGCAACCTTTGGATCCATTATTTTATCGTCTGGTCCCCTGATATTCTCAGCGTTTTTGTCTAACTTTAAGTCTATGAGTATAATCAGGAATCCACATACCATCAAATATTGAGCAGAGTTGAGTTTTCTATCAGCGTAGTAGATTTCGAACAACTTTCTGACTTGTTTGATTGGAATCACGAAGTCGAACTGGGCAAGGAAACATAATGACTGATCGAACAACCCCAACATATACTCACGGTCTTCCAAGAGGGGCCTCTCCAATAAGGTTTTCCTATTTTCCGGGGTAATAATCACAGGGTCTATCACCTTTTTTATCATCTTCTTACATCTGCTGATAAAGAAGAAGGGGAAGTTGGTGAACTGCTTCACAACATATTTCTTCTCTGGTGCTAGATTTTGGGAGATCCATTCCATAGATTTGACAGAAAAAACTGAAAAGAAGGAATGACTTTCGAAATAGTGATCCTTTATGTTCATGGTGAAATGCTCCTGCTTATCCTGCATCTGGTCAAACTGTCCCAATATATCATACTTGTCTGCCTCATTAGCAGGATCACACTCGAGAGAGCCGTATAATTCTGCTCCCTCTCTTGAAAGGTCCCTATCGTATAGTGTATTCGCAGTGAGTGGCTTAGTCGTTTTCTCCACCACATCGTCATCCTCTTCATCCTCTTCGTCGTCGTCCTCGTCGTCATCATCATCTTCATCTTCTTCATCTTCAGAGTCGTCCTCTTCTTCTTCGTTGAAACTTGCTACGCTAGATCCGTTGGTAGTTATAGCTGTGGTGTTGCCTCCATTGTGAGACACCGTGCCTCCCGCCATCGTGTCCAACCTATTGGAAATATTACTAATAAAGCCTTCAAGTCGCACAAGTCGATCTTCCATGAACTGGATCGCTTTGGCATTAGTAACCCTCTTGCGGACTTTGGTCTTTTCCTTAGGCTTTCTCCGAACCTTTTCAATGTATTTACACTCAGTTTCTTTCAGCTGTATACAATTAGAACACGGTTTCTCACCGCTACACTTGATTTTCTTTCGACGACATGTCTCACATGCCACACGGGTCCTCTTTGCTCCTGACTCGTCCATGGTATATTATTCAACAGGAACAAAAAATAAAACCGGTGTTCCTCTTGGCCAATATGTATTTAAAAGTACATTTATTTCAGAACAGAAAAAAAAACCTTCGCAACTTTTGACAGCTGCAGACTTTACGGGATCGGATGTTAAATTTTCACATCCAGTACCGTATTAGAAGGCTGAAGAAAAACCACAAACTACAAAGCCTCCTTGTCGTATAGTTCTGCATCTAAAATGTTGGGAGTTTGACGACAAACGGTGGCGTGATAGATAAGTGTCTACATAAGTTTAGCGCTTATAACAAGGCATTAGTAAGGTATTAAATTTTCCTTTTGCGGGATGAAAATTCACCCAACAAGATCGAAAGAATTCGCTATTTATGTTTCATTATCTTGAAAAATACATGGAAGATTAACCATGTGATTGAAAATAAAGGCCGAGTAGTGGATTTCCGACACATTTTTCACGTCTTGAAGTCCTGTTAAACATGCAAAGATCCGGCTTTGTTTTAGTTTTTGTAATTTTTGGGTCGCAATTGTGGTAGCCGTGCTATATTTGGAACTAACATTGTCCGCATGATTTGTGGTGGCCAATCCGTCGGCTTTATTCATATCTTCAAACAATTGAGGTAACAATGTCTCAATCGACTTGAAGTACTCTCCAAGGCTATAGTATTTTATAAGGTCACTTTTAAGGTGTTTGGAAAGAAATTCAAGGAGGACCCTTAATAAAATCCTCACAAACAAGTCACAAATGCCTATTTTCTCTTCGTGGTTTAAAATATCCACGAAATCCTCCATATAGTCCACAGTCTTGTTACTGTAGAAAAAGTTGGTGGCACATGCTACTAAGGAATCACAATCGTCCATGATCTGTGGATCTTGTGGATTTGATAAGCAATTAGATAACACTGACATAAACCCTGTAATAGTATAATCAAGCATCTCCCCAATCATAAGTTTAGTGAGGCTTTTTACATCAATGGAGTTAGTTATCTTGACGATTTCTCGGGCACAGCAGTTCGATATGCTAGTATAGTGTTGAAGTTTAGAATCATTGCGGCTGATACGGTGGTTTTGTTGGAGTACCGGCGTCCTGTTGATGAACGAGTAGTGGGTGTAGTAATTGAATTTGAGAAGGTAAACCATGAAATCGTCGTATGACATAGGGCGTCTGGTATCAACTTGTTGCTGTGCCGAAATTATGCGTTGATGAGGTAATAATGGTCTTATGGAGGGGTCTATCAAAGCACATAATTCATCGAGGCTTTCATTAAATTCATCGAGTCTCTCGTAAAATAAACTCATGTTATTGTTCTCCTTATGAGCTCTGAAACTGAACAACTCTTCATACGACTCCCTTTCAATCCGTTTCAAACGAAGCTGAAAGTAAACGAGATAGTGGAAAATCATATCGTTGTAATTAGGCAAACCCAAACTTGGCTTAGGTATGTAACCATTCTGGGCAAGAGGAAGTCCAGTCCTTTCAAACTCAGCGGTCAATGCATCGATACTTGCCAAGTCATGAATATTTATCATAGGTGTCTTGCCTGTTTTGTAGCAGGATTTTATATCGATCATCTGACAATACCACCACAACCGTTTGCAGTACACATGTTCTCCTTCAACAGGTAAATCTGAATGATAAAGTAATCGGTTCAACCCTAAATCCTGTGAATATGTCACTAATAAAGATGATAGCATTGCCACTATTTGAAAATCGGTGGAAAACGTACAAGAAACATAACCGATCATCAATGCAAGACATTGAAGAGTAGTAATTCCTTCATTTATCATGCACACCTGACCATAATAGCATATGGAATTCATAAAGGTGGACTCCTGAAGTTCATAAAGGGCATCCTCTGTAAGCTGCAGCAAATACTTGAACCTTGACCGTACTATTTTATCACTTTTAGCGTCCACCCGATTTCTCAAGCAAAGTGACAAATATATGTTCATAAGTATTAACTCACTGTATTTGAACCGATGTTTGTGGTCGTTGTAATACAAGTTAAATAGTCCCTTAACAACATTAGCATCCACAAAGTAGGTGTAAAGGGCACAGTCTTTACCGTACGCGTCGATAATATCAATGGCTAGTTCGTGACTAATAGAAAAGTAACCATGTTGACCATATTGATCAATAGACCGCTTGTGCTGTGGATCAGCCCAATATTTAAATGAATAATTCATAAGGCAATCCATAAACATAGGTATTCTGTTTAATGGAAGCAAAATGGACTCATTATCAAATTTGCTTTTCAACCATGAAATACTGTCTTTAGATAAGATTCCAAGAGCCCAATTACTTCCAAAAGTCTGGTTGAACGTCAAATGACAAAACCAATGCTTATCCTTCTTCTCTTTTTTATTGCCGTTTTCTGTGGGCTGCTCCGGCCCACTTTTGTGTGTTATATCTGTACTTGTTCGTGCTTCACTGCTAGTTCGTACTTCGCTGCTGGAATTTTCAAACCCATGATGACTGTCGTTAGTGTCGGTTGACACGGTGGTTTCCTCGGTGGCAGTGGTCTCGTTGGAGTTGCTGCGGTATATTGGGTCGGTGGAGCTCTGCAGTTGTGGTGTAAAGTTGACTCGTGCATCTAAATGGTTAGATAACTTCATGAGGATATTCTCTAACGCAGTTAATCTCTCATTGATATTGCCTATTTCTTTCCTATTATTAGTCTTTCCTTTGCCTCTCTTCTTCTTGGGCTCGATGGGAGGATATTCACAGGTCTTACCATAGTATTTACAAGTGGAACAAACTGGATTCCCGTCACATTTACTCTTTCTCTTTCGACAACTTAAACAAGCGATCTTTATTTTAGCAGGTTTGACGGTGTCAGACGAGCCGTTCAGGTCGCTGCGTTTAGATATGGATTCCATTATGTAGTACAAATAACCCTGGACGTCTAAATGAAAAGTCCTGTAATTGATAATTTGACAAGTGAAGTATTGGCTTTGGGGTACAAATTTTTTTCTTTGAAAGGATATATGAGCCTTAATGCAGAAGGCAGAAACATTCCAAACAAAGAAAAAAGAAACAAGAAAAATACAAATCTGGGGGCCGGAAGTCAACACACCAGATATAATTCCCGATCCGCTATCAGCCAATTTTTTTTTTTTTGAAAGTGTCTGGACTTTGGATGTCAGGTGGACTTGTGTACCCACTCCCACTGTCACTGTGTGTACTTATTTGTCCAAGGAACAAATCCTCTCTTGTGAACCCTTGTGTCTGTCTTTTAAGAGTTGCTCTCTCAGACATGTCAAAGCCGCATCCGATGCCGGAGTCTATTACTTGTTGTATGCTTGACTTTTTTTTTCCAATGAGACCTAACGACAACGGTACGTCAAATATGTTCCCGGACTTTCCGTGGTCTTGGTCTTTTCCTTTCCTTTATTTTTTGACAGCATATTTTTCTCTCGTTGTCATAACGGCTGCAAAACTTTTGTGCGAGCGGTGTGAATGGCATTTACATGGTGGTATTCTGATACAAAATCTGCTGCAACGAAAGGATGCTTCCTGACAGGAATAGTTCGTGTTAGGTAACTTTAGTTGAAGTTATCTTTCTCTGGTTATTTGCAAGTGAGACATTCAACGGTTTTTTATTTTGTGATTTTCACAGAGGACCAAAAGTACTCCAATACCAAGAGAAAATGACCCAGCATACCTAGCAATACATAACACCAGCTTCACAGACCCATTCTCTATCCCTTTCTGTAATCAAAACTGAGACATGGCACCTCCCACACCATATGTAGTATCGTGCACCTGGCGAGAAAATTCTCAATTCGATTCTCATTAATGCTGAAGAGAAGTACAGAAAAAAAAGTCGAGAACTAAAGTGAATCATGGTGATAAAAAGGGCACCCATTTTGGGCAATAAAGAAGACTCTCAGTTCAATGAGGCACTTAAGCTCTACGATGGTAAGCAATACAAGAAATCATTGAAATTGGTAGATGCTAATTTGAAGAAGAACTCAAGCCACGCTGAGTCTTTAACGTTGAAAGGTTGTATCTACTATCATACTGGGAACAAGTCCGAAGCAGAACCATACATCAAAAAGGGGTTGTCCAAAGACCCTTCCAACTATATTGTCAATCACTTGGCTGGAATCTACTATAGGGCCGTTGAAAATTATGCTGAAGCTGCCAAATGGTTTAAAGCTGCGGTGGATCATGGCTCACCCAACAAGCAGATCTTGAGAGATTTGTCCAACGCTCAACTCCAAATCAGAGACTACAAGAACTTGGTGCCAACAAGACAGGAGTACTTGGAATTCCAACCCGGTTTCAGAGCTAACTGGACCGGTTCGGCCGTGGCTTTGCATTTGAATAAGAACTATGCTGGTGCTGTTTCCACTTTGACTAAGATTGAATCCATTATCAAAGAGCACTTACAAGACCTGGACATGTACGAACAAAGTGAATGTATTCTTTACAAATGTGATATTCTTTTTGAAGCAGGAAGTGTTCAAAAGGCTTTGGATGCTTTGGAAGCTGATAAAGAATACATCAGCGACCACTTGTCTTATTTGGAATACAAAGGGAAATATCTTTTGGTTTTGGGCAAGTTAGAAGAATCGGCTGTGATCTACAGAAAGCTTTTGCAAAGAAATCCCGATAATGTGTCGTACTACAAGGACTTAGAACTTTGTCTTAATGTGCATGAGAAACCATTGGACAAGCGTATCAAGTTGTATGAAAACTTGAACAAGTTCCACCCTAAAGCAGACCCACCTAAGTTCTTGCCTTTGGGTTTCATTCCTTCCACCCACCCATCTTTCAAAGAAAAGTTGCTGACTTACGTGTTGACTCAGTTGAAAAAAGGCGTACCTGCAACTTTTGTGAACATCAAACCTCTTTTGAAGAATAAAAACAAGTTGAGAGTTATGGAAGAAATAATCTTAGACTTCTACAACAATGAGTTCTCCAACTACAATCCTACAGTCACAGTTTGGACTCTTTACTTTTTGGCTCAATTGTACCTTTACAAAAAAGATTTGGAAAAGGCTTCACAATACATCGATTTGGCAATGGACCATTCTCCTACATTGGTGGAATTGTACATCTTAAAAGCCAGAATCTTGAAACATTATGGCAAGTTTACTGAAGCCTCTGAAATCATGGAAGAGGGTCGTAACTTAGATCTTCAAGACAGATTCATTAATTCCAAAGCCACGAAGTACTATTTAAGAGCAAACAATGTTGACAAGGCGGTGGACTTGATTTCCCTTTTCACTAAGTTAGACGAAAAAGCCATTAATGGGTGCAAGGATCTTCACACCATGCAAGCTAACTGGTTCTTAACTGAAAGTGCTGAGGCATACCAGAGATTATACAAACAGTACGAAGCAGAGTTGGCAAAAGTTGAAAGAACACCGGAAAATGAAGATTTGGTGAACGAACTCACAGAGAAGATTGAATTGAATAAAGGGTTGGCATTGAAGAGATTCTTAGCAGTTGTTAAAGTATTTGAAATCTTCTACAATGACCAGTTTGATTTCCACTTCTATTGTCTTAGAAAAGGAACAGCCAGAGACTATATCAAGACAATCAGATGGGAAGATACCATACATGCAACCCCTGTATATGGTAGAGTCATCAAAGGGTTGAGTGAAATGTACTTTGACATTTACCAAGAGCAACAACAGAAGAAGTTGGAAGATGCCGACAGTGACAAAGTTAAGATAAAGAAGCCTAACAAGAAGCACAAAAAGGCCAAGGCACAATCAGCCAAACAGAGAGATTTATTGATTTCTAAAGTGGAAAGTGAAAAGGATGATAAAGATCCTTTAGGAGAGAAGATTTTGAACGATTTAGTCAATAATGCCAATGGTAACATCATTGACAATTTGATCAAACTTGCTGATCCTTTCATCAACGAGTCGAGAGACAACCAGCTTGCTGCTCAGTTGTCTTTCAAATTGAACTTGATGAAGGCCAAGTACGTCTTGTGCTTGCAAGCAATCAAGAACTTGAACAAAGTGTTAAGTCACAATGGTAAGACTGATTTGAAATTCGAACAAGTTGAACAAATGATCAGAGAGTTGTCACAAGCATTAGCAGAAGACAAATCTGTTAATGAAGCCATCAAAAAGGTTGTGAAGATGGGGTTGAGTGCTTCATTTTCCAAGTATGAAGACGCCTTTAAAGATTTAAACTAGACTGTGCTTTCTATATAGATATTGGCATAGAATGTGTATATATCAGTATAAATATATTTGTGTCATAAACAACTAAGAACTTATCCACGAATCTACCTGGCTTCTTGCAACGCCGGTTGCCAAATTTAAGGTTTGTTTCCCTAATGGGAAGTAACTCACAGTATACCAAAGGGCACTTATTAATTGAATGACAGCGAATATCAACGACAATATCGTACTCTTTAAACCCACACTGCTTACCAAAGTCATTATGATACTCGTAATAAATACCACACTGAATATGATTCTGGTGGACAGGAACAAATGCAACAAGTAAGGCTTGGCTCCTTGTAACACTCCAAAACTGACCAAGAACAATATAGAGCCTAAGGACCACAAAAGGGCAAACTTTCTGGGTTTTAATGACAACACAGGGAACAAGAAAATACAGATAAGGTAGCAGCAAGCAGAGCCAGCAAAAGTGAGAGCAAAGATCAACATTCTGTCCCATCTGCTCAATTCGAAGTAACCAGGCTCGGATGTCACGTAGTTTTCGTCATCTTCAAGGTACACCGAACTATTCCTAAAAGGGTTTAACTTTTGCATTCGGGTTTTGAAGGATGAGGCCTGTTGCGGTTCTGTGACAGGCGGTGGTAAAGGGGCACCATCGTCCTGCGCCAATGGAGTATAATTGTTTGTAAATGATTTAAAGAAGTTCATCGGATAGACAGATCACAAATATGTTAAGAAGATAAAATGTAAGTCGCAGTTGGAAATAAACTTAAATCATTAAATTAGCATTTACAAAGAACTTAAATACCATGGCTGCAGTAGACGACAAGCAATTTGTGAACTCCTACTTGGAATTGATCTCCCTTTCCAGCGACCAAAAGCCCACTTTTTTCAATAGTGTCAAAGAGTACGGAAATGTCACGAGTTTGGGTCCTTCATTGCCCTCAGTTAAGGGCCAATTTCCATCCTCTTCCACAACTACAGGTACCAAGGTCAAATTGTCTTTCAAATCCATAAAACCACCTTTCAAGTTCCTGAAGGAGTTAGAAGATGTGCCAGAATCAGAGAATATCTTTAATGTCAAGTCTTTACTTATTCAGTCGTTGAATTTGGAAGGTGTCAAGCCACACAACATAAAATTGCTTATCAAAGGTAAAGTCATACAGGATACCGCTACAGTGGCCACCTTGGACGCCACGTCCTTCACCTGTATGGTGAGCCAGCCCACACCGGAAGTGGCTGCAGACCCCGAGCCCGAAGTAAATCCATCACCAGCAATGGACGTGGACAGTTCTATTTCTGAAGCGGCATGGGGAAAGATTTCGGATGTGCTCAGAGAAGAGCTCGGAGAAGTGAAAGCAAGCGAAGTATTGACTAAGTTCAAGAGCTGCATATAGTGTAATAAATTCATAATATATATTTGTCATTAAACTCATCGATAAAAAAAGCACATTGACTCGTAATGTCTAGTTACCGGACCATTTTTGGCGGATAATGTCGTTCAACCGTTGTCCTTCTGGCTTTCCTATTCTCTTTTCATGGAGGTAGTAAGCACTCAAGCCGATTCCGGCCCCAATCAAAGGATCCATCCACTTGGACACCAAATACTTGTACATGGTTATAATGGGAAAAGTTAACTTTGTGCGAATACCAATTGCATAGTATATAGAGACTGGAGAGAGAAAGTGGTACGGCTGTTTATCAAAGAATATGCCATTTTATTGCAGATCTCTAGTCAAATTGGATTTGGATGCTTTTTTACTGAACCTCTTCTTCATTTTGTTGCTGATATTGTTGTTCCAAGCCACACCACTCATGATTGACCTATGGAACCCATATACGTCATGAATATCGTCATCTCCAGCTAATAACTTCCGCTCTTGCTCGTTCATCTCGGGGCTTATCACCGACGACTTCTTATTCTTCATTTTCTGTCTCTGTTTAGAGACGAACTCCCGACACTTATTGATTTCGTCCTGCGAAAGTGACCCGTACCCATACCCACCAATCTTCTTGAAACAGTTATCCACTAAAATATTAGGATCTATAAGGGTCTTAGGGTAACTTTGCATGAACTGGAAGAGCTCTATTTGTTCCAGCTCGGGGTTGTGGCTGTTTGAAGATTTGGCGTTTTGGAACTCGAGACTGTCAAGACAAGTTCTGCATAATGTCAACGAGAACCTAAAAACCGTCTTTGAACCTTCGTACCACATTATATCCCATATTCTCAAAACACTTTCCATAGGTAATATCCCCACAAATAAGGACATAAACCAAGACGAAGTAACTAGTGTTACAGGTGGAGATTTGGTCAAAATCTTGTCTTCTGAAAGAACTTCTCCTTCGAATGTTTTGCCCAAAATGGACCACAACAGCGGTATATACTCTTTTATGCATAACATCAACACCCCTTGGTCGGTGTGTACACCTTCTAGGTTACGGGAATGGACCTTAGGGATAATTCGTTCCGTAAGAATCACTAACATCCAAAACGTGCGCTCCTCTGACATGAATAGTAACAACGTCCCGGCCAAAAAGTTTAACGACTGACAGTAACCTATTTGAGGTTGATAATATGCAAATGCAACTAGCACTCTCCTAAGAGATTTAATCATAGGGGTGTCAGGGGTGCCCTCGCCAAGCTGCGGGCTTTTGGATGTGCTATTGATCAAGGAATCATTAAAATGGTAATTATCAGGAAACGTCCTGTTTAGATCTCTTTCTATCACATCAATATCTTTATTCTTTATAGCCACTGTATCCCGAACAATTTTATCATATACCCCCACATTTTTATTCAATCTTTCGTTTCCTCCAGCGTAAAAAAACCATGCACTGCCTCTCCATTCAGCAGGAATACCCCTGCGTACCATTTTCTTCACTTTATCTGACTTTGGAGGAAACCTGGTAGGAACTCCGCCATCTGCAGCCAAACGCAACCCATTGGACGTCATGAGAGCATTCCATTTCTTCTTGCGCCCTATGAGGTACTCGGAGTACCCTTTGAACCATTCGTTGTATTGTTCGTTGGTAATGCTTTGATGCAAGGACACTTTCTTGAACCCGTAGATATCATAGTCTCCCTTGAGTATTTCTGACACAGACTTGGTATTGAGTGGTTTGATAAACAGTCTCCTTTTGACGTTTGCAAGAAGCTCCTCTTTGGCTCTCAAAATCAGTTCAGCCCTCTCTAACGTTGGCGAGTTACTGCGTCCTTCTTGAGAGTTAGGTTTGGAAGGGGCGGGGTCGATGATTTCCATGTTTAAATCGTTAGCCTGGCTAATGTGAGCAGCTGCTGGAGATCTCTTTGGGCTATTGTTATCCCCATCATGTCCACTGGCATTGTCATCTAGATCGTCAGCGGAATCGGCGCCATACATGTCAAGAAGTGAATAATTGTTGGAGTAGCTTGAGCCACTCCTCTGATGCATATTTTCGCCCTGTGAAGTGGCACCGCCGCCATTGTTCACCATCAAGTAGTCACCATCAATGGTTTCGGTGCTGACCAGCATATTGAAGATTTTGACGGGCAGATCAAACGAATGAAAGATTGGTGTCTTCTGCCGTGTATAATAAAACCGGTGCTTTTATGTTTCCCGCATTTTTTTTATTGTCTTTTATTTTATCACAGACTTTAAAGCCGTATTTGCATCATCTATAAATAATGTCATGGAGGAACACTCGCTGGATGGCGAAAGTGTTCCCGTCGTGTGAAGAGATAGATCTAGGCAGCGGGCTTTTGATTTTCAAAGAAGAAGGCAACTTTCAGGTCATCGATAGGGCTCTTTATCGTATGAAGTGCTACTCAGATTCTGTGCCTATGTTAAGCACAAATAGTGGGAAGTTACACTCCGTGGATGCGTCAAGCTTGCCTATAGTGGCGAGTTCATGGTGGGAGTTTACTCATCATAACAGCAAAGGCAGTTTTGAATACAGTGTGGTGCCGATAATTTATTCTATATCGGCACTGGCAGTGATTACGTGGTTTCTCACAATCTTTGTTTTGACTAGTTATACGGTGAAACCATCTTTGTTATTGAAATCTTCCACCATACTATCCTCCATATTCCTTTTGATAGTAATAGTGCGGTCTATCTATGGACTACACGTCCAACAAGCAGCTGGATTTCTTTCGGGGACCTTGATTCTAGACGTTATTAACGGTCAGCTATATTTGAGTATCATTGATTTGTTGGCGGTGATCCTATTGCAAATCAACCAGGTCCAAGTGATTATGCGGTTATTTTCAAGACAAAGTGACAAGAGGCTAACGTTGATTGTCGGCGTCACTGCTAGTCTTTCTTCCCAGATCATTTGGGCCATTGCTCATTTCTATGATTTCCCTATGGGCAGTGAGGCTGGTGATATACTACCTACTTTCATATACTTGACCAGGACCTCGATGGCTATATGTTATGCGGCCCTAATATCGGTGTTCTTACTATTGAAAATGAGTTTGATCTTGGCCAACCGGAAAATATGGCTTTTGACGTTGTTCACGTTCATTGTTATCTATGGTCCTGTTGCTTTTTTTGTGGCAGATGTTGCAAACGCATTTGTTTATGAGCTTTCTGAAGTTTTCTCGGTTGTAACATACGTTATCTGCGTGGTTATTCCATGGGAATGGTGTAACAAGTTCAACTTGATCATGAGAGCAAAAGAAAAGGAAGGTGTCTTGGGACGAAGATTCTACGAAGATGAACTTTATGAATTGAACGGTCTTGAATTATTCGTGGAACTGGACGACGAAGCTGACTCAGATGGTTCACATGACGACAACGATGACGAGAACCGAACTGACAACGTCTCTCCCAGCCAAGGCGCTCTAGAAGGCGGTCGGAAGAAGAAGAAGTCGGGCCCACAAAAGAATCGTCGGCCAAAACCACAAAAGACCTTAAGCAAACTAGAAAGAACAAAGCAGGCCTTTTTCGATATCACTGATGCCATTATTGCAACAGGGTTTGCTATACCTAGACCCACTTCTGTCCCTACTACAGTTTCTCCTTATTCGGACAACCAAACGCACAATCGGGTGGGAGAATCTATTCAACTACAAAATTTGGCTCCCACAACTCACACCACCATCGATGCCACTAATGAAGGCCCCAATATCCCACAAAGGCAGGAACGAGATCCTGACAGCCATACTAGACACCGCAGAGACATTTTTGTCTACTCTACCAAACAGGTTGCTATTGACTTTAGCGACAACGAAAACGATTAACGAACTTTTATTGCATGTATATATACCTAATGTAACATTATATCATTATAACAATCATTTTTTCTCGTGGCCTCTTTTGGCTATTTCAAGACTTCTTTCCTCGTACCCCGGTATATGGATATATTCGATCCCATGCTCAGTGAGCTTAGCCACACTGGTATTGTCTTTAACAAAATCTCCAGGCTCCATGACACCCACAAAGCAGGTGGTTATGTTCGTATCTAGTATCCTGTCTGCACAGGGCAAGTTCCCACTGAGCCTGAAAGTACAGGGTTCCATCGAAGTGTAAATTTCGGTGCCTTGAGGAGGAGACTTGCCCGTCCTCTGTTTGTACTTATCCAAAGCGTTCTGTTCAGCATGTGTGTTCCCAGGAAGTTCCCTTGTATGCCCGGTCTCCAAAACCTCGCCGTTGTACACCAACACGGCCCCGACATTGAACTGGGTCTGTGTCTCTCCACACTTTTCGGCCTCTTTCAATGCCAATTCCATGAATTTCCGGTGCGGTGCTATAGCCCAGTCCGGATAAGCAGTCTCGTATGACCAAGACTTGTCGGACGCCTGGTACCGGAAAGCATGAAGCCAAAGATCGAGGTCATTGGGTCCGGGATCTGTGTAAAGGTCGGCTTCACATATTGAGCACTGCTCACCCAGTAAAACCTCACCATCTTCCTGTGGGTGGATCCATGTGGACACCGCTTTATCTTTCCCTATTCTGTCCAATCTCTCCATGATAACTGACTCATCCCCTTCGTTGTTCTTACCTAGAGTTGGGCCCCACACGTACTCATTTGAATAAATAGGATCGTTGGCGATGGGATGACCCAAATATTGAAGATGCACTCTTATCTGGTGGGTCCTTCCCGTCAAAGGCTGGCACTTCACCACAGACGTGTTAGTCTCTTTATCGTAAGAAACTCTTTTGAACACCGTTTGTGCTTCTTTGCCGTTCTTCTCGTCTATGCGGTTCAAGCCAAGCTTGGGAGAAATGGTCCTTAATGGCTTATCAACGGTTATTTCACCCACAGGAAAGAGCCCCACTACTCTGGCAATATACTCCTTCCTTACACTTCTGTCCTTGATCTGCTGTACAAACTTGTCGGCACCTTTGGCATTCTTGCCCAAAAACATTAACCCACTGGTCAATCTGTCCAACCTGTTGCATGGATGTACCACTTTGCCCATTTCATGTTGGAAGATCTTGGTGATGGTGTTGAACCTGTACCTTCCCGTTGGGTGAACAGGGATCCCGGAAGGTTTGTCTATAGCTATGATATCTTCGTTCTCGAACACGATCTTTATTGGCCGGGAACTTACAGATGGTTCATGACGGTGAGCTCTGTGACTGATAAGGTCTCCATTTCTGACAATTGATTCCAAATTGGCAGGCTTCTTGTTCAAGGTGACTCGGCCCTCCGATATGGACTTCTTGTAGAAGTCAGCGTCTTTGTCTCTGAACTCATCCACGAATATATCAATGAGTTTGCGGTCTCTCCATCTCATCTTGCAGTAGGTTAAGTACGTGAAAAAATACGGTGGAACTTTCCTTAACCTTCCATCTATAATGTAACTGGCACCTTCTGTCTCTTCTTCTTGTATAGTCTTCTTTTCCTGTATTGTTTTGGTGGCATCGACGTAATTTTCACCGCCCAACTGTTCGTATGCTGTCAATGTAGTTTTGTCAATATCTTGTCTTCTCATTCTGAACCCATTGTTATCTCTGGCTTTGGGGGTGAAATTATTCCTTTCTTCCGGAGGCTCAGAAGCCACCCGCTTAACACCTGTCTTCATATGTTGCGGAACGTTTTCCGACTCTAACTTTTCTGCCATTTTTAAAACTTGTGCAATGGCTCTTCTTAACATAAAAAGACTGCTAAATTTCTGCTTATTGCGAAATTTGATCTACCTACTATATAGTCATTGATAGTACCTCTATTATCTATTTGAAAAACTATATAATACCCTGCTTTTTAAGCTGCAAGTAGTCCTTTTTAGTCATAACATTACCCTCGTCGTCTTCCACTTCGATCTCGTCGTCAGCGTCTTCTTTGCTTGCTTCTTCTTGTTTAATGGTATTCCACAATGAAACGGCCTCATCTATGGTGGTAATATTCATGAACAACCCCATTTTTGCAGTAGAGATTCCAAGCATCTTCAAGCCGTTCTGGTGCTTGCCTGAACTGAAATGCTTTTCAAAATTCTGTCTTCCTTTGTAGGTAATATTTCCACATATTTCACAGTTGTAGGAATGATGCAACCCTTGGAGCTTATATAACCAGAATGGTATAGGTGTACCATCGGCACCTGTGGGTAAGTCCTTGAAAAGCTCACTATCTTCATCATCACTACCTTCTTTCCCTTCATCGTCTGACGAGTTGGAGTCTACGGTAGTGTACTCCGAGTCTTGCTCTTCTAAGTTTGTTTTCTCGAGCCATCTTTCTCTCTCCGTCATACCTTCTTTCCTTTCCACGTCCACAATTGTGTCTTGGATCTTTGTCTTGAGGTAGTCAGCCAAGAACTTCACTTGAAACTCGTTGTATTTATCCTCTGGTATTTCTGTATCCAACTTCTTCAAGTTGTTTTTATGCTTCTTTCCTGCCAAATGGCCCTTATACACCGTTTCTTTTGTGAAAAGCTTATCACACGCTTTACAGTAGACTTGCCCCTCTTGTGTTTGGTTGTCTTCTTTTTTATCAGCCATGAACGCTGCTCCAATATCATCTTTCACTTTTTGAATGTCCACGGTGGGCTGTGACCTTTCTATGAAATGTATCAAGTACTGTGCAAGATCTTTCACAAATGCATTGTATTCTTGTACATCCTTGATACCCGAATAAGGCACCTTTTGGAAGCTTCTCAAAAATTGGCTATAACTTATATCTTCCTGTTTGAGCTTCTTGTATGTAGCATGAAAGTCCCTCAAGTCCACAAATTTACCTAAATGTTCTTCCTCAGAGAACATGGTATCCATCCCTAGACCGATAGCAGCCTGTTCACTCAAGATGTACTTCCTTTTGGACTTTATTTTACCCTTCTTGGTCGTTTGAACTTCTCTCGTAGGCGTGCTCGAGTACATGGCGTATAAGGATTTGATATCTCGTTCATGAATTGTAGGGTCCGAGTTCATGTTCTTCAAGTCTTCGTATAATGAATCAAAGTGCTTGAAATTTACTTCATTGTCAGTCACCTTCTCCAAAGACTCCTTTATAATGTCCTTGGAAAGGGTCTGTAATATTTGGGCATTGCTATTGTATTTTTTCTGGAAAAAGCCAAGTTCTTGACTCTGTAACATGGTTTGTTTGTGAGGTCTGGGCTTCTTACCCGAAAGGATATCGTCCTTCTGCCTTATTTCTTTGGGGATCAACTCCGGATTCTTCCTGAACCTCTTAAACGTGGCATCTCGAAGGGCATCAATCTCTTCTAAGCGAGATCTTTGTAGTTCTATGAACTGAGACATGTGAGAGATGAGCTGATGATATTATATGTTTAAGCACTATCTCGAGAAAACTGCGAAAATAAACTATAGATAAAAGCGTCATTTTTTGAATTGATATTGATATTGCTTTTACCCAAAACTCCCAATGACAACTCCTAAAGACCTTGATTTGTTCCTTTTGACATTCAATTGCGGCAAGAAAGATATTGACGAAGATGAATTCTCTGCCAAATTGTCAAAAGCGTTACCAAAGACCCTCGCTAGCTTGTTCGTGTTTGGTTTACAGGAATACTGTGACATTATGGACGGATCGTTTGAACTGACCTCCAACCGCCAGTTGATCGCTTTCAATCAGTTAATGTTGAAGCTATTGTCAGATAAGTATGATGTTGGTTTTCACACGATCAATATGGTGCACACGGGTGCAATTGGTCTAGTGGTGCTTACGGCTTTTCCCCTGCAGATCACTAAGGTAAAAAGTGCTACAAGTTCCTGTGGCTACTTCTATTCGTCCTTGAAAGGTGCTGTTGGTACGAGAGTGACCTATAAACCATTGGTGGGTTCTAGAGAATCTGTGGACTTGACTTTTGCTTGTGCCCATCTATCAGCATATGAAGGTGCTTATTACTGTGCAAGAAGAAACAAACAGGTGATTCAACTTATGAGGTCGTTAGATTTTGGTGACGGGTACAGTTTCCTAAAGCCCGGATCTCATTCGTTTTTCATGGGTGACTTGAACTATAGGACCGTGAAAAATGTAAAGGCTGAACAACATGTCATTGATGAACTTGCTTCTCTACATGATCAGACTATCACTTCCTCTCAGAATGTGGAAGATTTGGTACAAAAGTACGACGAGCTCAGTGCAAGTATCAGGAACGATGAGGTGTTTATGGGCTTCACAGAGGCTTGTATTACCTTTAGGCCTACATACAAGTACCACGTCGGTTGTGCTATCTACAATACCAAAAGGGGGCCCTCCTGGTGTGATAGAATCTTGTATCAATCAACATACAACAACAAGGAGTTCCTTTCCAGGAAAGGAAAAGTGTTGCCCAAGGTTCATGACTACAACAGCATACAAAACATCTTCAGCTCTGACCATCAACCGGTGTATTTGTCCATCACCATTCCATTCCACCCTCCGGAAACCATTATTTCCGACTCAGGGTACTTGAAGATATTACCCAATGACCAGCTTATTGACCATTTCCACAGATCACCTTCGGGTACAGGATCCTTAGATTTGGCAAGCGGTCCTACACAGATTTACGTCAAATCTACCATATTGGATAGATTAAGGACTTACAGTATCACACCAGCAGTTGACTCTATAATAGGTAACAGTTTGTGGTTGTCTACAACTCCTAGTGGCAGATTGACAGTATTGTTGGCAGCACTACTTATCGGGTCAATTTATTTATTTCTCAATTGAGACGAGTGGCTCAGGTAGCCGATGATTAGCGACGTTTTCCGATGTGATATAAAAACCCACCAACTCCCCTGTTCCAAATTTGTTTTACTTTTTTATTACTATATTTCTACTTTGTGTTACTACAAAAAAATATGGGCAGGGTCCAGTTTTTAATGCCGATCATGTATACTAATGATTAAACCTAATAGTTGAGTCAAATTGTAGAAACTAAAAAGCCCTTTAAAAACCAAAATTCCTACTACCGAATTTCTCAGAGACACAGACACAAGTCACAAAGCCCTCGGTTTGTTTTCTGGCAAGCAGCCCATCCTGAAAAAAAATTTTCTTCAAATTTTTCATGGTACGTTTATTGCCTTTCGTTCTCTAATGGTTTCCCATTAGGTACTGAGATGAGCCACCAAAACCTTCCATAACCGGATATTTCACCTTTCCAATGAGGAAAAACGGCTGCATAGTTTCCTTTTATGATTGGTTTTTGCAGGGCTTTTTTGCATGTCCTTTTGTGTCATAGTTCTAGTTTCTTTTTCTTTTTTTTCAGTCCAGAAACTGGTAAAACTTGTTACTTCCGACGAGCGGGTCGTTTCTCTACAGCTAAAGATGGACAAGGTTTCAGAAACTGAGTCGTATACGCCGAAAACTACCAACGAAACCACCACTGAAGAACCACATACATGGTGGGGAGGGTTCAAAGATGGGTTCAAGAAAGCGCCAGTAAACGATGACATCGATCTGGGTTCATTAAACGACATAGAACGAGCTAATAGAGGTGTGGAGAGATCCCCTTTGGTGAAAGACTTGAAGAACAGGCATCTACAAATGCTCAGTTTAGGAGGTACTTTGGGGACAGGATTATTTATTGGTTCAGGGTCTGCTCTAGCCACAGGGGGCCCAGCAGCATTGATTATTGGCTGGGGAATAATAGGTACTATGGTGTTCAACATTGTACATGCATTGGGTGAACTTTGTATTGCTTTCCCAGTTAGTGGTGCATTTTCCAGTTATGCCACTAGATTCATTGATTCTTCGTGGGGGTTCGCTGTGGGGTGGAACTATGCATTGATGTGGTTGATTGTATTGCCATTAGAATTGGTGGCTGCTGCTATTTGTATTCTGTACTGGAACTCAGACATAAATGCTGTAGCATGGGTGTCAATTTTCTACATTCTCATACTAGTGATAAACTTATTTGGAGTGAAAGGCTATGGTGAATCAGAATTCATTTTGGCCAGTTTCAAAGTAGTGGCCTTGATTGGTTTCATCATCTTGGGAGTGGTGTTAGTGTGTGGTGGTGGTCCAAATCATGATTTCATAGGTGACAGATACTGGAAAAGCCCAGGGCCCTTTGCACATGGCTTCAAAGGGGTTTGTTCTGTGTTTGTTACTGCTCTGTACTCCCTTGCAGGTACAGAACTTGTGGGTTTAGCAGCTGGTGAATCTCAAAATCCAGCAAAAACGCTTCCTAAAGCCATCAGACAAGTTTTTTGGAGAATCTTTTTCTTCTTCTTTGTCACTTTAACCATAGTGGGGCTTCTTGTACCATATAATTCACCTGATCTTTTCGGATCAGGCTCATCTGTGTCCCCGTTTGTTATTGCAATCAATAACGCTCACATAAAGATATTGCCATCAATCTTCAATGCTGTCATTCTTATATCGGTGATATCTGTGGGAAATTCTGCTGTATATGGGTGTTCTCGTACAATTCAAAGTTTAGGGGCACAAGGTTTAGCTCCTGAGTTTTGTTCTTACGTCGACAAGAAGGGACGTCCTTTGGGTGGATTGGCTGTTTCAGGTGTATTTGGTCTCTTGTGCTTCCTTTCTGCTTATAAAGATCACGAAACAGTATTTGCATGGTTATTAAGTATAAGTGGACTTTCCACGGTTTTCCTGTGGTTGAATATTGCACTTTGTCATATACGATTCAGAATGGCTATGAAGGTACAAGATAAAAGCTTGGATGATTTAAGTTTCACATCAATCAGTGGAATATGGGGTTCTTTATACTCTATTATTTTATTGGTTTTAGTACTAATTGCTCAATTTTGGGTGGCATTGTTTCCTGTTGGAGGAAATGGTTACCCCAACGCACAAAACTTCTTCCAAAATTACTTGGGTGCCATTGTTATTTTAGTCTTTTACTTGGGTCACAAACTATGGACGAGAAATTGGAAGTTTTTTGTGCCGCTTGAAAGGATAAGTATAAACTTCAAATAGTAACATTAAGCCTTCGCTGATTCTGTCGTCTTCGCTCTCTTTGCATCCCCTTTGTTGTCACCTTTCTTCCGCTTACTCTGCTTCGTGGGTCTTTGCTCCCCTTCTATGAAAACGTCATCGGATAGCTCATATGGCTTCACTGTCTTGATTTGAATAATATTAACACCCTCCTTGAACGTAGCCCAAGCCTTGCAGATAGTAAAGAAGTCTGAGCAAGGCCTTTGTATATCAAGCTTTTTTCCTGCGCCAGCATGTAAGTTGATGTCCAAGCCGATATACATTTTAGTCAAACTCACAGGCACATCGGTAGCACCTACGACATCTTTGTTTGGAGAGCCTACCTTCTCAACATTTTTTGAAAATACATCTGCCAGATGTGACCCATAAGTTGCAATCATCTGATCGGCATTCTCCTGGGTTTTGCATTTATACGTGTCTTCGAACTCTGAGATATAAGGGTGCGCTACCTGAACCCCTTCTGTCACCTCTAACTTTTGGACTAACAACCTAATTTTACTCTCAACAAAACCCGCCCATCTTATATGCTCCTCGTATGCATCTTTGGAAGCAGCAACTACGCAAAGATAGAACTTGTATCTGAAGAAGAAATTATGACGTTGCAATAAGTCTCCCCAGCTCTGCAGCCCCAGTCTGATGCCACCCATGATCTCAGATCCCCTTTTGAATTCTTCAATGATAATCTTCTGCGTTGAAGACGTGATGTTATGAGTAGCACACATAGATGGGTAAGCTGGAGTGATTACTGGCATCTTGTGCAACCGGTCTTGCTGATAAAGCTTGGGATTCCAAACTCTGACTTGAAGGGGCCCATCCTCTATTGGCTTCAAAAGCACCGGCTGTGGCCAACTCCATTGTGAGTAGATCAGGAAGAATTTCTCGACGATGACCGCCCCAACCGCATTTGGATAAAGCTGGCAGATTCGGGCTACCAACATTGCCCAGGCCACACCTCCTGGGAACCCAAAAACGTTCGAATATATAGCACGTTGTTTTGCCCATATTTTGATACACCTCAATGCATGTTTGAAAACTGTTGGCTTCGGAACCAAGGTTAAGATCTCATCCGTCACCCTGGTACCATTCAAAGATCTTAGATCCCTCTCATCGAGATTCCGGAGGAGGTTTTTGTCATCAAGTTTCAAATCCCTTGGAACTCGTGCGAGATCTAGCTTAGCATAGATCAAATCAATAGAGATACCGTTGAATTCCATCTTGATTATCGGAACAAAGGCGTCTGGAACTGGTGCCATTTCTTCCAATTCATCCCGCTCTTTCAAGATTGTTGGAAAAACATCGAAGAAGTCGGTCCTTGATACATGCTTTGGAACAACGACAAGCGTATCTATATCAGACCCTGGGCCATGCACGCCTAACCTATATGATCCAAAAGTAAAGATTTTTCCACCAGCATCTTTTGCCATTCCTTCACTCATATTCTTGTTCTTAGACACCTTATACACGAACTGTTCAGCAAGCATTTGAAGGATGTTTAGTGTATTGATTCTTTTCCTGGTGTCGGCTTCACTCTCAAAGGATCCACGTACCTTGAGTTCTGAAACCAATGAGTCATTCAATGAGATATCATGTGCTGTAGGATTCGCTAATGATATTGGTGGTGTCACACCGTAACTGGTGCCACTCATTGTGTTTTTCGTAACGATTTTTTCACCTGCAATTTACTCGCATTAGATATGGCTGAGGAACATGTATAGCTGACGATTGGTAAGACCTCGGAATATCAAGCCAACACTGACCCCCCTCTACTTTGTAGTAAACGGCAGTGCCCATCACTTTGTAACCGAGAAGGAGAGCTTATTTGTAGAGGTGTTGCCTTTCCCTTATCCCTTCATCAACTCTTTCTTCGTCGTCTGCCAGACTTTATTGTGCGCGTAAGAAAACGAGAGAGGGGCTAAACTTCCATTCTCTTGCTTTTACAAGGATACATGGGTTTAACATCCAAATTGGACAAGCTCAGGCTCAAGGGGCCATCGGACAGCGACTTGCCGCTGGGTGATACAAAGAAAAGCACAGCTACAGAAGCTGATAATACGGATGACATTGACGAACTTGACAATGAGGGCCAATCAATCCTCATGGGTATCATTTCCCAACTTAGACCGGGTTGTGACCTTTCTAAAATCACACTTCCCACTTTCATCTTAGAAAAGAAGTCAATGCTAGAAAGAATCACCAACTTCTTCCAAATACCTGACATATTATTGGAAGCCAACAATACAGATGACGACCTTGAGCGATTCGTGTTGATGCTTAAGTGGTATTTGGCATCTTGGCATATTGCGCCAAAGGCTGTAAAAAAGCCCTTGAATCCGGTACTTGGGGAGGTGTTCACATGTTACTGGGATGATCTTCCTTCGGATGGTACCGCCTATTATATCTCGGAACAAACGTCTCATCATCCTCCGAAATCGTCATATTTTTATTTGGTACCTGAAAGAAGGATTAAGGTGGATGGAATTGTTATCCCCAAGTCGAAGTTTTTGGGTAATTCGTCTGCGGCGATGATGGAAGGCTGGGCTCGTGTGACATTGGGTGAAAGGGGGGATGAGACATACACTATGAATCAACCCAACGTCTATTGTAGGGGTATTCTATTCGGAAAACTAAAGTACGAATTAGGTGATCATATGTACGTGAAATGTCCGAAGACAGGGTATGAAGCTGATATCGAATTCAAAACTAAAGGGTTCATCGGCGGAACGTATGATGCTATTGAAGGAACAATTAAAAACACAGACACCGATGAGATCTTATACACCATTACTGGAAAATGGAATGAAGTCATGGAAATCAGGGATAATAAGACGAACAAGAAGACAGTGCTTTACGACACACTGACATCAGTGAAACATGTACCAAAAGTAAAGCCTTTAGAGGAGCAATGGGACTATGAGTCTCGCAAACTCTGGAAGGCAACTGTGGATGCTCTCAGCAAAAGAGATCACGTAAAGGCAACCGAAGAAAAGTCCTTAGTCGAAGACGAACAAAGACTTCAAGCCAAGAAGAGGATAGAAGATGGTGTTACCTTCCATCCAAGATTGTTCCAGCCTGTACCCTTGCTGGATCTGGAGAATCGCGATCTAGAATATGTCCTCTACAAGAAGTTGGATCTTTCTGAAGACCCTGAGCAGTTGAAGGAGAAACTCTTCGAAGTTTTCCCGATTTTGCCTGGCCAAAAATTTCATGAAAAATTTCACATTCCAGCTTATAAGAAGGAATAGTACTAGATTTACTTCAATAACTATCTCTCGCTGTTATATGTTTATGTACGTTTGTTTTTGTGAACTATTTTGACACGTGACTATAAGCGCTGCTATACTTTTGTTTTGTCTGTGCGTAGCTTGAAGAAAATCTGATCAACCATGGAAGACGACAGGTATAAGGATCTTATTGACCTCAGTAGTCACTCATCTTTCGATGCATTCAAGTGCATAGAAGAGTTGAAGCGCCATTACACAAATATAGGCGTGACACATTATCTAGTGAATAAACTACATGGTTTCAGCTACTTGGAATTGGAGTTCTACATTCCACAATTCATCCAATTACTTGTTAGCTTCGAGACCGATTCCATGGCCTTGCCAGAATTCTTGCTTCAGTACTCTGCTCGTTATCCCCATTTTTGCTTGATAACTTTCTGGTACTTGCAGAGTTATGTGTATGAGTTGAAGGACAGTCCAGATTCCTATTCTTTCCATGTTGTCCGTTCTTTTATCAATGATATACAAAACATCATGTTCAACGACGAGAATAGTCAGCAGCAAGACTCCCAGAAATTTCGAGAGAATGTTCACCCGGCACTTGTGTTGTCTGGTGCGCTTGCTGCGTCTGTTGCTGTCCCCGGCATTATTTCTTATGCTAAGCCGCTTGTCTTGTCACAGTCGAAGCAGCGTAAATCATTCTTATTCAGATTAGCTAATTTCCACAAGTCACTCACCAGGAACAACACATTGCGGAACAGGAACATATCCTTGGTTCCTGAAAATGAAGGTGTGGCACTCTCCAGGCGCTCTGAGGGTAGTAGGCCATCAGACACATCATCATACTTGAGGCACGACGATTCTACAAACAGTCACTCTGATACTGAACTTTTGGATAGAGAGCTCAACATCAATACGCAAATTCGATCGAAGAAATCCATTATCATTAATAAGAGAAAATCTGAAGACAACTTAGCACCATCGACCAGCCTCGGGCCTGCTGCTAATATGGTTTCACATTCACTTCCCGATTTAAGGACGGATAAGGAAGTACTGTACGATGACTTGACTATTACTCCGATAATCTCTAACCTGTCTTCTTTGTCGCTCACTTCTTTGGAAAATGTGGAACCAAAGCTGATTGTCAAGCAGTTTCAAACTATGGGGCTTGATCAAAAGATCAAACACCTTCACGTGAATTACTTTAAGAAAGAGACAGAATTTATCATGGCACTTCAAAATATTTCAACTAGCTTGTCAAGGGTACCTAAGGAAGCTCGTTTAACGTCATTAAGAGCCGAGTTAGCAATTGTTAACAATACTTTACTTCCCTCAGAGATCGATATCCCTCAGCTATTACCCGTCAGCAGTCAACAAAATAAAAGGTTCCACAGAATCTTGAAACTTAATATCAACGAAGCGTGTGTGCTAAATTCAGCTGAAAGGGTCCCCTTCCTATTGTTAATTGAATACTTGAGCGAGGAAATGGATTTTGACCCACAAACAGACTATAATAGGTCTATTATTATTGGAAACTCCGTCTCTCCATTTGGTCTGGTCAGCAGAAAAACGAGTGCTAGACCAGACTTCCATGTGCTTGAAGAAAAGGACGACCTTTCCATGCCCGAGGAAGAAGATTTGGCCGATGCGTCTGTTGTCGCCATCTCTAACCAAAGGGTATCCATAGCTCACAAGTTGCAACCTTCAGGAGTTAAACAAACACAAAAGTCTCAAAACGATACTGTTGTGGATACCCAGGTTCATAGGGACCTGGGTAGTCCAGAGTTTTCAACAAAGGACTTATCCGCTCAAATGAGAATAGCTGCGGTAATGTTGCGTCAGCTCGAAAAATCGGGACAAGCCAATTCTGAGCAGGCTGCCTCTATCAAAGCACGGATCATAGATTCTATGCAGAAACTCCAGGACAAATTCGAAACAATTGGATATGATCAAATAAGCGAAATTGACAGTGTCAATATTGGACAGGCTATCCCAGATGCTGGAGCAAGAAAACTTGAAAATGATTTTAAATTGGGAGAAGATTGGCAAACAAAAAAAGATCGAATACGAAAAGCAAGTGCCTTCGGTCACTTGAAGAACTGGGAGTTATGTTCGGTTATTGCCAAGAATGGTGATGATTTGCCACAGGAAGCTTTCGCTTGTCAACTTATTTCCATAGTTTCAAAAATATGGAAGTCTGAGTCTGTGGGCGTTTGGACAAAAAATATGAAGATCCTTGTCACAAGCGCCAACTCTGGATTGGTAGAGACCATTAATAATGCCATGTCTGTGCATTCGATTAAAAAGTCGCTTACGGAAATGTCTGTCCAGCATGGACAAAACGCCAAGGGAACGGTTGCATCGATAAAAGACTATTTTATCAAGATGTACGGTGACGAGAACTCACTTGCCTATAAGAAGGCACAAGACAACTTTTCCAGGAGTCTTGCTGCTTATTCCATCATATGTTACGTATTACAGATAAAGGACAGACATAACGGGAACATAATGTTAGATAACGAAGGCCATATAATTCACATCGATTTCGGCTTTCTTTTATCAAACTCACCAGGAAGTGTTGGTTTTGAAGCAGCTCCATTTAAGATAACGCAAGAATATGTTGACGTTCTTGGTGGATTTGAAGCTGAGCCCTACCTTCGATTTAAGCAGTTATGCAAGGCCTGCTTCCGTGTGCTTCGCAAAAACTGCGACCAGTTGATCAATATTGTCGACCTCATGCTGAAGGATTCAAGCTTGCCATGTTTCAAAAACGGGGCCCAAACAAGTATTCTTCTTAGACAGCGTCTTCAATTAGATCTCACTGAAGAAGAGTGTGATTCGTTTGTTGAAACAAATCTCATTGGTAAAAGCATTGGGAGCGTGTACACACGGCTTTATGACCAATTTCAGTTACTCACGCAGGGAATCTATAGTTAATACCATTCGAGAGCATGTGGAGAAAGCTATCATGAGAATTTTATTAAAATATATAGAAGCGGAATTGAAATTTCGTTAACTGGATAATTTACATATGCATTTTAGCCATAATAGGTGAAGACCATTCTTGGCCAGTGAAATGATCCATATTTGAGCCTCTTTTGTGTGAATCGGAGCCTGTTTTCATAGGTGTCTCATATGAGCAGGATGGGTTTTGTGAAAAAATGGACAACTGAGACGATGCTGATGGTGGTGTAAGAGGATCTTGCCTCTCTTCTCTGTTCAATTTAGTTTGCGTTTGATCAAGAAGTAAAAGCAGGTCTGCGAGATGCACGAAAAAGCTTGAGTTAAAGGTCTCAAGGGGCAGTTCTTCTATCAGAGCTTCGTTATCGTGTAGTATTTTGATTGCCTGTTCGTGTCTTCTCATGAAATTGTGAATGACGGGTATCACTCCGAGCTCTTCGTGTTTCTTCGTCAACACTTCTGTGACCTTTGACAATTGTAGCACAAACAAAATGGCCAATCTTCTTATATGCTGCAAAGTGTCATCACCGATACCACCGAAAAACGGCCCTTGGACATCTGGCATCCTATTTTCGGCATCTTCATCTTCGTCTAGCTCGTCGACTGTTACCCGTTCTTTATCCAAAAGGTTCCTTAAATGTGCTGATGCATTAGGAATCTGTAACATGGAACACGCTAAAAGGTTTGATGTTATTGACACCAAAGATGTAGGAGCAGACAAGAACTCTCTGTTGTACAATGAGACCTCACAAAGGAATCTGCCTATAGCGGTGACTGCAGAAGTGATCGATGAACGCTTAGGGCCAGTATTGTACTTGAATGGTGTGGAATCGCCAGTGATATTACAGCTGCTTATGGCTATTTGAAGACAGTCCTCTAGACTTGGGTGTCCTAGGGACCATTCAAGTGTCGACAATATATGCATCTCCATTTGTACGAACATATCTTCGTCGTACGCGTTCCTACACATCATAGCCAACTCCTTGAGAGTAGGAACACGGCTTTTCTTATCTTCGTACTTGCCGGCAATCCAGAGCGCAGTGCAACCCACAAGCTGATAGTGGCGCTTGAACACGATTCTCTTAGAACAGTACCTGTCCACAATATTGACGCATAAAAACAACGTCTGGGGCTGGAGCTTGAAAGATGTGTGTAGCTCTATGAGGAAGTCAAGTAAATACGGTCTCATAAACCATTGGATTTCAGGTTGTAGGTCAACCATTGGGATGTTGATTGAGCTCCGGGGCTCGAGGACAGACAAGTAGTTTATGATATCCTGGGAGTATTCTGAATAGGACTTGTTACCTGCTTGAACTTCCAAAAGTTCTAGCATAGGGCTATAGACTCTGGCTCTAGGATAAGCAGGTGGGCCATACCTTCGTTCTAATGTGTGTTTCTCCCTTTGTACCTCCATACTTGCGTAGACAAAAAAAAAGTTTGGCAGGGCCTCTTCGGGTTATATAGGTACCTTTTTTTTTGGTGTATCTTCGCACCTTGCACTTCGCAGGTGCCAGGTTCAATGGAAAAATCGTGTTCTTGTAGCGCGTCGCGTAGCTAAATTCAATGGGTGTGTATGTACAATTATTTCGATAAATACATAGTAAAATATTTAATACGCTCCCCTACCTCTTCCTTCTCCGGAATCCTCGTTTTTTATAGTTTCGTCAACAGAAAGGACAACAATTGCTGCTTCTGTAGCCGACTCAAGAGCATTAATTTTGACCAAAGATGGCTCCCAAATGAAACTTTGCATATTGTCCCCGATAGACTCTTTGTGGAAGTCGATACCGATCGAGACATCGCCTTTCGCATGTGCGCTCCTTAATTTGTTAAGCAACTCAATACTGTCTAACCCAGCATTTTCACAAAGCTGTCTGGGAATTACTTCCAACGCTTTGGCAAATGCAGAAATAACAAGTTGTTGTTTGCCTGCAACGGATCTAGCATACTCTCTCAAATACTTAGATATCTCCATTTCTATGGCACCGCCTCCTGCTACAACAGAATTATGACTAACAGCCCTCTTTACGATCATAATAGCATCATGTAAAGACCTCTCGACTTCGGCAATGACCTGCTCAGCACCACCTCTCAATATAAGGGTACATGTTTTGGCCTCAGGACAACCTTTGAATAAATTGTACCTTTCAGATCCGATTTGCACTTCTTCGAAACGGCTACAGGTCCCAAGATCATTCTCTCTAATATTGGAGCAAGTAGATTGAATAGAGCCACCAACAGCTTGTATAACACGGTCCATATCTTCAGAAGCAACCCGACCTGCACAGAAAATGTTGCGGTCTGCAAAGTATTGGGTAGCTAAATCACCAATTGGCAATTTCGAAAGAACAATGTTAGCCCCGCTATTATAAATGGCTTCTAATTTAGAGAAAATTATTTTCCACTCGGCGTCAACAATGTCTTGATAATCTTGAACTTGTTCAACTCTGACTTCAGCATTATCTTTCTCTGCTTTCAATTCTAACTCAATGTTAAGATTCAAAATCTTTGGATCATTGAACTGTTTAGGTTGTTGTTCAAAGCCTGCATAAGAAAAAGTCTTTTTGAAACCGACACCGTCAACGAAGACAGAATCTTCCATTGAACCACCAGGGACTTTTTTGATACCGATCAAGTTTTCGTCTAAAGTCTCTTGGTCTAAACTTAAAACTGCATCAACCACCATTTTGGTGAAAAATTTAGAATTCTGACTTATGAGTTTTGAGGACATAGCAGTGGTTGCACATCTTTCTAACAAATGGCGGAATTCTTCTGGGTCATCTCTTTTCACTTCAACAGCTATTTCCTTTATTTTTTCAACAGCAAGATCACAAGCCTTTCTTAATCCTTTAGCAATAAGGTTAGACGATATGCCGTCTTCAATGAAAGCCTTACTTTCCTTCAAAAGCTCACCAGCGATTATCGTAACGGAGGTAGTACCATCTCCCACTTCGGCATCCTGTGCCCTTGAGATATCAACGAGCATTTGTGCAGCAGGATGGACAATGTCCAATAATTTCAAAATAGTAGCACCGTCGTTGGAAATGGTAGTTTTGCCATTAGATGAGACGATTAGGATGTCTGATCCAAAGGGTCCCAAGGTTGGCTTCAATGTATCCTGAATAGCTAAACACGCATTTATGTTAGTGATTATTTGACCTTTTCCTTGGGACGTATCAGTCCCTTCCTTCAAGACCACAATTGTAGGGGTCTGTGATGAGAATGCCATCTTCTATTATAAGTAATTAAGTTATTGAGGAACAAAAAGTTTTCATCGATCGACAGAAAATGCGCATAAAAAATGTTTTAGGACAATTGAAAATTTTCAGATACACTAGTTGAAGATGTTAAGGTATGCTGTTGGAAGCGGGAAGCCTGCTGTAAAAGAGTTCACTAGAAACATATCAATGAAGGGTGATGTGCACTTATCTAGTAGAAGAGTTATGAGGAAAATAAAGATGGGTAAAGCTAGACCTCCCATTTTTCATCAGTTTGAAACGTTAGTTGAACTAAGTGATGGTTCAGTCATCAGAAGAAGGTCACAGGCTCCTAAAGATGAAATACGGATGATTAATGATCAACGTAATAGTACATTATGGAACCCTAATAGGTCGGATTTAGTGACGTCGGATCCAAATGCTACGGGTAAAATCAATAAATTCAAACAGAGATTCTCATCTTTTGATTCTATGTCCGATGGCACAGACAAAGCTAGTGACACCACGGCTTCACATGATGACCTTTTCGCTATGTTAGGTGAGAATGCTAAAGAGGTTGCAAGTGGAGGTAAGCTCTTCGACAAGAAACAGGCAAAGTCGAAAAAGTAGAAGGTAACCCATTTTATTAATATACATGTAAATAGTAGATATATTCATGCTAAAAGTCGATTTATTCATTTTAATACAGCAAAATACCTCTCAAAGGCACTCACTTTGGATATCTTGATGTAGTCTAGAATGTCGGTCACGATTATTCCTCTCTGTCTCAATTCGTTCACGCTCCATTTGATCATTTCTAAATCATCATGCTCCAAAGACAAATCCAAAATGATATATAAGCTTTCGATAACGCTTCTCGGCGTTACTTCAATAATTTTGGCAATCTCCAGAGGAAGTCCACACTTTTTGAGTTCGGAAGTCTTGTTGCTAAGCTTGTGACCACTTAATTCCTTTTGGATACCATCCAAAAAGCTTCGACCTAAAACTATGTCACGGAAGCTGCATACGTATGTTACAAGTGAAGGAAGCACTGAATTCAATTCTTCTGTTGGTAAACATTGTGATCGTGTGGCCATTCTGATGATCAAATTTTCGTGATCCCTTACTTTATTGTTGAGTAAAATGTATTCTAAGACAGACAAGCAGCCTTTCCTAGAAACTTCACCCCCTGGGCGGTCAGCCAAGTCTGCTGCCTTGATGATTTCTCCCTCTCTTAAAAGCTTTTTAATAATTTCTGCGGTATCATCAGCTGTGAGTCCCCCGGGTAGTTTTAAAATGGTGTCCAAAACCTTTTTCGTCTCCCCTTCTTTTCCACATCTAAGAAAGACATTCAACAATGCTGATAATGACAGGCGTCTGAGAGGGGGCTTTAGTAGGTCCATGACTTCCTTCATTCTTTTATTCGTCGGTCCTTGCCCGAGGCATACAAGAACAGCATTCAAGGCCTCTGTCGTTAAAAGATTAAGGTCTAGCAGACGTATCAACTCCATCGCACTCTGAAAGTCAAGGCTTTGTAACAAGTTTATGAGAATCGTAGTGTCATACCGGATAGCATTATCAGTGAAATGCTGATAAATTTTGAAAGCTCTTTGATGGTGACCATTGGATATATTGTTTATGATCAACAATCTCACAGTGGAAAAAAACTCTGAATCGATTCCATCAGACGGTATCTTATGTTTGAGCTTGTAAAATAGGATGTTAGCGGCGTATCCATCTACTGCACCCACGAGCGAGAATTTAATGATTCTTGGGATATCTTCCATAGTAAACATGTCATGCGGAAACTCCTCTACGATTTTCAAAACCGAATGATTGTAGTACTGTTTTTGTTGGCCCTGATATGACGTCAAGCACTGTATTAATACCAGGAAAGCGTCAAACTGTATAGTCATAGATGATTTCCGGAATTCTAAAGCATACAGTGCACCTATTAATGGTTCTCCTGAAAGGGCTGCAAAAGTAACTAACCTGTTTGCAGTAAGTAATTGTTTATCTGCCGACTTCTTGTGTTTCAACGGAGCTTGGTATTTCAGGGCTTGGGGAAACTGCAGAAGGGCCGCTATTATCAAGTCATAGTGACCGTTGTCCCAAAGTCTTTTTAAGTCAAACAAGATTAATGCTCTGATAGAACTAGAAGTCAGAAACTTGTCTATCAAAAAATTGAAGAAGGATCTGTTAATCTTCAATGACAGTAATATATCCTCTATTAGATAAGCATCCTCTTGCAAATAAAGGTCAAGGCATTTGGAAGTAGTGTATTTGAATTTTGAGGTCTTATTCAGAAGTAGCGTATGAGCCTTGGAAAGACGAGAATGTACTTTGCTGTTATTTCCTTCCTTAAGTCTGTCTATCCTCGCTTGGGGCTGTACTCTCGTACTTATCGCTCTCGACAATCTCTGTATAAGAGGTTCTGTCAGTAGTCGCAGACCAATCTTGAACATATGAGTATTGACTTTTTATGTCATCGCGATATCCGCATTTCTGTAGGCTGCAAAACTTATATTACATAATAGTACAATCACCAAAGGTTAAACCGTACATAATTTTTTCCACGTGTCTCTTCACTAAGGGCCAGTCCTCCCTTCTTTGCACGAACTCGTAAATCTCTTCCTGGCCAAAAATTCCGTTAAATTTACTCAAGTCACTAACCAACTTTCCTATGGCCTTCGAGTCTTCACCACTTATAAGGTATATACTTCCTACTTTCTGTAGTGACTGGAACAAGGGCAATATTAACCTCTTGTTAGTTTTTATATGTCTGAATATGCAGTTGTAAAATAAATTTAGATCTGAAATAAGGGTGACTGCCCCCGCATTCGATATTGTGGATCTTTTGATTACCTTTACCACAATATGGAAGAATCTCTCAGCTAGTTCTTGTTGAAATACATCGACCACCGATTTCTCTGCACACCCGTCTAACAAGTCAAAATTATCATCCAATATTTGAATGACTCTTTTTGCAGCATCGGTTGGTAAGCCGATGTCGTCTTTTTTCGTCGAACAATAGTTTTGCTCTTCCAATATTTGAAGATAAGCACCCTCTATCTCCTGTATCAAAACATCAATGCCAATATTCAAACCATCTGCAACGTAAGTGTCTACCATTTCTTCAAGTTTTTTCTTCTTTTGTAACGACGGATTCAATATTGAGTTCTCGTTTTTGATAATGTGCCTGTTGATCAAGTCTTCTTTATAAAATATCTCGACCATCTGAATTATGACATCTGCTATGTTTACAAGGTCAGAAAATAATACCAAAGGCTTTATCGGCTCATATTCATGCAAGTGAGGGTTTTCTGGTTTATATGTTCTCAAATAAGTCAAAGCTTTGTCGAAGCCTGGCTTTAAATGATCGTTTCCTATCAGTTCGAGAACTGAGATAAATATCTCTTGCACTGCTGACAAAAGGGACTGCTGAGGGCTAACTATTGAAAAGTCCTCAAAATTCAATAGCCGTACCAACGCCTTTTTTCCCTCGCTGATCAAATCAGTCGCTAGTTTTAAGCTGAAGACTTTATTGATGGATTTCATATTTTCCGTCAATATCTTTTCCTTTGCCTGCATTTCCGAATACATTTCTTGATCTGCCGCTTCATTTCCTTCGACAGCTTGAGCTGTGCCTCCAGCAAATGCCTTCTTGAAACTGGAGAGAAAATCATTCTTGGTCTCCGTCCTAACGTTCCTGAGTATGTTTTGTGAAGTTTCCTCTTCTCTTCTTTCTATGGAGTCCTTCCATTGGGCTATTTTAGCATTAGCTTCGCTCTTGAAAGCAAGTATCTCTTCTCTCGTATAATCCGTCAATACTTGTTCAAATTGCATGTCTAGTAACTCTTGCACCAAATGCTGATACCCTTGTCCCAAATTTTCGCTGGGGCCCAATCCAGGAATAAATTTAGTCTTTAGTATATTATAGAAATAGGGTACTGTCTCGAGATAAATGCCTTTATGTTTAGAAGCTTGGATAATAGTCCCGAACCGGTCAGCTAGTTGGTTTAAAATCAACTCCTCGCTGACCTTGTACATCATTGGAACCGTCACTGGGAAGATTAAGTCGATCATTCTAGACTCGTAATTGAATAATTCTATGAGCCTTTGAATGAGGCTTTGAAACCCGTTAGGATTCAATTGGTAAACGATTTCCTGTTCCTCTACTATCTCATTGAAGTAATCGCCAGGATCAATACCTTCGAGAACGTCAAATGTGTTATCCTCGTTATCAAAAACACTTTTTTGGATGAAGAACTCTATGAGTGTCTGCTGATTTCCCAACTCTATAAGAATAGTCACAAAACGTCTCATGACATCGAAATCTTCTAGCTCAAAATGTATATCAAGCTCTCTTAACAAAGCGTTTTCGAAAATTTCGAACAAAGAGCTTAATTTCTCTTGAGCTGCGTACCTTGTCTCCGAATCTCGATCTATTTTACTATAGGACAAAAGATTCTTTAGGATCTTGCATTGCTCTTCTGGTCTTTGAAAGTCCAAGAAAATCTTTAGCTTGTCAAAAGATTTATTAGACAAGATGTCCAAGTAATATTTGTTTAAGCATTTGTAAACTTGAATAATCACCCTTTTTGCTTCCAGTCCACGATTTATCTTGAAATCGAGACAATTGAGCGGCGTTGGTGATTCCGGCCGTTGTAAACCCTTCTCATGTTCCTGTTCCCCTGCCGACCAGATCCCGATTTCCTTCAGCATAGAAATCCATAGCTTGGGGTTATTGACAGTCTTGTAAGTATTTTTGGACACCCGTGAAAATTGCAATAAGTCACCAATTGGGAGATGTTTTGCTATGTTCTCTGCCACCAGTGTGGGTATGACATCGGGGTTGTACACATCAATGTCAGAATTCCAAATCACTTGAGACATGGTACCAAATCGTCTTTTATACGCTGTATGCGTTTCGCGGTGATTGAATATTTTCAAGTAAAGCACAGATGAGGTAGGATGTTGAAATCTTCCTCCCAACGCTTGCTGATAGGAAGTCTACGACTTCTGCTACTGGTAGACGTGTTCATGGCGCATGTGAGCTCACTGCGTATACGACGCTTCTCGAAAGCATGTGTCTCTCGGACTAGGCATAACACTTCGAACAGTCTTCTAACTAGGTCCATCCCCAAGATGATTATAGATTTTGTGAAAGAAGAGACCAATTTTATTACTCAGTCTTTGGTCCGAGATGACCTCTTGACAGATCATTTTAATAAAGCAGAAGGGCTCAGTAAGGATGTCAGAGAGTCGCTTGATAGTGCTGTTGATGAGAACAGTAAACTCCTCAAAGTTTTGAGTCTCAATCCCTCCGAAGTGCCTCCATCTTTATATTTGTACCTTCTTCACAATAAGAGGCTAACAATGGCTGACGACCTCAAAAGCATTCTTGTACATAGATTGGCTTTTCATCAAATGTTCAACGACATTTGGAGTATCATGATAGACGAAACGAGTACAATAAATGATGTTGAGATAATAGTGGAGATCATAGGCAAGGTTATGGACACGAATAATCATCGATGTGCAGGCATATGTGCAGCTATAATATCATCCGAACATGCGGTGACCAATGCATCCCTTCGCTCCATTATAGTGGATAGTTTCGCTCATAATTTCTCAATACAACGATCGGAGATTAAAGAGGCATTATATCACTATACGAAACTTCCGACAGCCGAAGATCATATATTCTCGCCCAACACAGTCTACTCATTCTTGGTTGAATTACAGAAGATATTTGAGTCCTCAAAGAGTGTTCTTTTAGGCATTAGGGAACTTCGAAGGTCAGGGGGTGGCCAATGGGGTCCGCTGCCTGGATGGTTCAATTTCTCGACTAGGAATATTGCCGTACTGAAGTTTGAGAAGAATGAGATGCTTGATATCCTTAGGGCCATGGAAGGATATGGCTTGAATGACTATGATATCAAGACTATCATGGACGCGGGTTGTATCCCATTGGATGCTGTCTATGATGCTTTCCGTAAGGAATATACCAAAACCAAGCACATTAGTTGGTCACTAACCCGATTAGCAGAGAAAGCGTTGGAGACGGGTAACTCAAACCTTTTGCAGCTGATTCTCATAAGTGATTACAGACTTGTTAGTAATGCCATCATTGGAAAAAGCTTGTTACATTTATACGAGAATGATTTTCTGACTTTCGATAAGCTTTTGAGTCAATTGACTTCCGAGCTAGGTGGGCGGAACTATGTTCCAGCTTTCAGTATCTTCTTCTCGGAAATAACGCCGAACCAGAGTCTGGTGCTGGTTCATAAAGCGTTCTTGATGTATGCTCGAGAGCCAGGCAATGTGGGAAATTTAAAACATCATCTTGAAGTCTCCAGAGGAGACAGGGATAGTATCATCAAAGCTTACAGGGAGTTTTCCATACTGAATAAGGGACCCACTAAGCTTCTCTTAGAAGTCTTAAGGAATCTTGCGGTGAGAAATGACATTGTGGACAAGGTCATTTTTGGACAAATCTTCGTCAGCATTGTACTGAAGACCACTAAAGTCAATGGTGATGGTCGAAGAACCCTCGATGAGAGATATAAGAAAAAGTTTCACAACACAATCAGGGCTTTGGCTCAGCTTCTTTCTGATATGAAGTACGAACTGATGAAGCAAGCCTTGGAGGTCTTGAACCAAGAGGTATTGAACTCACAGAAGTTTTCTTCGAGTGACGATCGCTTTCAAAGGTATCTTCAAAGACGCCTCATCCTTGAGACATGTGGATTTGTGTACAGGAAAGATCCATTGACCAACTTCGGTCACCTTTTAGATGACTTAAATGTGCCAAGCCGACTTCGAGATTATGTGATATGTTTATATACTGTTCGGAACGACCCCCAACAATGTTTTACGATGATACGAAAATACAAGAACAACAAGAGCGGGCTCAACAGACAAAAGATAAGCGGAATGGAGATGGGAATATTGACCTGTCTGTCTTTAGCCCCTGTTGAAAGGCTCCGTACATTCAAGTCCTTCAGAGATGAACTTCGTGAACATGGTTTTAAGAGCAGGTTATCTGTCCAAAATCTAACGGAAATAATTGATATTGTTATGGACCTGCTGAAGAGCTCAGACGAAATGCTAAACAAACTTCTTTCTTTTGCTTCAGGAAAGAAAATACCTCAAAGGAAATTGAACAGCTGGTCAGGTGATCGAAGGCGAAGAGGCTGACAAGATGTGTATACCAGAAAATAACGATACTATGTATATTAATCCATAATTTACGATAACCTGTACCTTGTATTTTTGAACTAATTTGTTAGTATCTTGCGTTGGTTTTAGAACAGATCATTACATACCCATTGAGAAATCTTTTGCTTCTTTATCCCTGTCCTTGTTGCAATGGCCTCTAGATCACGTTTGTTCGGCTTTGGATTGATTAAGTATATCTGTCTCAAAATTTTTATAACATGATGTGGTATAACATGTCGGGCTCCACTCAGGCGGCAATCCGTTACTTCTCCTTCCCCTACTTTTGTTGGGACTCTACTCTTTTCCTCGCAAATGATGTCATTATACATACCTTCCAAAGTTTGGGAATACCTATCGCCCAAAGTCTTGTTCCAGTCCAAAATCTTGATAGTTAGTAAGACCTCCCGAACAAGGATAAAATGACACATACTTGAAGCGATCTAGACAAAGAACTGTTGACTAATTGTTCCAAGGAGTTGTCTTCCTTTGGCTCGCGCCGCAGGTCTATATATGTGGTTCCTAAAGAAGCGCTTACGGCGGCTTTCAATCTCCTGGTTGAATTCAACAAATCCTCCATATGTGGAATCTCCCTGGGGGTCTCATGTGGGACATGATTCGCAATCTATACTTTTAACGATCGGTTGTCGCACGAAAAATCAAACCTACGTTATCGTCCTGCTTCTTGACCGTCAAGTTCAGATCTCGCCTCATGGACCATTAGCACATCTTCGGTAGGAACCCCAAAATGAGCATGAAATGTCTTTAGTGCGCCATGGCCTTTTTTGGTCACTTTCTTAGTAACTTTCTTGGTTACTTTTTTGACCGCCAGAACTTTGGAGCCTTCGGGCTTGCCAACCCTAAATCTCAACATCGCAGGTTTACTCTTACTGCAAGGTCTCGAGCTCGTTCTACATAGAAGATAGTAAGGCATGCTTCGCGGAAGCTTCATTGCCCTTACATCTAGTGTTGTATTGACTCCTAACCTAGAAATGAACCATTCGTAGTATGCTCTTTGAATCGGTGTAAGCTTCTTCCATATCTAATATGTTAGTACTCTTAATCTTCTGTTGCACATATAGTTCACATACTGAGGATGAAATTTTGGAAATAGCTAATGTAACACTTAGCTTCCCTTGGGGTCTTTTCCCAGCTTTCAAAAGAGTACCGACAACATTCCTAGCAAAAAGAAAGCCATTGGTTGAATTGAAAGTTGTTCTAGGGTCCAACACGTCAACACCCCTGAATTGGTCTACAAAACCCAAGATCGTTGTGCTGCGAGAGGACTTTTCCAAAACGCGGAGCACAAAGCTATTCGTGCCATTCACTGTGATAAACCCTTCATTTGATTTCTGTTTGATTTTGAACTGACGGGTAAATAGGGGACTGTCTGACATAGTCCTTGTAAACGTGTGTAGAAGGGCGCTGGGTGTTATTTTTCTCAGAAAAACAAAAGACTTTCTTCGTGCTGAAGCGAGCTTTGGCATATACGTGGAGTGTCGGCATATTTACTTTCAGCTATCCCTGTAGCCTTAATCTCTTTCATCTCGGATACGTTAAACTTCAAATACAACGAGGAATTGCCCTTCCATTTGCAGGTTCTAATAACCCTTCCTGCAGTAAAAAAAGTTCGTGGTGCATATCGAAGTTCCAGACAAGACGCAACGCGACGCTTTATGAGTTCCTTGCGCGCCGTACCGTGCTTTCACTTTTGTGTCACATTTGCGCCGGTGTGTACCTTACTATCTTTGTTTTTTTTTTGACGAGACACAAAATTGTTTGTTTACAAAATCCTAAAAATCTTTATACTTGTTAACAACGAAAAATCAAAGGGCGACCATTTTTCTTTGGGCAACTGATTACCACTTACATTCATTTTTATAGCAGGCGATTGCACCTCATATAATATTTGCTATCAATTGCAAATCTACACCGCTGTATTAACTATATCATTGGCTACTTTTCGTGTTCTATTCTGCTTTTGATCTTGAATTATTTTTTTAAGTTAATCTTTTCATTACCCATTGCACATCTTCAAACTTGTTGCTAGATCATGTCTGAAGACGACTTCAACTCCAAGAACTGGGTGTGGATCCCCGACGAAGATGAGACGTTTATAAGGGGATTCGTGGTCGATTATCTTGACAACGAAGAGTGTAAAGTGAACTACAAGAAGAACAACAAAGATTTCACTAAGGTATTATCAACAAAACAAATAGATCCTTGCAATCCATCCAAATTCAACAAATGTAATGATATGGCAGAGTTAACCCATTTGAATGAGCCTTCTGTCATTTATAACTTATATTTGAGATACATGGACAACTTGATTTATACATATTCTGGATTGTTTTTGGTTGCCATTAATCCATACAAGAATTTGCCCATTTACAACACCAACAAGATTGATTTCGGCTTGCCACACATATATTCCATTGCCAAATCAACGCATAATAATTTGATAAAGAACAAGAAAGATCAATCGATCTTAGTTACAGGTGAATCAGGAGCAGGTAAAACTGAGAATACCAAAAAGATCATCCAGTACTTATCATCCATATCATCGAATCACTCTATTGATGATAAGATCTTACAGGCTAACCCCATAATGGAGAGTTTTGGGAACGCCAAGACCATTAAGAACAATAATAGTTCAAGATTTGGGAAGTTCATCAAAATCTACTTCAAGAATAGCGGATTGATAGGGGCGCATATCAACTACTACCTTTTGGAAAAGTCCAGAGTGATACATCAGCAACCCGGAGAAAGGAACTACCACATATTCTACCAGTTCTTGCGGGGCTATCAAAACTTGTCAAGATTCAACTTAAAAAGCGACATATCTAAGTATAAATACCTTAGTCCCACCAACGAGACAAAAGGATCCACTTTCGATGACGATGAGGCGTTTGAAGTTAATGATGAGGAAGACTTTAGTGGGTTGTTGGAAAGCTTCAAAATCGTTGGATTAAGCGAAGACGAAATAGAGAACGTGTTTTCTGTATTAGCTGCCATCCTTCACCTAGGTAATGTTGACTTCTCCAGCTGGAAGAGTGAACAAGCCAATTTCCATCCTGATTCTCCCATCGAAGACATCGTTTCTATTTTGCAAATAGATAAGTCTATCTTCGAAACGAGTCTTTTAAGACCCAAGGTCAAGGCAGGAAGAGAATTCATTTCTAAGTCGAAAAAGCCCGCCGAAGTTAAATTCCTCATAGATTCTTTATCGAAGTTCCTTTATGAGATATTATTCAACTTCATCATAAAGAAAATTAATGAGAGTCTTAAATTGAACCAAAAAAGTGTCGTCAACGAGAACTTCATTGGTGTGCTAGACATTGCTGGGTTCGAGATTTTCAAGATAAACTCTTTTGAACAATTGTGTATCAATTACACTAATGAGAAACTTCAACAATTCTTTAATCATCACTCTTTCATACTTGAGCAGAGTGAGTATTTGAAAGAAGATATCAAGTGGGATTACATCGACTTTGGGAAAGATTTGCAACCCACAATCGATTTGATCGAGAATCAAAAGTCACCAGAGTACGGAATTTTGAAAATATTAGATGATGAGTGCCTCATGCCTAAGTCAGATGATAAACAGTTCCTTGATAGACTTTTCACGAGCTTCAAGAAGAATACAAAATTCAAACCGAATAAGTTCAAGAGTGGTTTTATGATCAACCATTATGCCGGGGAGGTCGAATACAATGTTGACAATTGGCTCAATAAGAACAATGACCCTATCAATGACGCCTTGATTCATCTTCTTACCAACTGTAACAATAAGTTTATCAGGAGTTCGATCAAAAGCTTCAATGGAAGCGACAAGAATCACAAGAAGTCGCTTTCAACGAAATACAAGAAACAGCTAGGTGACTTAATGGAAGAATTGAATAATACTGAGCCCCATTTTGTGAGATGTATCTTACCTAACCTTCATAAGAAACCTAACACGTTTGATAAAGACTTGGTTTTGAACCAATTGCGTTGTAACGGTGTTTTGGAAGGTATCAGAATTACGAGAGCTGGTTACCCTAACAAAATGATCTTTGAAGACTTCTTTAACAGATATTCCATTTTGAGTTCTAAGGAGGTCTACACTAAGAATAGTAAGGCCAACTGTGAAATGATTTTGAAACATATCAATTTAGATACTGAGACGTACAAAGTTGGGATAACCAAGATTTTTTTCAAGAACGGTGTTTTAGGTAATCTTGAAGAACTTAGAGATTTAGCCATAAAACAGATCATAACCAATCTCCAGTCTGGTATCAGGGGTAAGTTGTCAAGAAAGGTCTTCAATAAAAAGATAGAACAGATTCAAAGCAGTCAAGTCATTGCAAGAAACTTCCAAAAAATCCATCAATTCAAAGAAAGCAGCGAGAAGGGACACTTATGGTACAATTTGTTCATTCAGCTCAAACCTTTGTTGGAAGACTCCATCAAATTACTTAACACTAAGGAAGTTAATGATAATTTGAAGGAAGTCAATTTGAAGTTGAAAGACGCAGAGAAGTTGAACAAAAACTATCAAATTGAACATGAAAGTTTGAACGCAAGTTTAAAAGCAGCGCAAGAAAAGATTGACAATAATATCAAGCTAGTAAATGAAAAGGATGATTTGATTAAGAACCTAAAGAAGAACGAAAAGTCATCAACGGAGAAGATTAAGGCTTTGGAAAAATCATTGAAGGACCTTGAATCTGAGAATGCCATTCTTCAAACCGAGAAATCAAACATTCTCGAAGACTTCGAAAGCTTGGAATCAAAGTTCAATGAAACCTCGTCAAAGTTTTCAAAATTGACCGAAGAGCATGACTCCCTTCTTGCATCGTTTGAAGGTAATAAGTCTACCTCGAAGGAGTTAGAATTGGAGAAGGAAAACCATAAAAAGTCGATTGAATTGTTGAAAGCACAACAGAACAAGATCTCCAAATTAAACGATTTGAGCAAAAGCCTTACCGAAGAAATTTCAAAGCACAAACTGGAAAATACTGAACTCTCCAAAAAACATGATTCTTTAGTCGATGATCATAAATCCTTGGTTCTGAAGCACGAGAAATTAAACAAGCAGTTGACGGACACTAGATTGCAAAATGAAGCCAAGATTGAAGAGCTTACTGGACTTGTCTCTAAACACCAGAATAAGTCTACTACAAGCAAAACTGAGGTCACCCAATTGAATTCTCAGCTTAACAAACTCAAATCCGAGAATCAAAGACTATTGGAAGAGTCTGAAAAGTCTGGAATTGAATTGATAAACCTACAGAAGGAATTGAAAAAGGCTTTGGACAACTCGAAGTCCTTGCAAAACAGTATAGACAAGTTGCAGACTGTCAGAAGTGAGATGGAAGAACTCAAGGGCAAAGAAAGTAGTCAGATAGAAAAGATAAAGTCGCTCACACTCGCCTTGGAACTGTCTAAGAAGGAAGCTGAAGAAACTAAGAAGGAATTGGCAGACTCCAGAAGAGAAATCGACATGAACAATAACAAAATCAAAGAATACAGCGACAAAATCAATAAATTGAATGACGATATTAAGCAGTTGGTCTTACAAATCAAGAAATTTGAGAGTAGAGAGAAAGAGAAAGAGAACGAACCACCCATGAACCAGAAGTCGATGATGCTTGACTACTCAAACTTGAAATTGAAGCTTAATGAAATCAACGCCAACTTAAGGACTGAGAAGTTTGAAAATAAGAAACTCATTGAAGAAATCAACGTTTTGAGAGCTAAGTTGAACCAGAATATCAGTCCTTATAGCTCCCCTACCAAATCTGGAAGAAGATCGATTGCAATAGGGGAAGACCCAACAAGCGAAGGAAATAAATTCTTGATTAAACAGATTGAAGATTTGAAGATAAAGCTAGAACAAGAAGAATTGAACAGCACCAGGGCCGAAAATTATGCAATTGAGCTTCAAAAGAAGCTAAACAAAGTGCAGAACACAAGGGGCTTAAACTCATCTTTAGATTTCGAGAAAAAATACCGGGAAAGTCAGTTACGTGTCAGCGATTTGGAGAAGAAATTTACTAATCTTTTCGAGTCTGTATCGCCTAATACAACCCCCACGAGTACCCCTTCGAAACTCACAAAATCGGAAAGTTTTGGAAGAAGTTCGTTGATTACCAGAACTTTGGAGCATGCCAATCAAGATTTTGTTAAAATCTACAATGACATCACTAAGACTTTGAAAACTACTAGAGAGGAGTTAACAAATTCGAAGCTGGAAATTTTGAGATTGAAGTCCCTTTTAAGAGAAAGCGAGGATGAGTTGTACCAAGTCAAGCGTGACCAACATAAGGTTTCGATAGAGAATTACGAACATGATTTGGCCCAGTCCAAGGTCAAACAAGAGAACTTAAGGTTGCGGAACGAAGATCTCACCAAGAGCTTAGATCTTTATAAAAAGCGTAGCGACGAGTACTACAAAAAGTTGGAATTGGCAGAAAGTGCCATTTCCATCTCTAAAAGACACGAGGAATCAGCCTTGAAAGAATTGGCTGACTTGAAAAATGATCATAAGTTGTTGAAGGATGAATTGAGAAGTAGTGAGATCTTAATCAAAGAGCTCAACAAGCAGAAAGCAACTTTGGATAGCAATATCAAGGACAAAAACTATGAGATTATCAAGCTTAATGATGAAATCAAGGAGATCAATGACAAGCTCTTATACAACAGAAAAGTCTATGAGAATAAAGAGATTAATGAGAAGTTGAAGAGTGATATACAGAACTTAAACAATGAACTCAAGTTCAAACTTGACAATGAATCTAAATTAATCAAGGAAAACAAGCAGTTGACCATTGAGAATGACACATTGTTAACTCAAAAGAAAAACTTAGAAGCCGAGTATGAGATCAAGTTAGGTAGAGTGGATGAGCTTGAAGCAAAGGAAGACGAGTTAACCAAGAGAGTAAGAGTACTTGAAAATGAGAAGGCCATAAACGAAAGGAAAATTACAAACTCTACAAAGCAGATCACCAACTTAAAGGAGTTAATCAATGACATCACCTTGCAAAGGGACAGTCTTATTGAAGCTAAAGACGAGCTAGAAGAACAGAACTTGATCCTCACCCAAAACTTAGAGGAAAGAACATTGGAGGTGACATCGTTGAAATCCGACATGGACATCTTGAGAAACCATCTAGAAACCCAAAGATTAGAATCACTGGAAATTCAACAGGAATTGAGTCAATCCAAAATGTCTAGCACTGATGATGTAGTCAACTACTCCAGATTGAAGAAAGAGAACTTAGTTATTGCACAAGAGAACGATGCCTTGGTTAGGATCAACAATGAGTTGAAAACGAAGCTCGATTCGCTCGAAGATAAGTTATACAATGATGAACAAATTAAGTATTGGGAGAATAAGTTACAAGAATTGAACCGCAAGTTGGACGAACAACAAGCTGACAATTTCAAGCTCAATAAGATCATTTACAATTACGAGCAAGAAATCCGGACGAGCAAAATCAGATCGGACAATGACTCTAAGTTGATAAAGAAGTATAACGATGAGAACTTCGATTATCAAAACAAGATGAATCACTTCAAGACCAATTTGGATATCTTGCAAACGGATAATTTCGAAAAAGACTTGAAGATCAAAAACTTTGAGAGAGAAAATGCTGAAATAACTGAACACAATTTGAGATTAGAGAAAGAGGTCTTGGAATTGCGTGCCAAACTAGGTGTTTGATTGCATCAGCATCTGGTAGACTTTTTTTCTCGGTCAATACATTATTATATATTTGCATGTACCAAACTCTATATACAATTAGAACCAAGTCTTCTTTTGATTGATTCCAAAATGCTGGAACACATAGTCTATATCTCCAAATGCTTCACGGTCCCCTTGCATCACGACTGTTGGCTTGGAATTGACCAATTTTTCAACAATCTTGACGAGATCTGGAATAGTAAGTGCATTGATTTTCTCTATCATTTCGTCAATGCTGACCAACTTGTTCTGGCATTGGATTTGTCTACCAAGGTCCTCTAAGACAGCCAACTTACTTTCAACATTATATAACAAAGTTGATTTCAATTGAGTCTTTGCCCTGTTGAACTCTGATTCAGTAATAGCATCCTTTTCCAACATACTGCTGAATTCAAAAGCTATAATCTGAGGCATGACATGAGCAGCGGTAGGAGAGGCGCTAACGTTGATTCCGAAAAGGCCGGATCCAACATATGAGTGATTGAAAGCGGTACAGTTCTCTATGAAAGGATATTGATTCAAAACTCTGGTGTAGAGTCTTGAGAACATACCTTTACCGGGACCACCAGCAGAGAATGAAGATCCACCTCCTAAAAGTTTCTGCAAAACAGCAAGCCCATACAACTCATCGCTTAGTAAGCCAGAAGTTTCAAAAGCTATTTGCATATGGTAAAGCTCTGGTAAATTCGAGAACAATGGTGGTTGGAATGGAATTTGACTCTCACCACCTTTGTACTCTGGTTGGGGTGTAGCATGCTTTATCCCTTCAGTGAGATGGCCAAAACGAGACTCCGCAAGTCTGACTGCTTCTTCGTGATCCACTCCAATCATTGAAATGACGATATTCTGAGGCTGATAAAAGCTTTTATGATAGTCTATTATGTCTTGCTTTGATATCAACGGAATATTATCTGATGGACAATATAACGGTAACCCTAATGTGTTATCAGGGTATGCCACCTTGTGTAAAAGTTCTGGTAATACCACATCAGCTTTATGCACCATTTCACTGGTTTCAAACTCTATAGTAGCAACGGTTTCCAAAAACTCTTTGTCTGTGAATTTGGGTTCCAAAATTGTCTGACTGATACAGTCAAACATTCGCTCCACATCTTTGTTAAACACAGAAGCTTGATAAATCATTGACTCTCTTTGTGCTGAACACATGTAATTACCACCTAAGTTGGACAAAATATTCAGCATCTCTTCCCCTGTGTATCTTTTGGTGCTTCTCCAAGCAAGCCTGTCAATAAAATGACTAAGACCAGGCTTCTTTGGGTCTTCAAATTTTGACCCAGCATCTATGTATGCTCCTAAAGCACTAAAATGGCCCGGAGTTGAATCAGAAATGACTCTTAACCCATTTGATAACGTTGACAAGTTCAAGTTCGGACTCCCAAGGTTAATACTACCCCTGGACGCCAGACTGGATAAAAACCTCTTGAACATGTTCAAGAATAATAGTGTACAGAGGTAAAATTTTTGTAAGCATTTGAGAAATCCAAAATGACGCAAAATCTCTGAATGCTGCATTTTATTTTTTGCAACGCACTTACTGTGCATTCGTAGCTACTATACACAAAGAACAAAAATCTTGACTAAAAGTCCATAAATCTGACTTCAGGGTGGTAGTAAACTGGACAATTCCAGTAACTCCTTTTTATATCGTCCCAAACGTTCAAATCTTCTACCTTGACGTCTTGATATGTAACTGCCAATCCGTAATCTGCCAAGTCTATTTCGACCAACTTTTTGTAGACCTCGTAAATCACTTCACGGTCAGCACCAAGTCCATTGAAGAAGGAGAACACACCATGGGGTTTCAATAAACCCACTACCAAATCGAACAAGTCAAGCATATCTGAGTAATGCTCTGAATAAGTATCGTAGTAGATACCGTTAAAGAAAACTCCCTTGGATAACAACCCAGGTAAGTTGTCCTGCCATCTACCCTCAAGAATGACCACGTTCGGCTTCTCATACCAACCATCTTCTTTAAGCTTCTTTAGAACATCGGGGTGTGCTTCACAAATATAATGCTTCTCAGGGCTCTTAGCTTGGATCATCGTATCTATTATACCCATTCCGAAGCCAATATTCAATACAACTATGCTTCCTTTGTCTTCATCCTCATCAACACCTTTGAATAAAGAATCACAGCCAAGCTGCATCAAATTATCTTCCCACGACATCATGACACCATCTTTATTACTGGTGACCAATGCGCCATCTCTGTACTGAAGCTTGGTGTTAAGGTAAGTACCCTGATCTTCTGCAGGATCGAGAGCAGGCACTTCAGTGTCTACTAATGCTTTCTCTGAAGCTTCTGCGTTCAGCTCCCCTGTATTCACCAACTCCGGAACTTCTTCACTTACGTCATTCTGAGCATCTTCATCAACCTCCTCCTCACCCTCTTCTACTTCGATGAACTCAATGTTATCGTTGACTTTCCTCAAAAGCAACTCGGCTCTTACCCCTGCATCCACGACCTGGTGATATATCGGCGTATTCTTCAAACCTCTTTTGATCAAAATGCAACCTGGTGTATCATTACTGATATCGGTAAAAGACCATCCAGCACCATATTCGAATAAGATAGTGACCATTTCATTGATAACTTTCATCTCAACCTCGGTAGTATCTTCAGGAATATGCTGGCATATGATATGTAATGGGGTGGTATTAGTTTCAGGTGTTTGGTCTATACCATTTGTGTAATTGTATGCTTCTTCAATCGTATAAGTGGCAGGAATCCCACTTCTCAATAATTCCTTCAACTTTGTAACAGCACTTTCATCTATAGGTCTTTGTGCAAACTTGCACAAATCGTGTAAGTCAGACATTCTAAAGGTAGATTCGATACCAATTTTCCAAATCGAGATGAGATGCGAAATGCCTATAATTTGAAGGTAGTATCGAGACCTTCAAGCTCCCTCGCTGATAGCTCTATAGTATCATTGGTTGTTCAAGAAGCTTTGGGGAAAAGCCTATAACAACGAGTTAGAAATTCGGTAGAATCGAACAACACTAAATAGAAAAAAGAAGGGATGTTGTAGGATATAAAGAGAATCAAGAATGCAAATTTTGCAACTAAAATAAAGTACTACTCAAAATGTGTTAACGAATTGTTGAATAATCCAAGCCTTAAATAGCAGTTAATATGCCACCAGTAGAGAATGAGTTCCTCATTTATGTGTTTCAAGTTGAGGCCAATCGGGACATTATTGAAAGAGCTTAATTAGTGGAGAAAGTTTGGTAGCAACTTGACAAAGTGAAAAAATACATACGGCTACAAAGATCAAGTACAGTCATCCAATGTGGTGGTGATGCAGGACAGGTAACTGTGTAAACTGTCGGCAGCAAGTTGGTGTGGCGGCCGTCTCTTTATTGTTTAGCAGCTGTGCCAAAAATAGAAATTCAAGCCAAAAAGGCATAAGCCTCTGCAGTGGAACTAGTAGCCACTTCTATATATCACATGTCCACCTTCTGATGGCAGAGAAGACGCACTCTTACGATATAAGCTGCCATACGTTTGAAAAGGCTCGGATAATTCAGAACAGAGCAGTGACTAAACGGAATTAAGCTTAGAGTTTTCAAATAATTGCCCTTCTGGATACTTGATGGATGATCTTAACGGCAATACCCCAATGCACTTTACAATAGTATACGGCATCTATTGACGATACTAACATAACAATAGAAGAAAACAGCATCCGATGATGGTTGACGTGTTATGTGCGTCGTGTGGTGATTCGAGAGGTTGCTCATCAGGTGATTTTTTTCCTTACGGTGAAAAATAAACTTTGTTTTAGTGGATGCAAAATTTTAAACCGCAAACAAATCATACGATTAAGCTAGTGGAAAACCGTTCTTGACATACATTTTTTTAGTACCGTAAGCGGAACAGTTAAAACGTATATTCGTTTCCCTCAGTAATAACCCTAAATCCTCCGGCATGCACCCGGTTTTTTAAGTGCCCTTAACTAATCTTCTGAGTCGGAAATTGATCAATAAGAAGTCAGGAATATTAGTTATTTCTCTTTCTTGTTTTCATCTCAAGTAAATTATTTTCTATAACCCATAGGCATCCAATTTTAGCCATTCGTATTAAATCAAAGTGCTGCATTGTGTAAGTTAACCCCACATTATGTCTTTCAAAATAAACGATTACAACGCTTTTTTGTCATCGTTAGTTGAAAGAGAAAGAGACGCATCAGGAACATCACCAACTGGAGTGGTGTTCAATGACCAACAGGCAGGTGAAGAGAAGTTCCCCATGGACTTCGACTTCTACATCCAACAGAGAGATAAGCAGAACATGAATAGTGAAGGTAACGATGCTTCAAATCAAGCAAGAGTGTCGGATATCAGTAGCCGGGATATACCCAACGCTGGAATTAGCTCCCACAATAATTCTGTATCCATGTCAGTCTCCCCCACCTCCAATGAAATTATGGGGAGGGATAAAGACAACGAAATAATAGATAATTTGATCAACCAGGATCAACTTTATACGGCTGACATGAGATCTGGGTATTTAGGTAACTACAACAATAAGTTTACCAACCAATTCCCCCCGGATAAAAGCAACACATACATCAAACAAGAGTCTTCTGATGATGATGTACTTTCTCCAGATCTAGACTTGCCCGATACATTCTATCATAATTTCGACAATATTAATAATATCAACCATCCGTTATCTGGTTCCATGGAACAGAGAGGAGGATACAGTGGTGCAGCTTTGAACAAGGCTAGGTCCACACTGGACACTTTGAGTTCAAGCTCAAGAGCATATTCTTTACCTTCCAAAGACAAGAAACATCACGCCATTAAGATGGCACCACTGCCACATCATCAAGATCAAAACTTCGGGTCTCCACAGCTGCTGGTAAGCAAACTGTATCTTGACGAGAAGCCCAAAAAGGGAGCTCTGGATACAGATGAGAACAAACCCTTCCGACCCAGAATGAAATCATCCCATAATGTGATTGAACAACGGTACAGGAACAAAATCAATGACAAATTCACAGCATTACAAGACTCCGTCCCAACATTGAGGATTGCAGCCAAAAGAAAACAGAAACAAGAAGACACAATGGAAGACGACCCCATCGACCCAGAACATTACGAACTTTCTGATAGTGAGAATGACGACTTGGAAGGTCTAGAGCCGGCCCGTAAGCTAAACAAGGGAATTATATTGAGCAAGTCTATCGAGTACATCAAATTCCTTGAGCTAAAAAACGGCAGGATGAGAGAACAACGTAAACAACTTCTTGAGAAGGCGAAGCTATTGGGGCTCCAGGTGGATGAGTTCCAGTTATGATCAAAATTTATGAAAAAGAGAAAAAGTTCAACCCTCCATTTTCTTTTATACTTTATGTACGGGTCCCTGAAAAATGTTTATACTACTGTTAAATAAACTAAATTATTTCCAGTATTTCGCTGTATACGTTTGGTTGTAAAATATCAGTAAACTAAGCCGCCCATTACATAATAGAGACCCATAGACCAAGCCGTATGTTGATGAGCCGTTGTCTCTCTTATAATTATCGTCTCATAATATTATAATCACCTCATTCCTTACTGGTCGTTTGGCAGACCAAATTATCGCGTTTGATTATACGATGGCGGAGTATAAAAACTAGGAACGATCGTTAACGAGCAAAAAAAAAAAAATAACTTCATAACTTTTGAATACAAGTTTCGTATCATTATATTGATCTGGTAGCTATTGCAAGACAATACAAACGTGACTATTCAACAGCAGAAGATTCACAGCATGTCTTTTTTGAACGAACAGTTGGAGACTTTTAACGTGCTCGCCACGAAGTATCTCAATGAGTTCTTAGGTTTGAGTAGTGGATACAAGTTATCCATTATTTTATTAATCCCATTCATTTATAATTTATTATGGCAGTTATACTGTTCCTTGAGACGTGATAGAGTTCCTTTAGTTTTCCATTGGATTCCTTGGTTTGGAAGTGCTGCCGTTTATGGTATGCAACCATACGATTTTTTCGAAAACTGCAGACAGAAATATGGGGATGTATTCGCCTTTGTTTTGTTAGGTAAGGTCATGACTGTTTACTTGGGACCAAAGGGCCATGAATTCGTCTTCAATGCCAAAGCCGGTGATGTCTCTGCTGAAGAAGCCTACAAACATTTAACCACTCCTGTCTTTGGAAAAGGTGTTATTTACGATTGTCCAAATTCCAGATTGATGGAACAAAAGAAGTTTGCAAAGGTTGCTTTGACTACTGATGCTTTCAGAAGTTATGTCCCAAAAATCAGAGAAGAAGTGTTTGGTTACTTCAAAGAACACTTCCAATTAAACAAAAAATCGGACCAAATCAATGTTTTGAAAACCCAACCTGAAATTACTATCTTTACTGCTTCCAGATGTCTTTGTGGTGATGAAATGAGAAAGAAGTTCGATGCTTCCTTTGCCCAGTTGTACTCCGATTTAGACAAAGGATTCACTCCAATCAACTTCGTGTTCCCAAACTTGCCTTTACCTAGTTACCACAGAAGAGATGCAGCTCAAAGAAAAATCAGTGCAACATACATGGCTTTGATTAACAAGAGAAGAAGTACAGGTGATGTCGATCCAAGCAGGGATTTGATCGATTCTTTGATGGTCAACTCCACATACAAGGATGGGTACAAGATGACGGATCAAGAAGTTGCTAATTTGTTGATCGGTGTATTGATGGGTGGTCAACACACTAGTGCTTCCACTTCTTCTTGGTTCTTATTGCACTTGGGTGACAAAACTGACATACAAGAACAATTGTATGAAGAATTAATGGCTGTATTGAACGAAAAAGGTGGTGACATCAACGATTTGACTTACGAAGATTTGAGTAAATTAACCTTACACAACGACGTCATCAAAGAAACCTTGAGAATGCATTCTCCATTACACTCCATTTTCAGAAAATGTACCAAGCCAATTAGAGTTCCTGGTACCAAATACGTTGTTCCTAAAGGACACCACGTTCTTGTGAGTCCCGGTTATGCCATGACTAGTAGCAGATACTTTACTAATGCCGATGACTTTGATCCAAGCAGATGGGCCAAGGCTGTCTCTACCAACCAAGAAGAAACTACCGTTGACTACGGTTTTGGTGCCATTTCTAAAGGTGTGGCATCTCCTTACTTGCCTTTCGGTGGAGGAAGACACAGATGTATCGGTGAACAGTTTGCTTATGTTCAATTAGGAACGATTTTGGCCACTTACGTGTACAACTTCAAGTGGAAATTGGCAGACAAGTTGCCTGGTATTGACTGGCAATCTATGGTTACTTTGCCAATCGAGCATGATTCCAACATTGTATGGGAAAAGAGAGACACCTTTTGCTTATAAACAAGAGGTGATCAGACATGACAGCTATTTGCGTATGCTTTTGCGAGATAATGGACACATTCTGAATCTCTGAAATTTATAGAAAGGAATACATACAGATTGTTCAGTGTACTACTCCGGATCACTTCTAAGGCGCTGTATACAGCTAAAATCTCTAGTTCTCAAAATTTGGCCGTAAACGGTCGAAAATCGAACTATGCCGGAGCGATCGATTTTTTGTCTCGATGATTCATATTTTTTTCTTTTGTTTGTCCACATAAAATCTACCGGTGCAATAAAGTCACATCATGTCTGGTGGATTCAAAATCAAGGTTCCGGCATCTTCTGCCAATATCGGTCCAGGTTTCGATGTTTTGGGTATAGGTTTGAACTTATATTTGGAGATTGAGGTGAAAATTGACGAAACTGTGGATACTTCTGCTGACACCTACAACGGAAAGTTAAGTTACGAAGGTGATGGAGCAGCTAATGTGCCTTTGGAAACCGGAAAGAACCTTGTAACACAAACAGCCTTATACGTGTTAAGGTGTAATGGAATAAACAAGTTTCCTTTGGGGACTCACATACACGTGAAAAATCCTATTCCATTAGGTAGAGGTCTTGGGTCTTCAGGTGCCGCTATTGTAGGAGGAGTAATGTTGGGGAACGAAATAGGAAAACTTGGATTTGACAAAGTCCGAATGTTGGACTACTGTTTGTTAATAGAAAGGCATCCAGACAATATAGCAGCAGCCATGTTAGGAGGATTTGTGGGGTCATATTTGAACGAGTTAAAGGAAGAAGAAATGGCAGCCAAGTCTGTCCCCTTGGAATACATATTACCCAAAGCCACCACAGACGTCAGTAAGGTGGTATCAACCGCACCTCCCAAAGACATTGGAGAATATCTTCAATACCAGTGGAACAATAAGATCAAATGCATATCAATTATTCCTCAATTTGAAGTGAAAACTGACGACGCTAGAGCCGTTTTGCCTGAAAAATACGAAAAGGCAGACATTATCTTCAACTTGCAAAGATTAGCCATTTTGACCAACTCTTTGGGACAAGATCCTCCAAACAAGAAATTGATCTACAATTCCATGAAAGACAAGATACATCAACCTTACAGAGCCAAATTGATTCCAGGATTGGTGGACGTCTTAGACACCATAAGCCCTGAGAACAACGAAGGTGTCTGTGGGATTTGCTTATCAGGAGCAGGACCTACCATATTATGTTTGGCCACAGAAAACTATGAAGAGATTGCCAACGTTATCATTGAAATTTTCAAGAAGAATAATGTTGTTTGTGACTGGAAATTATTGGACTTAGCATACGAGGGTGCTACTGTGGAATCCATATAATTGTTGGATCTCTAGAAAATTTCACCAATGTTGTGCCATAAGTCAAGAAACATTAAAGTAGAGTTATTTACAATAGATTTACGAAAAGTTCAGCCACATTGCAGGTGCATTTGTAGACCCTTTCTTGTTCTCTTTTTATTGTGCACCGCGCTGAGAACCTCCAATAAAATTGATTGAAAAAGTGAAGCCTATTAGTGGTAGACTCATACGAATTACTCACAGAAAATGGTTCAAACTGATGCTAGTACCGTTGACTTGCTGTCCCAGATAATAACTCAAGACCTTCTTGAGCGCTCCAGCAGTCAGCCCATTTATTTATCTTCCATTGAGGTCGCAGGAGGTGAAACGTTTTCCAGCGATTTCTTCAAGAAACTCTTGTATCCATTGATGGAAACCAGTGACTTCACCCTCGGCAAATTGGTAGAGAACATTGGCCAGAGTTACGACAGATTGCAAAATACCGAAGTTTTTAGCGATATTTCAGTCGGTTTAGCTGCTGATTATGCTCATGTGGTGCCCAGCAATGTTAAATCTTACAACAGCAGCGGCGATAAGATCATTCCAACTAAAGTGAAATTCGATTTGAAGCCTATCCACTTGAACATTGCTGAATACCACTTACACTTGGACAATGACAATCCATTGAACCTCAAACTTAACTACTTGAACAACAATTTCAACTCAAACGCAGAATTAGTTAAAGTAGGCGTGGACTACAACCCTTATAAGCCAAGCCAGCATTTGATCACTAACGGGAAATTAGTTGCTAACTTGAACGATCCAAAGTTCAAGTTCCTAGTTGATTTTTGCAACACGAACCAAAACAATCAGATTTGGCAGCAGTGCAGTGAAAAGGCCATTGGTGGTTTGATTGGTCTTCAATATAACAACAGCGAAAAGAACCTTAAAGTTTCGTCGGGATTGGCTTTGTCGAAGAGAACTTTGCATGATATCAGCGATAATGCAAGTGAGGATGTCAAGTCGTTCGGCGGTGATTTTTTGAAGTCATCAATTGTCAACGACTTGACATACGCCAACTTGTCGTACTTGAACAACACCACTAAAAATTTCCCAATAAAAGGTTACAAAGCCCAACTTTCAAATGAGATAAGCAGTAACCAAGAGTTCACCAAGAGTGAAAGTTCGGGGTATTTTCTTAAGTCGGCCATTTCCACAGTCTTTTACAAATCATTCTGGTCAAATTTTGTGACCCTTAACGTGGCAAGTGATGCTGGACTTATTTTCAACCCAGATAAGGAACCCATTCACGTTTCCGACAGATTCTACTTAGGTGGAAGTCAATCTTTCAAAGGGTTTGCCAAGAACTCGATTAATCCAGTAGGAGCTAATCAATTTTACAAAGTGGACGGGTCGCTTCTTTTCAGGCTACCAAGATTCTTATACTCTCCACCTTTGGTGAGCAAGAATGAGGCCAACCCCTTAAGATTATATGTTAACGGTATTGGTGGAAATGTTTCGGATGATATACTCAATGACCAGAAACTTAGTACTTCCGTCGGTTTTGGTATCAAGTACTTCAACGAATGGGCCAATTTCGATATAGGGTACTACGCAAGCAAGAGGTTCAATGATACTAAGTTCGGAATTAAAGATGGGCTTCAATTCTCCCTTTCTATCGGAGGGTTCAAGAACTAGGGAATGAAATTTCAATTTTTTGCAGTTTTTCAAAGTAACAAAACAATCGACTCATAAACGACATTAGCAATGGTTTATGCCTTGCATTAGCCTTGCACAAAAAAAAGCAGAAAACCTCCGTTGGTCTATATGGCGGGGAATGAAAGTTGTGTCATATATAGATTTCTAGATATACACCCGTACGCAAGCCTTATTCATAAAATGCTAATAATAGCCATTTTTCTTTTGCTCCCATTGTAAGCATTACGTTAAATTTCATAATACGCATTTTGTGATCCATATCAAAATTTTGGCACGCCTGGACTTTTCAAGGTTAACACCAAGATTTTTGACCAATATCAGACATTTGAGGTCACTTATCTGATTTTGAACAGTCTTTGAGCACCTTTATCTCATAACATAGTTATTTTTGGTTTCCTGGGTATTTACAAACGAATGTCTTTAGATAATGTCTAGTTTACCCGAGAATGAAGTGATCAATAAGACTCTTCTTACTATTCACAAGTACAAAAGTCTTGCACATTTGCAACAAGCTGTTGTGGACAGTGAATACACACCACTGAACCCCAAATTTCTTAGATCGCTTCTTTGGAAGGCCACATATATTACCGAGAGTTTGAACATTAAACTATGGCAGTCCAAGCTAAACGACAGCAGGCGAGTCTATCATGAAATGATAAAGAGAAAAGACACCAACATACCGTGGTATGAGTTGGAGATGGACAATCCGTACTTCCAGACAGTTGAGCTAAGTAGGAATTCTAGCTTAAGAAGGAAGAAATCTACGACCAGAGGTCCTAATATCAGAAAGGCAAAATTGACGAGAGTCCTGGTGACTAGTGACGACCCATTGAACGAACCAACAGACACAGAGAAAGCACAAAGAGGCTTGCTGAGGCTAAACATAAGGGAAGATGACGATACAGAGATTTTAAAGAACATCATACTTGACATTGATAGGCTCTTTCCTGGAGAAGAGTATTTCAACAATCATACCTACAAAAGACAATTGATAGAAGTTCTTTACGTATGGGTCAAGTGCAATCCACAAGTAGGATATAAGCAGGGATTCCACGAAATCTTGGGGTTGATCTTCAGGTGCGTTCAGAAGGAGTCTATTGCTATCCCGAATACGAATTCCTTCTCAACTGAGGACTTACAGATTTTGAATTTGTACGATATAAATTATTTGTCCCATGATTTGTTCACTTTATTCAACAAGTTCATGGTCAACAGCGGGATTATATCTACATATTACGAGAATGAAGCTGTTCTATTGAAGTCAATTGAAACGTTCAACAAGTATTTAATGAAAGTGGACCAGTTGATTCACTACAATTTGATCTTCAAGCTTAAGTTAGAAAGTCAGTTGTGGTGCATCAGGTATTTCAGGTTGGTATTACTACGGGAGTTGGGTAATGATCTCTCTGTTGTTGAACAGCTTTGGGATAAGATCATTACTATTGAGAGCAATAGGGTGCCTACTTTCATTAACTTCTTAGTCATTGTCATGTTGATCAATGTCAAACCTGATTTGATCATCTGTGACTTCAGCGAGTCTTTGAGCTTGCTATTGCATTACCCTCAAAAGTTCAATAAGAACCCAACAGCCTTTATTCATAACCTTTTCAATGACGCATTCAAGTTACTTGGCGTCAAGGACAACGATTTAAAGTTGTATGAGTATGGAATGAAGATCAATGAAAAGCTCAATCCTGACTTGAAGGTTTCTTTGAGTTATAATGGAAGGTCTTCCGGTGAGAGTATCAGGTCAAGAACCAGTTCTCCGGGTAGAAGAGAGTCTAGTGACTCATTACCGAAGAGATCCAGTATGCAAATGCCATCAACAGGATTTGGAAACCAGTCGGTATCTCATAGGGACGAGAAAGATATAAGAGCTGAAAAGCTAGCATTTGAGAAATACCGGTTGGAGATGAGGTTGAAAAAGAAAGCACAACTGATGATTAAGCCTTGATGTGTCTGCTGAATTAAGTAGCAGCCATGTTATTGTATCAGATCGTTAGATCGAGCTTGTCCCTTAACTGGCATCAATATATAAGAACAAAGAGTGTCATTGATACAGTATAATTGAAAGCAAATAAGCCGCACCTGCAATCCTCTATACCTGAGTCTTTGTTAGCAGATCAATGAGCACCGAAAAGGGGCTCTGTAAGTATGGCTTTGAACGACTCTAATCTTCTCATTGTGCCCTGTTTGTATGTAATAAAGCAAGCATGTATCCCAAACTTTGAATCGCTGAACTGTCGTCAGTGAATATGATTGGTGTATTTCCCTTTTGGGAGCCCCAAAGATAGCACAAAAGCCCCGTTATCCTGATAAGATATGTTGTAGTGTGAATAAAACTTGCAAACCTTAAAGCTTAAATGACAACTGAGACCGACCATCTAAACACTTATCTGAATTCCACCCATCAATAAGGTTCCGAATTATAAACAGTACCGGAATACAGTGGGTATATTTCATTTGTGAACAAAGGGATTTGCGCTTTAAATGTCACAGGGCTATCAGTGAAATAATAAGGTTGCAAAATATGAAACAATTTTTAGCTCGAGATTTCAATTGATGCTTCACAAGCAACGAATATATAAAGGTCATCTTCCTCCAACAATATAGTTTTGGTATTCTTTAGTTCAGACCATAATGTTGTGCAAATACTTATTTATTATAGTGTCGTTGGCCCTTTCAGGCTTGATAGACGCTGCGTCCGTTCCAAAAGTTGGTAAAAGAGACCAAGGTTTTCTAAAAATGGACTTCAGTGTACAGGTCTTAGAAACAGACAATGACCCGGTTGCAGTCAGTAAGTTATTCCGATCAAACAGCAGTGGCACAGAAGTGATCACCTTGGGGAACAAAGGGTATTTCTACGTGGCTGAGTTGTATATGGGAAGTAACAAACAGAAAGTGGGGTTTAGCCTTGATACGGGATCGAGTGACTTGTGGACTATTGGTACGTCCAGTGGTATAAAGTCGGATCTAGGGACGTTTGATGGGTCAGACTCGACAACATACAAAAACTTGGGTACGCCTTTTGAAATCCGCTACGCCGACAAGACAAACGCAACAGGAAACTGGTCTACTGATGACGTTTCTCTTAGCACAGATGGTGTAACTCTCAAAGACTTTCAGTTTGGCGATGCTACTTCGGTTGGGGGCAGCTTACTGCATGGTGTTCTCGGAATCGGGTACCCATTGCTAGAAACTGCACCGTCTGTGTATGATAATTTCCCATTTGCATTGAAAAAAGCTGGGTACATTAACAAAGCTGCATACTCGCTCTACTTGGACTCTCAAGATGCTGATACAGGGAGTGTTTTGTTTGGAGGCATTGATAATGCCAAATATGAAGGGAAGTTACAGTCTTTCCCGATAGTTTCTGAAGACAGATTAGTCATAGCTACAAACGGCTATTCTGTTAACGGCTCAACCAGCAGCCCTTTTGACGCTATTTTGGACTCCGGATCGACTCTTTCAAGGTTGACATCTGACCGGATACAGGAAGTAGCAGATCTTCTTGGTGCCAAGTTCGATGGAAAACGGTACTATTACGACTCCATGGATGACGTGCCAGATGGTGTAGAGATCAATTTCGATGGTCTCTCTATAAAATTGCCCAAGGAAGCAATAGCAGCAGACTTGTTCGACAGCAAGACGCATGAACTCGCTAAAGAGAAAGAGTTGGCCATTACAGTGTCCGAATTCAATATCCTAGGTGACAATTTCTTAAGACAAGTGTACGCCGTGTATGATCTCGAAGGCAACACTATTCAGTTGGCACCAGCCAAGTACACCGATGACACCGATATAAGTGTTATCACATAGGTCGTAACTGGGGTCAAATCAGGCATCCTGAATATACGATTTTTATTCCTTCTCTGTATTATGCCCCCCTGGTGGACCCCGTAGAAACCGCGTTCGTAATTTTACGAGTTTAAACTAAAATGGAGAAAACGCCAACCGGCGGGAATTTCAAGATTATCAATTAATTTTTTTTTCTTTCGGTGTGCCCAATTTCAGGCTGAAGAGGAAGTATGATGCTTGTTAACAAAGTCCTCTATAAGTTGAAGAGATACGGTATTAAGCCTGTGCATGCTGTCAGTGGGTTGGTGATCCTTTTATTTCTTTATTTATCCCCGTCTTTTTTCAGCGGGCATCGAGCTCCCAAGATCAACTCCCCATATGAACCTTACACAATAAAGGCAATTGATTCTTATTCAAGCTCTGTTTTAAATTCAGTTGACCCTTCAAATCCTGGGCCGGTGGATTTCAATTGGAACCAGTTCATGGATCTCCTGACATTCTTCAAAAAGAATGAAAATATCTTGAAGGGAATGGACTGTAATGCTTTTGGTGAAAGACTTGGAAAAAGTGAAACCACAAGGTTCCATTGTTCCAACTTCCCAGAGAACAAGGAAGCCCCACTTTCCTTGATGGAGAATATGAACTTGTACATGACTGACATTGACAGGAAATTATCGGGTAAGTTGCACTTAGCTAATGTGCTACCCAACCCAAGTAAATTGATCTACTTGTTCCACGACAATAAAGTTCAGATTGACGTTAACCCCGAACCAAAAGACTTGCGAATCACCAGCACTGACTTGAAGAAGGCAGCAGAACCTTTCACTAAGTACGAACAGCCTCTCAACAAAGTGTACAAAGCTAAGCACTTGAACTACGACGATTTCCACTACAGGAAAACGGTCAACACTTACGAAAGTGGGAAAGTAAAGGAGTTGAATGAGAAATATAAAGACACTAAGAGGGCCAGAAAGTACTACAGTGAAGCCTATTTACTTGAGAAACAGGTTCTTTTCACTGTGGACTGGAGATTTTTCAACAGTACCAATGTGCTTGATGAAGAGTCTGCCATAAGAGACGATAGGGCTACGAAGTTGATTAGAACATGGTTGAATTTCTGTGAAAAGTATGATATCACTTCGTGGGTTTCCAATCATAATCTTGTTGGGTGGCACTTTAACGGGCACCACTTGCCTTTCGAAATGAATATGGACTTCCAGATCCAGATCAAGGACTTGTTGAAAATTGTAGATTTGAATTTAAACCAGTCGATCATTTTTGACTACAGTGATTTGGATAAGGGGATTAAGTCAGAGGTGTTCCTTGATATATCTCCTTATTTCAAATTGAGAGACAGGAACAACAAAGAAAACTTGGTCGATATCCGGTTGATTGACATAGAAACTGGATACATGTTGGATATCGTTGCGTTGACATCTTTCCAGTACGAGAAATTGAACAACTTCAAAGATAAGCTAGTGTTCCAAAGTTTCAGCGAGAAGGACGTTCCACGTCTTGAAAAGTACCTCAAAAGATACGAGAACAATAAGGACACTTTACTCAACAACAAGAACCTTGAAATATTCGACTTCAAGGACTTTGAAACGCTTGTACCTATTGTGTTTGAGAATAGAGTCACTTACTTACCCAAAGAGTTTATGAAGGTTATCACTGACAACCAATTCGAACCTTTCAAATCTACCAGGGGGTACGAGAGATTCAGAGACTCAATTGGCTTATGGGTTTCCACACAAGACTGCCCATTGACGCCATTTTCTAGCGGGACCACGCCCGAAGAAGACATGAAGTGTGTCTCAGATGTACCAAAAGTGAAAAGGAAGTACAATGCCTTAAAGAAATCTATTAAATTCCACGAAAATTTCATGGATGCTTTCAACAAAGCAGATGACATTGCTGCCCTTGAATTGAAGCCGGAAGACCTCAGTGGGTTTGATTTTGGTCTTTATTGAACGGTTAGTTAGAGAATAGTAAACAAGCAGAAAATGAAAAAAAAAGTTACTTGACTCTGAAATTGACCTCTTCCAACTCTTTCCATAGGAGTCAAAAAAAATCCTCTCACTAAATAAAACCAGGTGGTTTCCCTCAAGGAAAAAAGCAACAGATTTAACCCCAAACTATCTTTCCACTATGTTTAGATTAGCATCTTTAGCTCGTTTAAGAACGGCCAGCAAGCCAATCAGTACCTTCGTCAGAATGAATTCTGTCAACCACAAGATAAACTCCGAATCTTTCGTTTTCAAATATTTACAAGAAGGCCCTAAAGCTGTTAAATTCACAGGCGAACACGAATGGTTAGCCGTTCACAACGACGACACTGGATTTTTGGGAATTACCAAGTATGCCAGTGAAGCTTTAGGTGATGCCACATACATCGAATTACCCGAAGTTGGTGACAAATTTGACGTTGGTGAATCAATTGGTAGTGTTGAGAGTGTGAAAAGTGCCAGTGAAATTTACTTGCCAGTGAAAGGAGAAGTTATAGCTGTTAACGATGTGTTGCAAAGTAACCCACAGTTGATTAACGAGGACCCAATGGGAGAGGGTTGGATCATCCAAGTGAAATTGGAAGATCCTTCTCTTGAAGGCTTAAGCTTGTTATCGGAGGAAGAGTACGAAAGCTCATTAAATGAAGCTTGAGAAAGTCGCTAAAATATATTGAACAAAATATATTATATGACGATATATAGATACGTATTCATATATTTATATTCATACTGATGGGCCGTTTACATGATCATACAATTTGTTTTTTCTTTCTTTTCTGTGTTTCAATTTATTAAAGGAAGTGACAACTGGGATGTGAAGCGAACGAGGGTGCACCAATTAAGCTTGAACATGTAAAACGCCAGGACATACAACACAAACAAACAGAAATTGGGGTGCCTAGAAGCTAGTCACATCCCCGGTTCTGTTCCATTCTCCCACCATTGCAATTGCACCATATCTAACTGAAGTGCACAGCAATGGGTACAATAATCACCACCAACACGATAATCACACCCAAGATTAAACACATTCTCATCTTCATATCTTTCCACCACATGTCTTTTCTGACTCTGTTGGCACCTCTTCTGAATCCTTGGGCACTGATAGCCAAATTATCGGTCTTGTTTTCAATAGAATCTAACCTTTCACCTCTTTCGGCCACTTTATTGATGTTATCTCTCATGATCCCAACAGTATCATCAATTTGTGCTTGGATGGCAGCAGTCCTGGAGTTGGACTGATCACCAGTAGTCTGGTTAGGAATATATGGGTCATATGGCACGGAAGAAGACATTGTATGCGTTAAAGTGCTGGTATTAATAGAAATAGTATTGTGTTTTTTTCCCTTGATTTCCACAAAAGAGTGCGCACCTGAATGATCCAGGCGACTGTATCGTTAACTGAAGAGTACCCCAAAATCCTAAATGGGAAGAGTGAGAGTAGTACATTAACTACAGAAGGAAAGAACGGATGTGATGCAAACAAGCCACTGCCTGTTTCAAAAACCGCTACAGATATTCTCTATACAGTAAGTCTATTTTTGGTTGAGAATAATGAAAATTTCGTGACAGTACAATCAGCCAAAAAACCTCTGATCTCCGCCTACTTTTCCACCTCTCTCAACAGGAACCCTGCAATTTGCTACCAAAAGAAAGCCAAATCAACGCGCGCCCGTCCGTTTTCATGGCAAATTGAGAAACTATACCTCTGGTAACCGGATTCGACCCTCGCGAGGTTTTTACCCGTTTTGACGACGGAAATTTTTCACCTTTGGTTCGTCCAACGAAAAATATAAATTTTTCTTTTTACTTTCCCTTCTTTTCTTCAGAGGATATTTGTTAAATTCCAAATTTCATAGATAATCTTATAAGTATTATAAATCATGGACGGTGGTATGTACATAAGCTGAGTATTTGATGGATTGATTTGCCTCGTACTTGTTCAAGAACCAAATTGCCACGTCAATTCTTCAGGGTGTGGGTGAAAGTTTTCCAGATACCGAGTTAGTTCGATCTGTTTCACAATGTTACAAATGTCCAGATTCAAGCTTGATTGAGTTTAATCAATCACGGGGACCAGAAAATTGCACAACTACGACCTGATGATTGATGGTTTGGCGACTGAAACAACCTTTATCATTTCAATTGATGTGTCCTACGGGCTATTTGTGCTGGGTGGGTTGTTTGAGATAAACGAGATTTGTTGTTCTCAGTGATATAGGGGCGTGTCGACGTAATTTTTTTTGTTTTTTTGCCCATAGCGCGCCCTTGGTGTGACCTTTAAGGGGGTGCCGAGTTATCGCTGGGTCGACGTCCAATCAGCCTGCCCGTTAGCCAGCCATCACGGCAGTTGTTTTTTTTAATTTTTTGGTGTTTGGTTCAGTGGGCTAATCCTAATCCTATCATTGTGGGTTTTAACATGTACTAACATAGCATATAGAAGACGTAGCTGCTTTAGTTATTGACAATGGTTCTGGTATGTGTAAGGCCGGTTACGCCGGGGATGATGCTCCAAGAGCTGTGTTCCCATCCATTGTCGGTAGACCAAGACATCAAGGTATCATGGTTGGTTTAGGTCAAAAGGACTGTTACGTCGGTGACGAAGCCCAATCTAAAAGAGGTGTTTTGACCTTAAGATACCCAATTGAACACGGTATCGTTAACAACTGGGATGATATGGAAAAAATCTGGCACCACACTTTCTACAACGAATTGAGAGTTGCTCCAGAAGAACACCCAGTTTTGTTGACCGAAGCTCCAAAGAATCCAAAATCTAACAGAGAAAAAATGACCCAAATCATGTTTGAAACTTTCAACGTTCCAGCTTTCTACGTTTCTATTCAAGCTATCTTATCCTTATACGCCAGTGGTAGAACCACCGGTATTGTTTTGGATTCCGGTGATGGTGTTACTCACGTTGTTCCAATCTACTCTGGTTTCGCTTTACCTCACGGTATCTTGAGAGTCGATTTGGCTGGTAGAGATTTGACTAACCACTTAATGTCTATCTTGTCTGAAAGAGGTTACTCCTTCTCTACTACTGCTGAAAGAGAAATCGTTAGAGACATTAAAGAAAAATTATGTTACGTTGCTTTAGATTTCGAACAAGAAATGCAAATTTCTTCTCAATCTTCTGCTATCGAAAAATCTTACGAATTACCAGATGGTAGAGTTATCACCATTGGTAACGAAAGATTCAGAGCTGCTGAAGCTTTGTTCAGACCAAGTGACTTAGGTTTAGAAGCTGCTGGTATTGACCAAACCACCTACAACTCCATCATGAAGTGTGATGTCGATGTTAGAAGAGAATTATACGGTAACATCGTCATGTCTGGTGGTACTACTATGTTCCCAGGTATTGCTGAAAGAATGCAAAAGGAAATCACCGCTTTGGCTCCATCTTCTATGAAGGTCAAGATCATTGCTCCTCCAGAAAGAAAGTACTCTGTCTGGATTGGTGGTTCTATCTTATCTTCTTTGTCCACTTTCCAACAAATGTGGATCTCAAAACAAGAATACGACGAATCTGGACCATCTATTGTCCACTTGAAATGTTTCTAAGCCTATTTTATAGGTATGTACTTCTATTGTTGGATTCTTTGTTTATCCTTCCAATAAAAGTTTTAGATTCGTTTTGATTTACTCGTTATATTCTTGTTCTCTTTTGTTTCTTATAAAGTATATGGATCCCCCTAATTGTGCTTTTTTTAAATCTTTTTGAATTAAGATTCTTTGTGGATTTTAGTTTATTCTTTGTACTAAATAAAGATAAAAAAGTTTGTTCTACAATACTCTATACCTCTAGTATGGTAACCCTGGTTTTTGCCCTTTTAATACTCCTATAACGCAATCTGAAGCGTACCTTGCTACAACGTTATCATCGTGTAACATCTCAAAACTTTCTGTAGCATCTTTACCTGCAAAATTCAAAATGGAATCTGCACCACCAGGGTGTGAAGGCAAAAACGAAGTAAGGTTCAAAACAAGGTTTTTCACAATACACCAGCAATCATCTGGTTTGTTATGAGCGGCCACTTCTTCAGCCGTATACTCTTTAAGAGCTTTTTTTTTTGCTTTAGAATCTTTTTGGCTAGAATCCTTAGGCTCAGGAGTTTTCTTTGCGGTTTTGTTTCCCGAGGAAGTCTGTGTATTGGATTTCACCTTACCGTCGTCGTTGTTCGACCCTTCTTGCTCATCTCCCCAAGATACACTGAGTTTATTTTGAGCCGGGTCAAGGTGCAAGTGAATCAGCTGTAATCTAGTAAGCGCAGTAGACTGTGAGCCATTGCCTGTGTTGGCTTCGGTGGCCGACAGATTAGACAACTGTTTGAGCAAAAGGCTAGAAGCTTGGTCTGCTGCTAACCTTCCAAATACAACGCAGGCAAGAAGACTCGATCCACCCAATCTGTTATGACCATGTACTCCACCTGCAACTTCCCCACAAGCGTACAAACCTTTGAAAACTGATGAGCCAGACACTACTTCTGCCCTATCGTTGATCTTGATACCACCCATGGTGAAATGTAAGACCCTAGTCACAAAAGAGACGTAGTACAGTGCTTTTGGATCGAAACTCACTGGCCCATTGGGGAAGTACTTCTTACCAAAGCGATCTGGTTTGGACTCATCATGGGTATTGTATTCCTCAAACTCTTTTACAATGACACTGGGGTCAATTCCCATGTCTTTGATGAGCTCTTCGCCTGTTATCTTACGCATTAAGTTCCGCTGTTGATAATGCTTGACATGGAAGGTTAACTTGGACGCCATTTGTTCGGTCAAGATCAAACGGATAGGGCCGTTTCCGTTATTGAACACTTTTTCCATCTCACCACTAACGTAGTCTCTAGTGCCCAATTCGTTCACAAACCTTTCTCCCTTGCCATTGAGCATAATTCCACCTTCTCCCCGTAAAGCTTCAGCTCCCAAGAACAAAAATCTGGGCTGTTTGACACCGTTAATGACGTCTTTGTTGTCGTAATCAATCAACCCAGTAGGATGAACCTGTACTTTATCAAGGTCAATTCCTTGGGCTTTATTCTTCATCATGATTTTCTGTCCGTCACCAGTTGCATGTTCTCCATTGGTGGAAGGTAAGTTGAAAATGTCTGGTCTATACTTTCTAAGAAGCGAATTTTTTGTGAAATCTGCAGCATACCCTCCCGTTGCCATTATAACTATTCCCTGAAGTTCAGATTTCTCTTTGGTTTTCAAGTCCTTATACTTCACCCCCTTTACCTCTTCATTGTCCACAATCAAATCAAGGACTTGACAGTGTTTCTTGATCTCCACTCTTTCCGGCTCTTCCTCACTCAAGTTTTCCAACTTCTCCAACAACTTGTAGGTAATTGCCATTCCTGGAAACTTATTGTCGTTACCTCTGTGGGTACGTGGCTGAGAATGTCCACCAAGACGAGTCACTACTGTCAAGTCGAGCTTGAAGACTTCTTGTAACCAATGAATTGCATCACTCGACTGGTAAGTCAAAACTTTAATTAGGTCTGGATTTGCCTGCTCTTTGGCACTGGCCAAAGTGTCCTGATAAAACTGATCAACAGAATCTTTTATGTTCAAGTTTATTTGTGGCCTACTCAAACTGCCGTTTATACCACTAGTGGCCTTTCCGCTATTACCACTCAAAAAGCCCTGCTTATCGAGCAAAATGACATTGGAACCTCTAAGATAGCATTCATGTGCGGCGGAAAGTCCCGCAAGACCTCCACCAACAACTATAATGGGATTTGATGGCGACATGGTAATTGAGCTAAAAAATCCTTGTACCTGTCAAAGTATACGGGGCTCGCTTGATTATTTATATTTGCTACAATTGGACTGATTTTTTTTTGCGGGGAGGACCCTTATGCAGTAGCCGGGTACTTGATCCAAAATCCGAGAGGTCGAAACTTTTTGACCGAAAACTGGTTCCGGAGTTTTGACTACGGCAAAGGTTAACTTTGCAACACGGCAGCCCCCACTAGCCAATTGTGTATCGGTTAATTCATGCATATATATTATTACAATATTAGTGTGATATGTACTGGAAAACATAACTGATATCATCGAAGTGCGATTCATTCTTCAACAACTCGTCATGGTTGTTCTGAAGATCGTCGTGGTTCAAATGGTTCCATGTCGTGGCATCCCCGTACAACATGGCAGGTGCCTGCTGTGCTTGCTTTCCGTTCACACATCTCTCACAGTTGTAAGTATCGTGAGTATTACAAACAGTATTCTCCTCAAAGAGGAATAATTGCCGCAAATTGTCAGCACTAAACAACCTCTCCACGTCTTCTTTCTCATCCACAACACAAGATGATAAACTCATCTTCATACTTTGCCGCTGGAAGATCTTTTCCTCGATGGTACCGGTACTAATAAACCTGTAGATGAAACAATCCTTCTTTTGTCCATCTCTCCAAACTCTGGCCAATGCCTGCTGGTCAGAAGCAGGATTCCAATCTGGGTCGATTAACACCAACCTATTTGCTCCGATCAAGTTAATACCACACCCACCAGCTTTGGAACTCAAAAGAAAAATAAACTCTTTACCTTCAGGGTCATTGAACCTATCCACAAATTTTTGACGTTTGTTTATGTTCATTGTACCATCTAGTCTTATGGCTCCATACTTCTTGTGCCTGCACATTCTCTCAATCAAATCAAGAGTCTGTGTGTAGTTTGATATAAGCACAATCTTGTCATTGGTCTCACGGTGAAGTTTAAGCAAGAACCTTTCCAAGATCCCAAATTTACCACTGAGCCATGTTTGCACTTCTCTGGCCTTATAATCGTAATCTTCTGGGAGAAGCTTACTGCACCCATCAAGATCATCGGGTAAATTGAGTAGATTGGGGTGGTTGCAAAGCTTCTTCAACATACCAATAGCTTTAAGCGGCTGACTACCTACACCCTTAAGTAACTTCTTAATTTCGGGAGATGTGATGAAATGCTGATATAAAGACTTTTGCAAAGGCAGTAGATTGACAAAAATAACATGTTCGTATTTGATTGGAAGGTATTTCGACAAGATATCATTAGTTCTTCTGATAATGAATTTGGAGACCATCGTGGTCAATTCTCCAAGTTTCTGGTCCCCGATTTGCCTTTCCTTGTCACTAGCATCAGCATCTCTACCTCTCAAGATTGCGTTTTCATAATTCTTCTTGAAATCAAGTCTCGTACCCAAGTAGTTAGGATTAGAAAAGTTCAACAACGAGAAGTACTCAGATAAATCATTTTGAATGGGCGTACCACTCAATATAACCCTCCTCTCGCATCTCAATTCGTTTAAGGAGTTGAAAGTCAAAGAGTCCCCATTCTTAAGTCTATGCCCTTCATCCGCCAACATAAGGCCAACCTCAGTCCCTGAAAGTTTGTCAACGTGTCTTCTCAACGTCTCATAACTGATAATCAAGACAGGTCTGACGATATTTCTTCCACTAGCTACACTCCACTGACGTAAACTGTCTCCAATCTCAGAGTTCTTAACACTCTTACCGTCAATGGCTAGTGGGGTAAGCACTCCTTCACCCAACCACTTTATGATCTCATTGGCCCAGTTCCTCACCAACGAGGAAGGGCACACTATAATACACTTGGAAATGGTCTTTTTGCCTCTGGGTCCCTGCTTAAGCAACGTCCACATTAATGCAATACACTGTAGGGTTTTCCCCAAACCCATTTCGTCTGCCATGATACACCCTTTGGCTTTAGGGTCGATCAATCCTGCAGTACATCGATACAAGAACTTCACACCTTCAACTTGATGGGGCCGAAGAATCTTTGCTAGTTTCGGATCAATGACCACAGGAACATTAGGGTATTTTGTGGCATCATCTTTGTATTTAGAGATTCCCAAGATCTCTGCTAACGATTTGTGTACTTTCCTTCTCTTCTGTGGTGGTTCATTCTCTTTATCTTCAGCAGCAGGCGAGTTCTCTTTGGAGTCTTCCGAAGGCTCACCTTCTGGCTTGACGTCTTCTAGTCCCGGAATTATATCGACGGTAGGATCATATAGCACTATAGCAAACTCACTCAAAGGATCGTGCAAGGGCTTTGGTGGTATGAATATTTTGGGCTTGGTGCCTAAAGGTGGAGGTGGAATATTCATTAGTTTGGTTTTGTCTTGGAAAGGCACAGAGAAATGAGTCTTTAATTTAGACTCAGGATCAGCACCTTTACGTGCAACCTGTCTGGGGTTCAAGGCTCCTTTTCTCTTTGCAGCAACAGAGTCAGCGTCAAGAACCATGTTCTCAGTGTCTGTGGCATAATTCACTTGTTTTCTAGTGGATCTGACCGTGTTGTTTTCACGTGTTTTGAACGGGACTTTGAATGGCTTAGAGAGCCTTTCTGCGCTATCTTTAACGGGTTTTGGTCTCTGGTCTTTCGGCACACCAGCTCCAGACCCCATGGGCGTCGTGAACTCCTTCAAGAGCTTCCTATTCCCTGTTAACTTGACAGCCATTACCAGTTTGTTGTGTTTACAATTTGATTAGTAAATATTAAGAAGCGCGATTTTGCAATCTTAGATCAGTGACAGCAAAAGGATCATTCTACATTTTGCAATTCCATCACCGCATTTAACAAATGGATGAAATCATCACTAAGGCCTCTAATCAGGCCATGTCTTTCGCGATAAGGTCTGGTATATCTTTGGCTTCTGGTTTTGCCATCAAGACAGTTTCAAAGTTGATGGAAACTGACAAAGTTCCAGTACAGGAGAAGGCACAAATCACAGAAAAGATTTCAAGGATTAAGCTAAGTATTAACGTGGTAAATCCTGCTATAGAATTGATTCGGAGTGTTAATGCACAGTTCAACTCTTTGAATGGGTGCAATGAGATCATCGACCAGCTTACTGGGCAGTTTAAGGAATTCGATGAACTTCTCCTCAAAGAACCCAATGGGCTGATGATCAAACAGTTGAACCAAAAGCTCGACTCTTTGATCAGCACAATAGACAGAACCATCCCATTGCTTAATTTGTGTATTTCTTCAAGCAATTTAATCAACAAGAACTTGAATCTGGTCAGTATAAGCAAATTGATAGAAGCAACAAGTTATATCACTAAAGATCTGTCTTCCACTATTGGTCCATCGTTTGACCTCAAGTACTTTTCTATGTTTTACAATGAAAATAACCCAGAGAGTCCCATCATATGGAAGGAGAACTTTGCCCGAAGTGAAGTCTGCATAACCACAGGAGGATCTTATGATTACACTTTGACCGTCACTGAGAACTTCGATGATGGTCGTTACCATGAAGGTGAACCCCAGGTGGCGTCCATCAAACTCCTGGAGGTGCAAAAGCTTTTCTTCACCAAGTCAGGTCAATTGTTGAAACTTGATGAAAATTCGCCGGTGTTCATCGTGAAATCCAACGATAAGTATGTGGCATTTGGCAATGAGGTGGAAGGAGACGATGATACCGATGAAGAAAGCAGCAGTGACGAGAGCACAGCAGAAGATGAGGAAACAAAGAAACCAGAACAAAACAAGGATAAATCCCAGAAAGTCACTAGTAAGTCTTTGTCTTTGTTGGAGTATTTGATAAGGTTATTAGTCCTTCAAACCCATGAGCGTAAGCCTATATCTTTGATACCTGATGAGAAGATTTTAATGTACTTGAATAACGAAATACCCCAACGCCAGGACCACGACTTGACATCCAATATCAAAAGGTTGGAAAACCTCAAGATCTAATAGAGCAACGAATACGATTAACTAAGTCCTTAAATTATGAATCGGATACAAAAAAATATATATATCGTACAAACCCTAACGCCCTTTTTGAAAAACACAGCTTTCACCTTTACCTATATGCCAACTCTTGATTCTCGTTCCAAAACAGTTGCTGAATATCTTCGTCCAGCACATATACCTCATTACTCTCCATGATGTTACCAAAAGGAAACTTTTGGTTCGCCATATTAGACTTTGGGTTAGCTAGATGGCCAGTAATATTCAAATTTAGATTCGAGTATGAATGATTATTACTGTTGCTTGAAGGTGGATATGCCGATGATTCAAGTTTGGAGTCGATAATGTCAAGTTTGGAATCAAATCTGTTATCTGGTTTGGATTCATTGGAGACAGTGGAGTTTAACGATAATACAGAAGAAGGCCTATTCTTGAAGGAATGTGACCTCGTGAAAGATGTGCTATTGGGTGCGGAGGAGTTGTTTGTAGCTTGATCGGAAAAATATGCATCAAGCGAAGGATCTGCCACAGGAATGCCACTATCACCACTGGAAGCAAGATTATTACCAGACATGTTCGAACTTGTAGCAAAAGAACTGGTGTCCCCCTTAGATGATATAAATTTCCCTGTGTTCCCATTGCTGATAGATCCAGGGGTTGATTTGGAGTCCGCTGAATCATTACCATTCAACTCCTGGAGTTCTGAGAATTCCTTAAAATCAGAGAACTCATCCAGATTTATGGGATCAGCTGCTGGTTGTGAAATTGGTTCTGGAGCCACCGAAGACTCCACCGAGTCGGGGATACTACTCAAAGGCATATTCTCATTGTCAAAACTCTGCGTTCCAATCAATGGGAACAAAGGAAAGTCCAAACTCTGCTTCATCTCTGGAAAATCTACTGAGATGTCGTCGTTTCTGGTGTTTAACATTTCGAACAAGTCGCTGCTAAAATCAAGCTTGTCGTCAGGTACTCCAAAACTCACACCTGCTGCGTCAACAGCTACATTCCTTTTAGATTTATGATGCGATTTGCCTTCTAGTTCAGGGCTAAACTCTTTCCCATCTTTGGGGTCCTTTGAGATTAACTTGGAATCCTTCTTCTTGGACTTATCCAAAGCTTTCATCTTATGGTTCTGATAACATGTACAACCATTGGGATTCTTGTAACAGTTAGACGAATGGTTGGTCTTTTTTCCACATGTGCAATTTATATGCAAGGACTTAAGCTTACGTTGGTCCCTACAGTGTTGACACTGAGAAGCAGGTCTCCCCTTTGGTTTGATTTTAGTTAAAGGCTGATCAGTGTGAGTACATGTGGTCACTCTATGACCTCTGATACACCTTTCGCATGCATACTTTACCCCGTTAATTAGCACCATCCTCTAAGATTATTATAGACTGAATAGCTTTAATGAAATGACCAAATGGGACACTGCCCAATAATATGATTTAAGAAATATTATCGTCAAGACAACTATGACGAAACACCGATGATGGATACTGTTTCACACCACTTTGTGAGACTTGGAGAGTTAAGCCAAAATAAATGAAAGGTGTGGGAAAGTGATGAACTAGCGGGTCAAATTAGCTTTATAACACCAAACACAGGGGCACCAATGTAAAGCACCACAAGAAACGCAGCTGAACTAACCTTAGACAGAACCGAAAAGGCAGTAATGATTGTCTATATTGAAAATGTGTTCCTGGAACTTAGGACTTTTGCACAGTTATTGATATTGTATTTTCTCAAAAATAAAAAAGAAATGAATTATATTCTGAATTGTTATAATGATCAATTTGGTCAATTCTGTCTTTAAAGTTTGAGAAGGAGAAAATTTTTAACTCGGACGTACGTGTGTATACCAATTAATTTAGAACTGCAAACCAATTTTTAGACACTAGTATGTCACTGCGCTAACAAAAAAATGTGCTATAACTCAAGGGAAAAAGAAATTAGAGACATAAAATTTTAGAATCAAAACAAGCGGCTGCAATGGATTAAATAGAAATTAGCAAACCTAAACAAGGTTTGCCTTCAAACTTCGATTCCTAAGAGAAAATTCCACCTGAAATCGTGGCCTGAGTTTCTAGAAGCTGCTGCAAAAAAAAACTTGACCAGAACCGTTCTAGGGACCGGTCCCGGATGGTTAAATCCCTCGCTTATTGCAAATTTCCAGTTTTTGACATCAGCAACCTTACACCGGAAAACCTTAAGCCTTGCGCGCAGATTACACCGGATACTCGGTAGGACTGACGTTATCGCATTTAAGCACAAAAAAAAAGGTCGTGTGCGGGCAGACCCTAACCCCACATCTGACTGGTAAGGATTTGATTGAACATCGAGGTAATTGGATAATCGTGATTTTGACAGTTTCTTTATAAACTGTGAACCCCCTTTTTTATCTTTATAGCGTATATTAGCTATTCTATATTGGCAATTGCATCATTTCCTCACTGGGAAACTTAGCTACGCACATATCGCAACATGAAGATCCAGTACTCCGAGGTATCCAAGCATAATACCAAGAACGATTGCTGGGTGATTATCCACAATAAAGCTTACGACGTTACCGATTTTTTACCTGAGCACCCTGGTGGTGCAGGTATCATTTTGAAGTATGCAGGCAAGGATGCCACCAAGGCATTTGATCCTATTCATCCCTCCGACACTTTGACCAAATATCTACCCAAAGAGTGCTTCAAAGGGGAGATTGATCTTTCCAGTAAGCCCAAGCCCAAGAAAAAACTTCCTAGAGAAGAGGAGGCACCAAGGGAAGTTGAGAGAAAGACTGTCCAGCCTGACGAGTCGGCACAGGCCGTCAAGGATCACCAGAGTAGTTCCTCAAATACTGCTGCAGGTGAAGACCCTGACGTTGTAGACGAGTTTGACGTCGAGTATGATGAACAAGAGGATAAAAAAGCCATTGACTTCCCCATCCCTGTTGGACTTTCCACCTCTGCTGCTTCTGCTGGGGAAGAGGAAGATGACGAGTTTGATGATGACCCTGACGATCCACCTGACGAATATGAGTTGACCAGAAGAAAGTACCTCAAAGCTAAGCCTGATTTGTCACAGGTGTACAACTTGAGTGACTTTGAGTTTGTGGCAAGGCACACCATGGAAAAAGTGGCTTGGGCGTACTATTCAAGTGGATGTGATGATGAGATTACTATGAGGGCCAACCATTTGGCTTACCACCACTTTTTTTTCAAACCTAGGATCTTGGTCGATGTTTCTACCATTGACTTGTCTACCACCATGTTGGGCACTAAAGTGGATGCTCCTTTCTATATTACTGCTACAGCTTTGGGGAAATTGGGGCACCCAGATGGTGAGAAAGTGTTGACTAGGTCGGCTGCTAGACAGAATATCATCCAAATGATTCCTACGTTAGCATCGTGCTCTTTTGACGAAATCGTGGATGAGGCCACTGATGAGCAAACCCAGTGGTTACAGTTGTATGTGAATGCAGATAAGGAAATAACTAAGAAGATTGTTCAGCATGCTGAAGCTCGGGGCATAAAGGGGCTCTTTATAACTGTGGATGCTCCTCAATTGGGGAGACGTGAAAAGGATATGCGATCGAAGGATTTCGAAGATCTTAGTCATGTCCAAGGTGAAGGAGATGATGCAGACAAGTCTCAAGGTGCAGCTAGGGCTATTTCTTCTTTCATTGATACGTCCTTGTCTTGGAAGGATATCAAGTTTTTCAGATCCATCACCAAGATGCCTATCATCTTAAAGGGAATACAAACAGTTGAAGACAGCTTGAAAGCTATCGAACACGGTATCGATGGCATAGTCTTGAGTAATCATGGTGGTAGGCAATTAGAGTTCAGTAGACCACCTATTGATGTTTTGGCAGAGTTGCACCCAATCTTGAAAGAAAAGAAGTTACTTGATAAGCTTGAAATCTTCATCGACGGTGGTGTTAGAAGAGCCACTGACATTTTGAAAGCCATCTGTCTTGGGGCCAAAGGTGTCGGAATAGGTAGGCCCTTCTTGTATGCCATGTCTACGTATGGTGATGATGGTGTATTCAAAGCCATTCAAATTTTGAAAGACGAAATGGTAATGAACATGAGACTTTTGGGAGTTTCCTCCATCGACCAGTTAGATGATTCGTTCATTGATACCAGATTCCAAAACAGGTATATTCCTGGAGATAAGCTCTTTGATTCTGTTTACCAAGGACTTGAGCCACCTCCATTCAAGTTGTAGAGTGAAAAACTAGCTAACATTAGGTGCGTGTTAAAAATATATGCAATATGTGTAATACCTGAAACAAAATGCCATGAGCCAATTGTTGTTTCAAAGTTGATCTATTGTTGTGGATATCGTCAAATTTTATCAGCGTGTCTATGCATTCTTTTGAGTATACAAAAAAAGAAAAACAAATAGAACTTGTCTATGTTACGTATAGAGAAAAAAAAAGGTAGTGTTCTGCACAAATCAGTTTCCACGCGTCGAACGAGAAAATTTTTATGGCGAACTGTGAGATCAAAAAACTCAAAACAACAACACATACACATCCTTGTAAACACTTTTAAGAACCCAATTTTTACCATCCATTGGCAGGCTAAAAACAGGTTTTCAAAAGTATTATATCCCCAGATACCATATCTTATCACGTACCAGTGTACTACACGTCTGATTCGGAACGCGAGTTGAACAAAGTACTATTTATTGCGTCAGGAGTACGGTACATAATACAGGACTGTGACAATGGTTCTCGCTTATGATGTAGGGACCAAGTGTTGGTACCCAGATGACAAATTAGGATGGATTGGTGTGACGGTCAAGTCCATCACCCCCAAGAATGACAAGCATGAAGTCGAGCTTAGTAGTGATAGTAATCCGGAGGAGGCTTTTACTGTTGTTTCCGATTCCTTGACTGAGGAGAACTCCAAGTTTCCTTTAAGAAACCCTCCTATCTTAGAGGCTTCAGAAGATTTGACCTCCTTGTCTTACCTTAATGAGCCAGCGGTGTTACATGCGATTAAGGTGAGATATAGTCAATTAAATATTTATACTTACTCGGGAATCGTCTTAATCGCTACTAATCCTTTCCAGAGAATCGACTCCCTTTACAGTCAAGATATCATACAAGCATACAATGGGAAAACCAGAGGTGAATTAGATCCACATTTGTTTGCCATTGCTGAAGATGCCTACAAATGTATGAAACGTGACGAGAAGAATCAAACAATTGTTGTTAGTGGTGAGTCAGGTGCCGGTAAAACGGTTAGTGCCAAATACATTATGAGATATTTTGCTTCTGTGGAAAGTGATGTTGAGAAAGCTGCCGAACAAAATGATAGCTCGTCGGTTACCGATGCTTCTGCCGTACCTGGAACTGCGTCCCATCACCATGACATGAGTCAGGTCGAGAAACAAATCTTGGCTACGAATCCAATTATGGAAGCTTTTGGTAATGCTAAGACAACTAGAAATGATAACTCTTCTCGGTTCGGTAAGTACTTGGAAATTCTTTTCGATAAGTCAACTTCCATTATTGGTGCTAGAATCAGAACTTACTTGTTGGAAAGAAGTAGATTGGTTTTCCAACCAAAGAATGAAAGAAATTATCATATATTCTACCAGTTATTGGCCGGTTTGAGTGAAGATGATAAATTGAAATTGAACTTGTCGTCCCCTGATGATTATAACTACACTAGTCAAGGTGACGCTTCTCATCTAGAAGGGACCGATGACAAAAAAGAGTTTGGTATCACCAGAGAGGCTTTAAGCTTGATTGGAATTGATGATGCTAAACAATTCGAGATCTTTAAACTCTTGGCTGCTTTATTACACATTGGTAATATTGAAATCTCACCATCAAGAAACGATGCACACTTATCAGCTGACGAACCCAACTTGGTGAAGGCATGTGATTTGTTGGGAATAGATGCCGGAAACTTCAGTAAATGGTGTGTTAAGAAGCAAATCACTACCAGGTCCGAGAAAATCACTTCGAACTTGAACTACAAGCAGGCATTAGTTGCTAGAGACTCGTTCGCTAAATACATCTATTCTGCACTTTTTGATTGGTTGGTGGATTATATCAATAGCGACTTGTGTCCTCCTGAAATCATTGACAACATCAAGTCATTTATTGGTGTCTTGGATATCTACGGGTTTGAACACTTTGAGAAGAATTCGTTTGAACAGTTCTGTATCAACTATGCTAATGAAAAATTACAGCAAGAATTCAATCAACATGTCTTCAAGTTGGAACAAGAAGAATATATCAAGGAAGAGATTGAGTGGTCTTTCATTGATTTTTCAGACAATCAACCATGTATCAATTTGATTGAAAACAAATTGGGTATCTTATCATTGTTAGATGAAGAATCAAGATTGCCAGCTGGGTCTGATCAATCCTTAATCGAAAAAATGTACCAAACCTTGAACAAAGAGCCAACTAATAAAGTCTTCAAGAAACCAAGATTTGGTCAGTCGAAATTCATTGTTAGTCACTATGCGTTAGATGTTGCGTATGATATTGATGGTTTCCTTGAAAAGAATAGAGACACAGTGGGTGAAGGTCACTTGGAAGTTTTGAAAAACAGTGAAAATGAGTTGTTGAAAGACGTGTTGGACATCATCGAAAAGAATGCATTGCAGTTGAGCAGTAGTACAAATGGTACAAACGGTACTACTTCGATGGCTAAGAAATCTATTTCCAACAAAAAGCCAACTTTGGGTTCCATTTTCAAAAACTCATTGATTGAGTTGATGAAGACTATCAACTCTACTAATGTCCACTACATTAGATGTATCAAGCCTAACGAGTTGAAAAAGGCGTGGGAATTCGATTCTTTGATGGTATTATCGCAGTTGAGAGCTTGTGGTGTGTTAGAGACCATTCGTATATCTTGTGCTGGTTTCCCAAGTCGTTGGACATATGTTGAGTTTGCAGACAGATATCATATCTTAGTCCCATCTAGTGACTGGATCAAGGTGATGAGTGGTGAGACTACGAAAGATTCAGTTAGTGAATTGTGCTCTCAGATCTTGAACAGCAATTTGCCTGACAAATCCAAATATCAATTAGGTAATACTAAGATCTTCTTCAAGGCTGGGATGTTAGCTCAGTTTGAAAAGCTTAGATCAGATAAGTTATTCAGCTCGGCCGTCATGATACAAAAGAATATCAAGAGACATTTGCAACAAAGGAAGTATCAAGAAATCAGAACAAGTACAATCAGCATCCAATCATTGATCAGAGGCTACATCACAAGATTAAAGGCTAAGCAGGAAAGAGAAACTAAAGCTGCTATCATGATACAAACCGTGATCAGAGGTTACCAAGCAAGAAAATTGATTAACCAATCGTTACAAAGCATCATCGTGTTACAGAAGTCTTGGAGAGGCTACAAAGCTAGACAAAACCTCTTAGAACTCAGGACAGAGAAATCCGCTGTTGTGTTACAGAAATCTTGGAGGGGTTTACAAGTTCGTAGAGACTTCACCAAGAAGCAGAAGTCGGCTGTCTTGATTCAATCATTGATTAGAAGAAAATTGGCAGGTAAAGAATTGCAGGCTTTGAGAATAGAGGCCAAATCTGCAAATCACTTGAAAGAGGTTTCATACAAATTGGAAAACAAGGTCGTGGAATTGACACAATCTTTGACTTCTAAGATTCAGGATAACAAAAACTTGATGGCGGAGATCACCAACTTGAAAAACCTTTTGGAGCACTCTTCCAAGTCGCAAGAAGCTTTGAAGTCCAAGGAATTGGAATTCAACTCGAAATTCGATAAGCAGGATGAACAACACCAAGCAGAGATTGTGAAACTTAATGAAGAATTGGGACAAATAAGAAGTGACTACTCCTTGGCTGAACGTAAGATTGAGGAATTGACTAAAGAACAGACCAATTTGAAACAAGAGGTCGCTAAGAATTTGGAAGATCTTCAAAAAGCCAAAGATGATTTGTTGAAGCGTGACACTATTGAAAGCGACTTGAAGAGCCATATCGATCAATTGAAGAATGAATTATCTATCTTACAAAATCAACAAATCAACTTGCCACAATTGAATGCGGCCAAGAACAGAAGCATCAACACCAAGCGTCATAGCAGTATCGTCAATGGTACCAACTACGATTCTAATGGTTCTGCTAGACCGGTGTCTGTTATTGCTGTAAGCAACGAACAAGAGACCAACATTGATGACATAAATGATGAGCTATTCAGACTTTTGAGGAACTCCAGGCAATTACATCGTGAAGTGGTAGAAGGTCTACTCAAGAATCTCAAGATTCCACCAGCAAGTGTTGCATCTGATTTCACAAGAAAGGAAATCTTGTTCCCAGCAAGAATCATTATCATTATTTTGAGTGATATGTGGAGATTAGGTTTGACTAAAGAAAGTGAAGAATTCTTAGGTGAAGTCTTGGCCACAATACAGGTGATTGTTTCTAACTTGAAGGGTGAAGAGGTTATCGCCAATGGTGCTTTTTGGTTAAGTAACACTCACGAGTTGTACTCATTTGTATCTTACGCTCAACAAACTATTTTGTCCAATGATACTCTCAGCTATGAAATGAGTGAAGAAGAGTTCGAAGAATATCTTAAACTTATTGCTGTGGTAAAGGAAGACTTTGAAAGCTTGAGCTACAATATTTACAACATGTGGATGAAGAAAATGGAGAAAGATTTGGAAAAGAAAGCTGTGGCTGCTGTCGTGTTATCTCAGTCATTACCTGGTTATATGGCCCCAGAAAGTTCTCCATTCTTGTCTAAAGTGTTCCCCCAAGCCAACCCATATAAGATGGACGACATTTTGACCTTTTTCAACTCCGTATACTGGTCCATGAAGTCTTACTTTATTGAACACGAGGTGATGAATGAGGTTATCATTGAATTGTTAAGGTTCATTGATGCCTTGTGTTTCAATGACTTGATTATGAGAAGAAACTTTTTATCTTGGAAGAGAGGTTTGCAATTGAACTACAACCTTACCCGATTAGAAGAGTGGTGCAAGGGCCACGAAATACAGGAGGCTTCCGGTTACTTGTGTCACTTGTTTCAAGCTGCTAAGTTATTGCAAATCAAGAAGAATACACCAGAAGATATCGAAATTATCTACGAAATTTGTTACGCTTTGAAACCAAATCAAATTCAGAAATTAATCAGTCAATACTTTGTTGCTGACTACGAGACTCCTATATCGCCAGAGGTTTTACAAGCTGTGGCTGACAGAGTGAAGACCACTGATGCAAGTCAAGATTTGTTTGAAGTCGTTAGTACAGATGGTTATTTCAATGATCCATTCAGAACGGTGAGCTTACGACCATTCTCAAGAGTTGAAGCTTATGTTCCTGCATGGTTAACCTTGCCTGTTATTAGACGGATTGTGGAATTAGTGGCAAAGAATGCAACTGTTCAAGAAGTGATGGTGGATAAAGAGTGATTGTTTTAATATAAATTTTATTAGATACACAGTTCAAATGAACATATATGTAATTAAGCATACTCGTCCAATGCACGTAAATAAAAACTCTCGTATATAAAACGGTTGCTTCAATGGTTATGGGTATGGTTGTGGCTATGGTTATCGCCATGGGTATGACTATGACTGTGACCACATTCAACTGCTTCGCTTTTTTCACCCACTTCCTCGGGAGTTTTTGTCTTCAACTGTAAAGCATGTACTTTGTCGACTTCAATCTCCTCTTTAAGTAATCCGTAGATCATTCTATGTCTCGTTGGTTGGTTTTTACCCTTAAACTGGTCACTGATTATCTCAATCCGAAAGTGACTTTCGACCTTGTTATCAGCTGTGAGCATACTTTGGTGATGGGAATGTTTATGAGAGTCATTGTAAATTGTTAACCTTAAAGGTTCTAACGACAACAACTTGTTTATTATCTTGTGTTCGACAGGTCCGTCCACGGCAGATTTAGTTATGGTAGTATTCATGATACTAAACGTAGAAAAACCCCTTCTGAACATGAGTAATGGCCAGATATTTTTTGTTTTACATTTAATCGCGATGGCAGTCTAATGGGCTTCTCCAAATTAAACGTATTTATTCATAAACGCCTTAGATTTAGGCTATGCTACTAAGTGATTATCTAACGTACTTCCTTCTACCGTTCTTCTCTAACTTTTGCTGTCTCTTACTCTTCTCGGGTTTTTCCTGTGCCACTGTAGCTACTGGAGCAGGTTGACTTTTGGGAAGAAATGCCTTTATGAACCCAGAAAGCTTGAAAATAGCAAAACCTGGGATTACCAAGAAGAGGTACCACACTTTTAAAGTTCCAAATATAATGGTGAGTAAATCTAAGACCCAAGAAAAGTAGATGATATCAAACATGTACTCTGTTAAGCCTGGTTGACTCAAATCGATTCCACTGCCAACAAGCTTGTCGTATTGACTGACATTGTCATATTTGTATTTGGGCCGCCCGGATTTTTCGATAGCATATTGGCAGCCAGCTAATGGCACATTGAACAAGAGGAAGTATTTCCAACTTGATGGCCTTTTGAAGAGCAAGATAACAGTGAAGGACAAAGCCAACACTGCAGCACTGATGGTGTGCAATTGGAATAGTTTCTGTGCATTAGCTGCGGCTATTTTCTTTATACTGGAAGATGCCATAATGTGTAACGTTGAATACTAAGACCTTTACTCCAAAGGTCACAATACTATAAAAGGTATCAAAAACGTTATTGCTCTTCAAATTATGTGAAGTACTTTTTTCTATCGAGATTTTACTTGCGAAAGCAGACCACAGTGTGTAGAATTGTTCGCGGTGGGCGCAAATGTACTAAGCTGGACTCAAGGTTGAGAGCAGGACAACGAAAGCTCGTAAAACACAAAATGTTCGTTCACTCAATATCATTCTGTAACGGCTGGATAGCAGCAGACCAGTAGGTGCAAAAGATGTGTTACGGTGCCTAAAGTTGACCCAATTTTGCTCAGTTTAAATGTACATACATGTAGTTTAACGTACTGAAAATATTCAGAGATTAGCAGAAAGTATCAAAAAGAATATTGCTCTCTTAAAACTATATAAAGTACCTTTTTTCTATCGAGATTTAGCTTGCGTTGAAACTGAAAAACGTTCCAAGACAGACAACACATTGTGCTTCAATGCCGCGTACGTTGGTTGAAAACCTGCCAAAAAAGGAACTGACGCTAAAGTCTGTTGAACCTTGAGATCATACTGATTCAACATCTGTTTGGTGAACACACTGTTGTCGTATCTCAACTTCAAAAACACTGACACAATGCCTAAGGTCACAATATGAAGCACGACAAAAGTGAATTGGCTGAAAAACTTGAAAATGAGCAATGGACACGCTAAAACAAGACTAATGACAATAAATATTTCACTATTAGCGGCCATCATTAAGGCATACTGATTGAAATTGGTGCTGAAATTGTTGATCCGGTTGTTTACCGCATGTTGAGTTGATAAGTTAAGTGGCAAGTATTGCAACAAATTATTCTGGAAGTAGTTCAAGAAATGAAAAAAGGAATAGATAGTGAATGAATATAAAGCACCAGTGACCTTTCCTAACTTGAAGCTGACGAGGTAAAACCAAACGGACAAGAACAAGTACTGGAGATTCTCGTCATGGGAAAAAGTTCTCAATGTGATATTCTTGAAAGATGATTTGCTTTTGAAATGAATCTGTTTCACCACAATGATATATGTTATTATGATATTGATGAGACAAAACCGATAGTATTTCAACAGCGAGGAAAACACTGACTCTATAACGCTAAGAACGAAACAAGCGAGGGTGAAGAAATGACCCAAGAACCAGTAAAATTGTTGAGTCTTTCCTAATACAACTAACTGCTTCCAGAAAGATTTATTGAGTTGACTATTAGGTTTTGGTGGCATTTGTCTTTCGTGCTGAATGAAAGGGGTGCTATGTGATCCTTGTTTTTTGGTGAACTCTTGAGTGCTTGTGTCTTAGAAGATCTGTGGATGAAAGTAGCAGAAATTGGGAAGTCTATATGAAAAATCGTACTTTGCGGATATGATACAAATTAAGAAATGAAGATATAGGAGTAAAAGATCGTTTGGAACCCAAACGAAGCCTATGTGGCCTCAAAATATTGGGCCGCGCACTACTAAGTTTATCAGATACAACACTATGGTCGTCGTACATGCTGATACTGAACCTTCAGTGAACTCGATAGAATTCCAAAGATCACTGTTAAACTGATTGTATTGTGATTCTTTCACTTGCACGCTATAGCAGGCACTTAGTTTCTCTCACGTTCTTTCTTTGAACTCTTGGTCACGTTTTACTCCAAGTGGCGTCGTGCACTTCCCTGGCTTCAAAATCTATCACGAATATGGAAACTGCGCAACCTTGAACCTGAAATAAGCCTTCCTCTTCTGTTACTGAAACAAAAAAGTTACAGTTTTAACAACATAGACGGCTCGTACCATGGACTTCATGTTCTTTCTTATTGGTTTGAAAGAGTTTAACAAGCCACTTAAAGATGTGGGACAGATTCAGTGCTATTGCGGCAATTGTCACAATCAATCTGCAAGACCTATAAGAACTATCAATTGTGTGACCCTTTTCTTCATACCAGTATTACCGTTCTATTACAGCAAGAGATTAAAATGCTCAATTTGTGGTGCTTCAGGGGATATTAACTCGGAAACCATCAATCGATTGAAGTCTGGCCAACCGGTAGCTATCGGATAGCAGTAGTCAATTGAGTCAATACGTTAGATGCCAATCTGAATTAGCAACATATGACCAATACATGATCACCTGTTCTACATGAAACCGCTTCACTATGCATCGTATCATACTTTTCATCCGTTTCCTCCATACTCTATCTTTTGTCTCTGGTGGGACTCATCTTAATAATCGCTCGGTTATAACTACTACATCCCGCAATATAGGCTGCAGGTGAGACTATATATGAGTCTAAAAATGAGCTGAACTGTTACTATCAAGACTGTGGGCCGGCCTCTCCTGTGTATTGGTGCCGAATTAACCTTTTCCGGATCACCCTCCTATGCATTATCGCAGAAAATTGTCTCACTTTTTTGTGGGTGATCCCCTCCGAGTTCCGATCGGCTGACTTCACAAATTTCTATCAGTTTCCAATTTGCAGCCATAGTCGAAATATCCATTTTAGCCGTTCGGCCAGTCATGTAATTGGCTATTGTTACGTATTCTACTCTTCCAGTCTTTCCATGCTGTGTGACCCGTAAAGAACTTTTTGATGGTTCTACCGTAAATCACTCATACTGAGTAGCATGATGTTTAGTAAGCGGTGATGAATATAAATATGTCCTCTTCTACCCCTATTTTCACCCTGGTCATTACAATCAATACTAACACAAGCCTCATAGTTAGATATTTATACGTCATTCAAAATGGTATCCGTCACAAATTTAGTCATTAGAGGAAATGATGCTATCAAGGTTAATCCTCCTTCTTCCAGCATCGACATCCACTTAACAGATCATGGTTCGGATTGGCTTTGGGCAGCTTTCTCCTTGTTTTCCCTTTTTACTTTAGTTAATGCTGCTATTTTTGCTTTGACTTCCGGTAAAACTCATTCGATCAAGAAGTTTTTGACTTTGGTTCCATTGTTCACCAATGCAATTTTGGCTTACACTTATTTCACTTATGCTTCCAACTTGGGTTGGACTTCGACCCCAGTTGAATTCCACCACGTCACCACTGATGCTGAGTTAGGAGTGAGACAAATATTCTATGTCAAATATATCGGATGGTTTTTAGGTTGGCCATTTGCGTTATTGGCATTGGAAGTGGCTACCTCCAACATTGACTTAGAATACGAATCTCAAGCTGATTTATTATCCAAGTTATTTGGCTTATTCAGTGCTTTAGTTGCCAAAGTTCTTACCATTGAAATCTTTGTCTTAGGTTTATTGATCGGTTCCTTGATCAAGTCTACTTACAAGTGGGGTTATTTCACTTTTGCAGCCACCGCAGAACTTTTCGCAATCGTGTTGCTAGTTAACTCTGTATTTAAGAGTATCGTAGCTGCTAAGGCTAATAAGTTCGCTGTCGCGTTGGTGGGCCTTCAATTAGTTGTTATGGTTTTGTACCCTATTTGTTGGGGTTTGAGTGATGGTGGTAACAAAATTCAACCTGACAGTGAAGCTGTATTCTACGGTATTCTCGACGTCATTACATTCGCTTGTATTCCAACTTTCTTGACATTCCTTAACACCAAGGATATTGACGAAGGATTCTTTAGTAGGTTGTTCCACTCAAAGACAAATGAAAAGATCACCGAAACCCCAAGACCAAGCGGCGACACAGCCGTTTAGGTTCAGTTAACACGGTCCTTTCAGTTGAGTGCTTTCTTTCGTGGTTTCATGCAGTTTATTATTTCTTCTTGCTTGTGATATATGGACAATATAACCAAGATACCCTTTAATAGTAATTGATTCGATCTCAATAAATGTTTTGAAGATTTATTAAATTCACTCTATATAACTGTGCATTGTGCAGCTCAAGTAATGCGGGACTAAAAATTGATCAACCTCATAGTAACAAATCCAACAGTGATTATAACGAAATATGCTATCAAGGAACTTGGGACACCCCTGGTGATGAAGGTCCCCACATTCAAGTAGGGTTGTCCAAACTCATCGGTCATACAGATTGCTGTAACATTAGGAAACCCGGAGGTGGGTAATCCCATAGCACTGGAGCACAAAAGAGCAGTCAACATGATCAATAACCGAGGATGTGGTTCCGGTAAGGAGTTTCCGATTTCTGCGACCAAGGGCACAGTAATCAAAGCGGCGACAGTGTGGCTCACGAACGTTGCCATTATCAAGATCAATAACCCAAAAGTGACAGCGATACCAAATAATGAGAGGTCTTGAACCTGATGTTTTATACCAATAGCGATAGTTGCTAACAAGCCCGATGACGAAACAGCTTTCCCTAGAGCAGTTCCTCCCATTGCCAAAATGACAATGTTCCAAGGATAATTATTGAAATCTTCTGTGTTTAATATCCCTGGACCAAAGAAAAGGATAATGGGCAAAAGGGAGATAATACCCATTTCTCCAAAAAGACCCTGCAACTTGGATGCAACACACCAAAGGATGATGGTCCCTACCGAAACAGTAATGATATACCACTGAATCATGCTAAACTTGTCATCTACTGTCCTGATGGAAACCAACTTCGTGTTTTTGGTGCCACTGAAGGTAACTAGAAGAAAGATCCATATCAATATCAAAGAAATTATGCAAACTGGAAGAGCTATAACGAACCATTGCCCCCAGCTAGGTTGTGGCTCCATAGATTCAATGGCAATCATATTTTGTGGAGATGCTATTGGGGATGCCATTCCTCCAATATTTGATGCTAACGCAATACCTAAAATTAATGCTTTCTTGAAAGTGGAATCTTTTGGTAAAGTTCTCAAAAGCGGTTGGATTAAGGAGAAACATAAGACAGGTGCTGCAACATTGGACACCCACATAGACGCAAAAAGTGCTATTCCCATCACTGTAAGTAGCACGACGGAGGGATTGGTTCCAGCTCTACTCAAAATCTCCGTGGAAATTGATTTTGCAATATGATACTTCGAGAGTGCTGCTGCCAAGGTGAACCCTCCCAAAAGTAACAAGATAACGGAGTTCCACATGGTACTCAATATGTACTTCGAAGAAGCAACAGCATCCATGGATGAGCCATCGTCGTGCTTCAATACTCCTAATGTGATGATCAAAAGTGGAACCAAAAGTGAAGTGACAAAAAGCGGAATAGCTTCTGTTGCCCACAATAACGAGGCACAGATGACCAAAGCGAAACAGTTTTCCTGTAAGGGATCCTCGAAAATATGCACGTTGAGCAACACGACAGTAATGATGATGATGGACAAAACTTTCAATACTAGTGGGTTTTTGAAAGACAAATTGAAAGATTGTATTGCAGTTGGGACTTTCTTGGTATCCCCACTGCTGGCAGCGTAATTCTTTCTTTCCATTCCTATCATATCTCTCCATACGGTGTTACGCTCCCACACGACATGTTCTCTCAAATGAATGGATAACTCAGACCTGGCAGTCTCTATGTCCCCGTGATTACAGATGATTTGATACAACTGGATCACTGACTCTAATTTCGATTCCACATTCTGGAAGGTGGATTCTTGGAAAATGTAGCTCTTCGTTTCCAAATCTTTCATGTAATCGTCTTTGATATTTGTGTTCAATGATTTGTCAAACTTTTTCAATGCTTTCTTGAACCCTGTCTTGTTTAACTCGATAAATGACTTCAATTCTGACAAGGTAGTGTATAATCCTATGACACGCTTCCTGAGTAAGATTCTGGTTTCGCTCAACAATAAAAGCTGTGGAGGCAAATTGTCTGTGTCCCATAATCCAGGGCTTTTGGGAGATTTCAAATACTTGTCAATAGACTTAGAATGAACCATATCGATTTCCCTTGTATTGTCATCTTCCGTGTTTTCGGAAGGGTCAACGTCTTCATACACATGTTGAATCTTCCTCTGATGCGAGGCGACAGTATCGGTATTGGAGTGGTCTTGGTCGCCATTATTGCTCTGATTACTTTGATTACTATGGGAAGGATTCAAAGTGAATCCCGCAAACTCACCACTGTTCTTACGTCCGACCTCGACATCATTTTCAAAATCTTGAATGTCTTCAACCAAGCTATCAAGATTGTTCAAGATAAACCTCTCCTGACGTTTATAGAACTCATCTATTTTAGCTAATTCAGCATCCAAAGCAGCAGTAAAGACCGGGCACGGGTCTTTAGATGCAAGGAACTCATTGTTCATCAAATGACTCGACTCTTCATCTTCAACGTTGGTGTATCTCAACTGTTCCCTCTGTAACGAATATATCAATTTCTTTAGAGTCGTATAAGCAATGTACTTCGACGACCACTCTGGTACTGCATTAAACTGCAACGAGTGACTGAACTTCATCTTGGACTCTCGTTAGATCACTTGAGTAGCGCCGGGTTGAGGTGATATTGCTTTAAGGGGTTTTGGCGTTGTGAAAAACACTATCGCGAATTTCATCCGCTAGTCTCCGGCACACGCACACGCATACAGTGTCGCCTGTCCAGCCCGATACGAACTAGCGTAGCCGAAGAGTCAATTGTACGCCACACGGACACCTTCTTCCTTCATTTTCGCTTTCGTAGATAAACTTACGCCGACGTAGATCTTGTTGAAGGAGCTGAGTATTATTGTGTGGCATTACCAAATTTGCTGAACGAAGAGAACTCTTACGAAATTTGAAAGCTGATCGCCGGTGTCATCACGGAGCTTATTTCTCTATTGTTTTCGGGTGGCCTTATATAGACAACTGAAGACGTTTCTTGATTTACTTATAGTTCGCCAGATTAGTGGTGCCGTGCGCTTTACAGATCCGCAAACGTTCCCAGGAATTTCCCCGGAAATGGCGCCTCACGCCCAGGGAGGGGAGAGAGAAAAGTGTCCCTCAAAATATCTTTCAATCTCAGCATTCAGGTCAACATTTCAACGGGACTTTTATAATCGTCGTTGTGGTACTTGATAAGGACACTTAAGTTGGTTTCTTTTCATAGAAGCTATTTGATTGCCACACGTATATGAGATTGTATGGGCAAATTGTAAATTTAATCAATAACAGACCAATCGATTATACCGTTCCCCTGAACGTCCTGAGTAATCATAAACTTGATCAACGATTTTTGTCAATTTCAAGTTGCATATTTGCTGCCGGATTACTATCATATATCCTATACCCGAGTATCTTTCCTCCCAAGCAAAGTGATAAAGACATGTTCACCAAACGACCCGACAAATATACTACCGGTCTCATAAACTTGAGAAATGACTGTTTTGCTAATAGTTCTATACAAGCATATCTGTCACTTCCTGGACTCACAGAGTATCTTAACAAGTTCATTTTAGCTTACCAGGACTTTCAGAATTTCTTGGCTGACAGCCATATCGATATTGATAAAATTGAATCCATAAAAAACTCCAATCCCAAGTTCAAAAAAATTGAATCCGCTTTTAGTATTACCTTGCATAAATCGTTGGCAAAAATCCTTAAGAAATTGCAGAGCACTCAATTGACTTCCAGAACTATTTCCGTCTGGACCTTTTTACATGACTTGGAGAACATTTTCAATGCTAAGATCTCAAGGAGCCAGCATGATGCCCATGAACTCACCCAGCTTATAAACGAAACTTTGGAGAATGAGTACCTTCGGATTACAAAGAAGTACAAAAATTTAACCAACCTTTTAGCTGCCGGAGAACTCACCAGTCTATACTTCAAGAATCGGGAGGGCACAAGCGAAAACGGGATTACAGAAAAGGATTCCACAAAGAATGAAGAGCTATTGTCGAATCTTAAATTGATAGAATTCCCTGAATTCCCTTTGAATGGTTTGGTATTGACTCAGATGAATTGCCTCAACTGCAAAGGTGTTTCGAAGCCTAGCTTTCTGCAGTTCTTAATGTTGACGTTGCATACTCCTGAACTGATGTCCACTAATCTAGAATCATTATTGAATGAAAATGAAAGTGAGACGATTGATGATTACCAATGCTTAAGGTGTAGAATCAAGTTTATCATCAGCAACGAGACCTATTTATCGCTGAAGCAAGGGTCTACCCGCAACGATGATGAGAAGAGAATTATCGAACAATTAAACAAATATTACAATGACAACAAGTTCTGCATCAATGATGACTTGCCAGAAGATATTGAACAGTATATTAAGAACTATAACAGGAACAACGTTGACATTTCAAAGGTAACGTCAACCGTCCTTAGGAAAAATCTGATTTTGAAGCCTCCAAAAATTTTCGGTTTACACCTCTCTCGTTCGAGCTTCAACGGAGTGAATGTGGTCAGAAACAGCTGTCGGGTATCTTTCAGAGACCATTTAAATTTGAGTATTGGGAAGGAGTACATGGATGACTTAAAGCAGTTCCAACTAGCTGCTCAAGATGACGATTATCATTTTGCTGACAGGGCCTCAGATACCAAAATACTTACCACGGATGTCAATGATATGGAAGATGAATCCGTTCAGAGAGAAGATATTGATGAAGGTGATCGTGATGCGGTAGAGGATTCAAGCGAGGATAATCATGATGGTGACCTGGGAGGTGAAAGTGGTGATGAGAATGATGATACAGACACTGACACTGATTCAACCACCAGTATTACATCTACAGCAACATTGAAACCTAAGAATTCATCTTCCAAAAGTTCAGCCTCGTCTACTACGATCAGAACACCAGAACTTCTCAATAACTCACCGATCACGACTGATCAAACCGACGACTTATTGAGTCATTTCAAGAAATTCAAGTTCAGTGAGAATGACCTGTACAAGTACAGATTGAAAGCCATGATTCGCCACCAAGGGTCTCATACCCAAGGACACTATGAATGTTACAAAAGAAAGCCTTTATACGTCAAGGACAAAGACGGAATGATTATCAAATTGAGTCCTGAGATCTCGGATGAGGTACTTATTGAGGAGCCTGAAAGGAGCACTGAAGCGTCTACGATGTACACAAACTACAGACGTGCTTCTGCCGTCTCGTCCAATTCGTCTGAGGGTACTGCTTCTTCTCATAATGGTTCAGAGCTCAAAGAGAGATCATTCTCTTCCTCGTCAGATAAGAGCGACGTTTTATCATCTTTAAATGAAGAAAACATACCAGAGCCTCCCGGTGCTTTCCGCAGAAAGTTCAGTAATATGATGGGTAGAAGGCCCTCGGTGTTCCAGGCTGATCCTGAAGGTGTAAAGATTGAAGAAATCATTCCTTCGGGTTTGACTACTCCAGCAGAATTGGTAGTTCAAGATGTCGATGCCGGATACTTCGGAGAGGAATTGACGCAAGGTGTAAATGCTAGGTTCAACGATACCAAGAACATCAAGTTAAAGAAGATTCCAAGCCTTTTGAAAAATCCATACTGGAGAATCAGTGATTCTATCATTACGGAGGTCACAAAAGCATCTGTACTATGTGAGACTACTAGCGTATATATGTTGTATTATGAGAGAGTGGAGAAATAAGTTATAGACTACAGCCAAATATATGGATCCGCTTTTCTTCTGTGGTGTTTCTCTTTCAAGCGATTTTGAGACAAGGCATCTGTAAATCACGGTTTGCGAAAGAACACAAAAATCTTAAGTATTCGTTCTGGCTGAACAAAGATGGGATCTGACTCTTTATTTCCCGCTCCTAACTCCTTCCAAAGAGCCAGTGGTGCGTCAAGTCTGGCGTCCCTTTCTGTAGGTTCTTCGAGTGCTAGTGCAGCAGCAAGGGAAAGACAGAAAGTAGTCTTACAGCCAGGTCATTCTCCTTTAGATTGGGCTAACTTGAACTCAACCCAGAAGACCAACTTAAGAGGAGTGCAGCCAGGGACACCACCTCCGCAATATGTTAAAGTCACCAAGAATGAGTTGAAACGTCACAACAGCTTGGATGATGCCTGGACTTGCATAAATGGTAAAGTGTTCAACATCACACCTTATATCTACTTCCACCCCGGGGGACCAAAAGAAATCATGAAATGCGCAGGCAGAGATGGGACTTTGCTATTCAACAAGTATCATAGCTGGGTTAGTGTTGATAGAATGTTGAGCAACTGCTTGGTAGGCATGTACATAGAGTAACACCTTTGCTCTACCCTACACAGATTTTTAAGGGTATCTATTTATTAACTAATGTATAATGATTTACTATGTGTCACTGCTGATAACACGCTCCGGGGTGATGACACAATCAAGCTTCCAGTCATGCTCTTCTACAGGTATTTGTTCCATAAGTTGTTCCTTCAAGCCTAAGCCGACCAAATATGGTAGCTTGCCAAAGCGATCATGGTACACACTTAGGAACTCATCGTAAAATCCGGCGCCGTGTCCCAATCTGTTCATCTTCGTATCGAACCCGACAGCTGGCAACACTATCATATCCAACCCTTCCATCTCATCTAAGATACTTGGGCCCAGACGGGGCTCCAATAACTTGAATAGACCATGCGGTTTTAGAGTTAGAACATCCTCGTAGGAGTCGACCTGTATCATGTCAAGATGGTTCTTCTTCCTGTGATAATTTCCTGTGTCTATGCTTGTGAAATTGCACCGGGGGAGGTAGACAAGCTTCCCATGCTTATAACAGGTCTCGATGATTAGATTAGTCTGGATCTCTTGGGGCATGGACATAAACAACGCCACTTTTTTGCTTTGTTTGAATTTTTCAAGATTAGTTAGCCTCTCATGGACGGATATAGACTGTAGTGCAATGTTTTCATGTGTGATTGCTTCCAAGGCAGACTTTATGTGTGTCCTTACTCTTGATTTAGCTTCCTTGACGATCATCAGTGCCAAATTATGACATACACGCATTCGCATCTCGATTACAAAGAGACATAGCATAAACTATTTAATGCATATAGAGCCTTATTATTCGTTAAATGCAATCACCTTCTCGTCGAATCTAACAGACTTCCTTCTTTCCCCTTCGGTATGTGCTGGAGCTTCTAATTCGATACCATCCTCCCCAATTTCATTCTTGGCTTCATTTAACATTTTTCTTATATCTGATTTGTTATCGTGCGAGTCTGATCCTGCATTAGACTGTTTCCTGTGTTGTTCTTTGAGGTCAGCTTTACATTTATTACAGCTGCATGTGAACCCCCAATTAGCCCTAAGCTCTCTTTGCCTTTGAAGGACCGTGTGACTAGGGTTAACGTATGAAGTAGTCAATTCCTCACCAGCTTTGATGTTTCTAGCGGCAAACACTTTGATCCCATCTGGTCGGAAATTGGGAGACGTTTTCACATCAACGCTAGGATCACAGTTGTGATTCAAGTGTGAATGGACTCTGTAGATACATGAGTCCAAGTTATTGATGTTGTAGGAACCCAACATCATTAGAAATTCTTTATAGTCGATAGCCCCTTCCTTGGTCGCCTTTGGAAAAACGTTAGAGAACTTTTGGTATCCCTCCTTCCACAAGTTTTCCTGTTGCTCTTGCACAAATAATGCCCCGCCCCCAAAACTATCAAACGACCCTGCGGAAGAATCTAGAGCCTTATACCTGATATCCTGACTCACTCTTGCCATCGACTGAAAGTAATCCTGTTTTTCACCCGATTTGTCTTCTAATATATGTGCCTGGATCAAGGAGATAGCAAAAAGTGCATTCCATTGCTCTTTGATGCAGTAGTCTTCCAATTCCAAATACCCCTGCGAATTAACAGACTTTTGGCTTCCTTTCAAATGCTTCAAAGTGGAGTGGAAATTCCCATCAGCTTTCTTGCACGCAATGGAGCACCACAATTCTGGACATCCTGTGCAGTCTAAGCCTTTGAGGACAGACGTACCGGATGAACTTCTTGCGTTCGTAAGAAGCTTCCCGCAATACGTACACGCCTTACCATGTTTGATCAACTTCAAGTTTGCAAGCGGAGGAATGAAGAAATATGGTTTTTCCTCCCAAATTAATTCACCCTTGTTGACTGCTGACTTCGCATATAAGCCTTTTCCCCTTTTCGTCGTCATTATCACCTTGACATTTTTAGGTAATTCTAAGTTGGGATCTTCTAAAGAGGTAATTTCACTTGCATAGTTGTACTGACTGGCCGAACTAGCCAATCCAAACTTTTTAAGGAGCGTCTTGACTCTTTTATCAGATAAAGTCCAGTTTGGGTGCCTTGATTTGATGAGAGCATGAAGTTTTGAGGCTCCCCAAGATTCTGTATTCGAGTCCTCTTTCCAGATTGCAATTACGTCGTCAACTACTTGCCTTTCGTGTGGTATCACTGGTTTGGACGCCTCTTCTTCTGGAGCGTCATTTATAGAAATGACCTCAATCTGCTTGTGTATTGTTTCAGGCATATGATCCTCTTTTGTACCGTATTTCGTGTTGGACTGAAAAACTGAAGTTTTCTCATCGCAAAACTTCTGCGGTTTCAGTGTTTTCCCCAGTTCTCAGATATCCTCAAACGGTTTAAGTATATTATAAGTCCTAAACACCTATATAGCTAAGAATTGAGTTCCTTTTTGATTTCGTCACAAGTCCAGTGTCATGTAAGGTTGCTTCAGCCTTGACTACTGTCTTTCCTTTCTCACTTTCAATAGTACTCTCTAGCTTTATCAACTTCTCATTCTCAGCTACGAATGGGACCTTCTTGGTCTTAACGATGAGAAATTGGTTGGCAAATGAAGGATATCTGTAGGAGATAGACAAATTCTCAACTTTGAAATCACCTTTATAGTTAGACGTGGTGGCCTTAGAGAGTGCTGCATTACGTTTGAATGTCTCATTCAACACCGTAGCCAAGATCCCTCCATGCACAATAAAGGGGTACCCGCAAAGCCTGTACCCAGCGTGAATTATACTAACCCCTTCACCCGTGGCTTGGTTATAAAAGATCACTGGCTTGATCAAAAATCCACCTGGTTTGGCCAATGTATGAGACAAAAGGGATGAAGTACCCGTAGCGTCCTGTATGGTATACGTGTCTTCTTTATGGCCGCGTCCAAAATCTTGTTTGTCAAGGATATTGTGATCCAAATCCTCCCAGGTTTCGATCTTTATCCATTCATCACGCTCCTTTGAATGCGTGATTTGGTGATAAATTGGTAATTGCGTCAATTTATAGTGCAACTGTATTGGCAATAGCTCGTTTTCCTCATTCAGTGATGTGAATTCGGCGTACGAGTCTAGAAAGAATTCACTGTAAGATAAGTATGAACCAAGTGCAACAAAAAGTCCTGTCACTTTCCAGTTCACGAACGGCTTTTTTTCTTTTCTGTCTGGGAGATAGAGAAACGGTGAATCACCACCCCGCCTCACAGAGTATGCCTTGGATAAATTTGCAGGGCGGGTGAGATTCTTGATGCCCCTATATCTTGAAAGAACCGCAAACATGACAATCGGCTCTGTTTTTTGTTAAAGATATTTAGGGTATTACGCACTGAAGGGCTCAATTTGTCCGTCCACGACCACAAAAATAAGTATACAATTTTCTTCTTATGAAGAATGGGGAGCGAATCTGGGTGTGTTTGAGGTACCGTAATACATATTTCAAACCTACTGGTGTACTGGTATTCTGCGGTTGCAGAGTGGTATTTAGTAAACGAACATTTTGTGTTTCAAATAATGTCGTTTGCCCATTCTCAACCTTGAAGTCCAGCCTAGTGCTAGATATTTGTAAGTCTGGCGTTAATTAAATTTCCATTGACAAAGGCTTCACTGTATCAGTTTTTCGCGCTGTCAGAACCACTTTCAGCTCTAGTATACTGAATATGAAGTATATATTTCCCCAAAACAAAGTCGTATTGGTTGAAGATTTTTGTACCATTTGGGTCTTGCCGGACCTGGTTCCGTAAAGACTATGTCATCATACCCGTTGGAGAACATCTCCAAGATATCAGCTTTCAGTATAGTTAGTTTCCAAAAAGCTTGCACTTTTGAACGGGCACTTTGACAAGGGATGATGCATCACCCGCCACTTTCATACCTCTGTCGCTTTCTGAAGTAGAGTTAGAGGGATACTTGGGAGTATAATCTTGTCTGACAATTGTGGTATCTTCATATACATCTTATCGGGTTCTTGAAGCAGCGCTATCATGTAAGTGATAAATTTACCTACCTTATTCAACAGCAACACTAGACATCTTAGACATCGATGTTAAACGTCTGCGACCAGGGATATAGGAGCAACTCTTAAAGTTGTACTTGAAGACTGTCTATCTTTTTTTCTAGAGAATATAATGCAAATATGGCAGTTTATCTTGACCGAACGGTGAGTAAGCAGATTAAAGAAGTTAATATCATAACGACGAACCATTTTCTCCGTCCTGTAATTGGTCTAGCACTGTCTGATGGTCCCCAGTTACATCATGGGTTTAATACAGTACCTTTTGCCAGATTTATGTTCTCATGCTCTACTTATTGCGGTATGTTTGAGATGTGTACATGGAGTCACTTTGATTCTTGGAAGGTGTAGTCATATTCTCTGCAGATGTTATAGGGAACTAGAAGCACTAATCCAGCATGTTTGGCGTTCTCTGGTTAGCTTTTCTGCAACCATAAACTCTGAAGTAGGTAAATCATGGGCAGCTTTAGTGGTGTTTTCTCAACGACAGTATTCAGAAGTCCCAAACTTACTATATACTTTCCTGGATAGCCTCCTCTCACTCTAACCTTATAGCATCGTACAGAGTTGGTTCTTAGTCTTCAACAGTTTTATAGTTTTCCTAACTTTTGGAGCATCATGATCAGGAGACTCTACTTGACCTTTGGACTCACTATGGTCGGGCGTGATTCCACCTCAGGGCCACTAGGATCCGAGTAATTGAGGATCTTGAAAATAAGTAGACAGGTTAAGGAATGTTGCCATTCTGTGACTAGTCCTGAGAAAGATTTTTAGATACGATTATACTTAAGATAACTGCAGACATATTTTCACAAAAGCACCTGGGAGAGAAGTACTTGATTTTGAGAGGTGTTGTATTTCAAGAAAGAAGTCAAATTGAGAAAATCATTGTGGTGGCCTGTTGTTTTACTGCTATGAGTGTTTCATGTCGACATGAACTTTGCATCGTTATGATTATTTTGTTAATTTCACCAATCAAAAGTAACTAAACTTAAGTCTCTGAAATTTCATCGCATTAGCGATTAAGATTGTTCCTCTACGTTCAGTAAAATCTTAAAGGTAATATGGTATCCTGAAAACTTCTGGTGTTACAGAGACTGACATGCCTTTTTCGTGATCTGTACGTAGTGACCTCCTGTTAGTTCAGAAAGTGGTAGTGTCCTACCCAAAGCGGTTGCAAATTCACCTCACCCCGCTAGTGTCTCAGACAGTAGTACATGTTCGAACTTTGAAACACCCTGTATATCATATAAACTTGATATTCTGCCAAAAAACATTTAAAGTAGTCGCCACTGTTGTAAGTTCTGTATACAATTCCTCCAGTATAGTCTATAAGATTACAAAGCTTCCCAAGATTTTTCAATCGACATTATTAGCTGTTCGTTGATATTATGGCTTTATAATGAAAATTAAGGCCTCAAGATGACAGTCGCTGGGTAACATGGTGGAGGAGAGAAGAACCTTTGAACAGTGTAATTATTCTTCCTTCTGCAAATGTATAAGAAGCCACTCTCTGCTTCATGTTCTTCGTATTGGTCTTCCTGTTCCCAAAACCGCCTTCCCAAAGTCTGAGTCTTCGACTGAATTTGAAACTAAAGCAAAAGTAACCCAAGGAAGAACGAAAATCAACTACTAACACGCAGTTGATTCTTGTTCATGTTTTGATTTGTCTGGGTGTTCGAACTAGCGATTTACCAAGCTAAGGGTCCAAAGTGAACGAAGTGAAGAAGTGAAATTGGTAGACAGGTCATCTGCTCTAATGAAAAAACTACAAATTCCTGATTCTTTGCCTTGATCAGTACTTGTCTCAGAAATGGCCAATGTCAAACAGTCCATTTCCACGCTAAGCAGCTGACTTGTGATTTTTGTTGACAAGCATATTGCCACCATCTTATCCGTCCGCTCCCCAACTCCTCAACCATCTCCTTCTAAGAGGCAGTAGTATCAGATACAAATAGTTTATCAGATACTAAGGGTTTCGAATCACTTCTGTTAATAGCATCGGACCACTCTTGAACAGTGCAGGCACTCTTGTTCACCCCTATAATTTTGATGTATTATTTAAGCAGGATTATGTTAGACTCAGGTTGTTCTTAACTCTCACCAACGTATATGGGGAGTAAAAAACTGGAGGTTTCTTATTGTCGACTTCAATGTTCTTTGGTGATAGAAGCATGTTTTTTTTATGGCCACATGTTTTTGGTAGGAGTTCTAACATGAATTATCCTTGGCCCAATTTTGTCCCTGGCTCTCAAAAATTTGTTGTGGGGTAATTAACCTAGGAAGATGCTTGTCGTTTCTTTTTAAAGGTTCTTAAATTCCTTTTTCTTTTTTTTTTTGAGTTCTTGCAACCTAGAGATTTCCAGCCATCCTAAGATTAGACTCTCAGAAATCGGCAAAACTATCAATAGGATTTTTCAAAATTTTGTGTGGAGGTTTGGTATAGATATAGGTGAGCGTTTTCTGTAAGGAGCTTGAGTAGTACAGGGCCCTGTGATACGTGGTTGTGGTAGAAAAACAAGGATCTCCCCAAAGCTCATTTTCTTTGTATACTGTATACTCCTGTTGTACACAAAATCGAAGAAACAAACGTGCGGTTAATCCCTTTTGCCATCCTTGTACCAGCTTTTACTTGGGGGAAAGATAAGTGATGATGTTAACCCCACCCCTATAACCCCAAAAGAACTCTTCAGTCTAAGTTCTTGAACATCTTACGGGTCATAAGGTTCAATGCTAGCCTCCACAATTTCAGAATATCTCATTCTTTGTTAATTTTCCTTGATCAATTTTCCAAAAATCAGGGCCAAATGCCTCCTTCTTTACGGGCCACCGATTATTCGTGGTATTCTCAGCATCTGTTGCACGATGAATATCTTCCGTCTTCGCTTCTTTCACCGCTGACTTCCTTCTGGGGTTACCCCTACCCTTTCTTGGATAACATATGGGTTGTAAGGTTCTACATTAGCTTGACATACTTCAGAATCTCTTAATTTTTTTTTTAATTTTCACTAATTAATTTATCTTAGAATCAACGCCAAATGTTTTTCTACTTACAGACTGTTGAAAACGATGTTCAAACAAACATCTCTTAGTATCTGATTATCTACTTACCTAATCATCAAAGTGTTCGATCCATGAACACACACAATACAAATAGAAACCATTAGCGTTAAAACTAGAAATTCAGGAAATCTCTGACTTATATATCGCGAGTTTGAGATTAACCAGGAATAGCGTGTACCTACCGTCATCGTACGAGAACTTTCTATATTTGATTCAGTCTTCACTTTGTTGGAAATAAATTGGATCATACTTTTCTACAGTATCTGGCATTTTCTTAATCACTCAAATAGTTCTTGTCAATTTCACTTATTCAACTTACTTACACCTTGAGGCGATCTGCCTCCCTATTTATAGACCGCAGAGCTTTGATTACATCCTGAATTTGCCACTGCCACTGTGCACGACCTACCATATAGAATCTTCTAGAATCTACTAGAACCTTCTTACTCTACCCACGACTCTCTACGACTCTCACGTCTTTCTAGAAGTTTCTAGTATCTTCCAAACACCATCCTCTGCTATCTTCAACATATGGTAGTGTCTTGACCAAGTGGCTGCAAATTTCCTCTCAACACACTTACCTCTGTTATCCCTCAACTTGCAGACTTCCTAGTCGAATATTCACTAACTGAGTCAGCTATTCCAACAATGAGTTGTATGGTTCTACGTTAGCTTGCATATTTCAGAATCTCTCAATCTTGTTAATTTTCACTAATTAATTATCTAAAATCAAGGCCAAATGCCTTCCTACTTATAGACCACCGGGTTT